>OU898278.1:38866422-39463922 GCA_918026665.1 Diabrotica balteata
TTATACTTATTTTAGGATAGCACTGTTGATGCAATAGTTATTCCGAAAAAATTTTGGGATGTAGCCCGATAGAGTTTTTATTATTCTAACTTTTCTAAAAGAATTTTTAAAATAAAAATTGTTATATCTAAATAGGTAAATTTTGTAAAAATAAACTGACTGAGTAGCTTCAATAAAATAAGAGGCCGGCCCTGACTAACGGACAAATAGAGGGTATTCGGTAAGTAAGTAAATCACTTCTTTTAAATGCATCGAAGAGGAAACTGCAAGGTGCATATTAAGTGGGTTTTTGGGGAAGCCGCAAAACCAATCTGCCACCATTCGCCAATTTTCGAATTTCGTTAGGGCGACAACTAAATGCAAATTTATGCCGGAAACTACACAAGTTGGGAAATTAATTTGGGAATTACTTATTTTTGTGGCTATGGTGACACATGGTGCAGGATTAGAGCTTGATTTTCAGTTTGTAGTAAGGGCGTTTAGTTTTTAATGAAGAACGTTTTGTTCAAGAAAAACGAGCTTTAGAAAGCTTGTGAAAGTAATGACTTTTTCTAATGTGTTTGATTATTATTGCACACTTAATTTTATAGTTCCTTTAGAGCAAAGTATGATAATTGGGTTATCTATTTCTTTTATTATTACGTTATTTCTCAGTTATGTATGTATCACTTTACTTCGAATTAAAAAATTTTCCACTTCTACCGAACTTAATTTCCGAAATTTTTTACAAGAAACACATTTTGTAAAATATAATATAAATGAACTTTATATAAAAGCGATAGTCTTTCTGCTCTACAAAATGAAATCATAAATCCTTAATGCGGCGACTACTAAGAAGCAGAAGCATTCGACTAGTGTCTATAAAAAACGGGTGTGGCAGTCCACGCGTTCGCCATTAAAAATATATATGGGAGTCAATCTGCACAATCATTACATATGTAATGCTATAGGTAAAAGAGAACAGAAAGAGAAAAGGAATTAGTTATATAGGTATATGGTGCATCGTTTGCTGTATATAAACATTTGACCTGTAATAGGAGTATAATAAATGAAGGATTGTATCAATATTTTATTGAAAATATATATTTTTATTTTTATATATGAATAAAAGGAGTTGAATGCAAAAAAAAATTTTTACACATACTCTGCAGTAAAATTCATTGTTTATTTTGTTATTAATATAAAAATTACAATACAATAAATACACTGCAATATAATTCAATATAATAATAGAATATAAATTTAAATGTAATATTCATAAGTATTTAAAACTGCCAATATACATAACTTACTTTACGAAGATAAAAATAAAAAACCAACAACTCGGATTATGTTTTAAATTTTCATTTTATTTTTTGCGTATTGTTTTTATGTTTTTTGCGTATATTACATATACTTAATAAGATTAACGTGAGGTTTTTAAATATTTCAAAAATAAATTCATAATAATTCATAATAAATTAAGGAAATTCATAATTGGGATTCGAACTCACAAACACCAGCGTATGAACCAAACACGTAAAGGATTTGCCAATTAGACATGACACTAACGGATTTCAAAGTGATTATTTTGAAATACAAAAGCCTAAAATAATTATAAACGTCTAATAAATAATAAACATATCACATAAATAATAATATTAATACATATTATATTATATATATAATATTATATATATATATATATATATATATATATATATATATATATATATAATATTATATACATATATAATATATAATATTAAATATATATACCAAAGGAACATTTTTGTTGTCGAGAGAGGAAGAGAGAGAAAATATATCTACTGTCTCTCCCTTACTCATTATCTTACATATGTAATGGTTTCACAGATTCACCCCCATGCAAATTTCCAACGCCGGCCGTGCGTATAGAAGTATAACTTCAAAAAAATCTTGAAGATATCATGAACCGAGCATTTACCTAGAGCATGTTATGCGTGGTGAAAGATACGACGTACTTCAATTGATTATACAAGGAAATATTCAGCGTAGCAAAAGTATAGAAAGGAAAAGGAAGCTTCTATACTGTTATTGTATTAATTTTTCTCTATATTAACTCGACGAGAAGCATCCGTTAAACAACATGTAACTTTTTAAAGCGAAGCTTCTGTACTGGCTTGATAGTACTTTTTCTCGATAGTAAAATGCTAAAGCAACCGTTACGGAAAAAGCGACACGAGACTTCATCACGGGTAGCGTCACGAAATAGCGGTCTTTACATCGATTTATTACTCTTAATAAATTCGTTTCTAGTCATTATATATGTATTCCAAATTGGTTTAAATAAAAAAGTGCCTTCATAAAAAATAACTAACAAAATACGGACATTGAATTAAAAGAATAACTGTCCATAAAAGATGTAATAAAATAAACAGAAAAATAAAAGATCGAGACAAGTATTCGATTTGTAACGATTCTCGAATGGTCAAAATTTAAAAGTTTCCATGTTTCGACTGTTATCCAATAGAGAACTTTGATAAAATTTTAAATTCGAAAAAAAAAATTATATAAATCACAACAGACCATAATTTAAAATATATATCAAAGAAAACAGTTTTTTTTTCATATTTCATGACTTCATCGTCCCAGTAATATTCAAAAGGTCTAAATACAACTTTGTCCATTGGTTGGAGCTCGTATTACTAGGTAAACAGTATAAAGAGATTTCGTATCTTTTGGCAGTTTTTACAATAGTGTGATCCAAATGACATCTTGCACCATCAAATATGATAACGCGCAGACCAGCAGTCTTAAATTTGGCAAAGTGTTGAAGCTAAACTGAAAAAGTTTTAATATTTATGCTGCCTTTTGCAGTCATTTGAATAACAGCACCTGAAGGTAATGAGTCAACTCATTCTGGGATTAAGTAAAAGTAAAGTTAGTAACGGTAAAATAGAGTATTACTACTCTATAATAAATATTTTGCTTGCTGTATTTATATGATTTTTTTTTTACAAAAATCAAATGCCTCAGTGCAGGGGCCTACGAGGCAACTGGACCAAAAAAAATTTGTCAGCAGCTTTAAAAGCAGTGAAAAATGAAACCGCAGTTAACACAGCTAGTCGTACATATCACATCCCAAGGCGGACACTTCGACGACATTTAAGAAAAGGGAAAGCAAGTAAAGGCTTGTCTAGGGCGAAAAACTTACAAATGCCCAAAAATCCAACTTTGTTCAACGTATTATCCGTCTTTCGCAAACTGGATATCCACTTACTGCAAGGGTACTTTGTAAGTGTGTATATCGGTATACAGAACTCAATAAAATCCCAAATCCGTTTCAAAAAAGAAAAGGAATAGTTAGTAGTTATTGGCTACGTGGTTTGATGAAGACTAGGAAAGTACAAAACTTAAATCCGGCTAGGGCACAAAAGTTTAAAATAAATTTATTGTTAAAGATCATTTTACTAAGATGGAAGGTATTTTAAGTAAAATGGACATAATTGATAAACTCGAACGGATATAACAATGTAGACGAGAAAGGTTGCAGGTTAACACTTAACGATCAGCAAAAAGTTTTGTCACTAAAAGGCGCAAGGAGAGTACATGTTGTTGCAAACGAATATGAACAAAGTGTTACTATCGTTTCTTGTGGTAATGCTCTTATAACCCTACTTTTGACCTGGCCATATTACTCAATACTGTATTTTGATATCCCGTGGAATAGGATCTATGATAGATTATGTTATAACCGATACATCAATCGAAAATAATCGACGTAAGATGCCTCAACTCAGCAGATGCAGATAGCGACCACAGCTTTGTATTATGTAACATAAGAATCCTGAAATACTTCCCACCCAAGAGAGCGGCACCAACACAAACAAAAATCAATGTCGAAGGAATCCACAGAATACTTATATAGAAAAAGGATATCTGAAAAGATCGGTGAGAATAAAATATTAGAAAACAATAACATCGAGGAAAGTTGGAAAAACTCAAAAATAACTTAATTAACGCAGAAACAGAACTACTTGGAGAGAGGAAAGTAACGAACACTAACGTATCAAAAAAGAAAATAATATGGTTTAAAGAGGAAGTGAAGAAAAAATGTGAAGAAAAGAAAAAAGCCTTTTTACAACACAACAAACAAACAAGCATTCACCTACTATAAACAAATCAGAAATGAAATGAATAATTTAGTTACACAAATAAAAAGGCAACACTCTCAGAGCTTCTTAGAACAGATGGAAGACGACTTCCACCGATCACAAAAGAAATATGGAGAATGATCAGAGGACAAAGAAAAGAGATGAACGAACTAATAAAAATGAAACACATTCGAAAGGAAACATTGGTAGACTACTTTCAATCCCTATTCACTAAAGGTGACGATAATGAACCATCAACACTAGAGGTAACAACAAACAAAGAAGTAAATATGGAGGAAGAAAAGGTAAACCAACCAAACGAACCAACTTATTATATACGGAGGACCAGATCTGACCAAAAAACTATTAAAACTAATCCAAAAAATAATAGAACCAAACAGACTTCCTCAAGAATTGAGATCAAGCATCCTAATACATCTCTTCAAAAAGAAAGACAAATCGAACCCGGAAAATTACAAAGGAATTAATTTATTAAACACAATACTAAAATTAACATCCAAAGTGATAACAAATCAATTGAATGAAATTATAACACTAGCAGAAGAACAACAAGGTTTTAGGTCGGGAAGATTATGCACCAACGCTATATTTATAATGAGGCACGAGCAAGAGAAATCATTAGAATACAACAAACACGGCATATCTATGTTTCATGGACCTTACAAAGGCATTTGACAGGGTCAAATTAAAAGATGTTATCCACTTGCTGTCCGCAAGAGAGATACTTCTAGGAATAATCAAAATGATCGAAAATATCTATCACAACAGCACAATAAAAGTAAAAGTAGAAGAAGAACTAATCGACCCCATTAAAGCTGGCAATGGGATAAGAAAGGGAGATTCCCTGATTCTTGTATTGTTCAACCTGATTATGGATGAAATAATAAAATAGTAAGAACTAAAAAGGATACCAAATGGGAGAAAAACAACTTAAAATAATCTGCCATGCAGACGACGCAACACTACTCTCTCAAAGTGAAGATGATTTACAACGTATGCTGCACCAATTTAATATAACCGCCAGAAAATTTAACATAATAATTTTCCCAAAAAAGACAAAATGCATTGTTACAACAGCAGATTTAATAAGATGTAAATTGGAGCTAGAAGGTCAGATAATAGAGCAAGTGTTGGAGTTTAAATATTTAGGCATCACATTATCTAGCTACGAAAAGCTCGAAACTGAAGTGGAAGATCAAGTAAATAGAGCAAACAAAGCCGCCGGCTGCCTGAATGAAACAATATGGAGAAATAAAAATATCGGGAAAGAAACGAAAGGCAAAATTTACAAAACAGTCCTCAGACCAAAAATGACAGACGCGGCAGAAACAAGACCTTTCTCAGAGAGGGCAAAAAGGATGTTAGAAATAGCAGAGATGAAAACACTTGGAAAAATTAATGGTAAGACACTATGGGACAGAGCTAGAAGTACAGATATACGACGTAGTTGCAAGATGGAGAACATCAAGAACTGGTTAAGAAATAGACAAGTAGAATGCACCGATCATATAAGCTGAATGGCAACAAATAGACTTAAAGACGGCATGAGAGGGTTTTTCAATAGAAAGACGATCAGTAGGAACACCAAAAAAACGATGGAACGACAACTTACTGGAGGCACATTGAAAAACAAACAGAGTCATGTCTATATAAAAAAAAAAGAATAACAAGAATATTAGCGGTTTTGTACACTTTCGAATTATTAAAAAATTGTAAAAGTAAATAAACTTAAAATAAATAGATAATAATAGTATATTACTTTATGAGGCGGAGAAGCATGACTTTTCTTGACGCGCCCGATATTACGCGACGAACGAAGTGAGGCGCTTAATAGAGGGCAAGTCAAGAAAAGTCGCTTCTTTGCCGAATAAAGTATGCTATTTTTTTCCTCAAACGTAGCAATTTTCAACCATAAATAGTACAATTCATACGCTATTTTTACTCGAAATTAACTGTGACAACTATAAAAGTCGTCTTGATGTTAGAAATTAAAATAATTAAGTCGTCGGTGGGATGTGCGTCTCCCTGGTTACAGTTATTTGACAGTTGTTTGCAATTATTAAAGACAGCTTACTGTTGTTGCAACCGCACGTGCAAATTTAGTGCGAAAATGGAAAACCTAAACGAAATTGAGTCCGCGGCTAATGACGCAGTAGCACGTTTGGGGCCCTCCAAGTCCGGAATAAAGTATCGGTTAGCGTACATGCACTTCCAAGAGTGGTGCTATACAAGAGGAGTACGGCAAGTTCTTCTTCTTCTGGTTCCTATCCGTTTCGGATGTTGGACATCATATTGGCAATCATAACCTTGCTCACTGCGGCTCGAAACAGCTCCGTTGAGGTTTTCTTAAACCATGTTTTTAAATTCCGCAGCCATGATATTCTCCTTCTACCGGGTCCTCGCTTACCTTTGACTTTACCTTGCAATGTAGACTGTAGCAGGGAGTAACGGTGCTGATTTCTCATAACGTGTCGCAGATATTGCAATTTTATGCGTTTGATCGTAAACACAATCTCTGGTTCCTTCTTCATTTTTCCTAGAACTTCCTTGTTCGTGATCCTTGCTGTCCATGATATTCTCAGCATTCTTCTATAAAGCCACATCTCAAATGCTTTAAGTTTTTTAATAGTGGTGTCTGTAAGCGTCCATGCCTCCGCCCCCACAACAACACAGAGAAAACATAGCATCTCAAATGTCTCGTTTTTGTATCAACGGATATGTTGTGACTTTTGAAGATGGCGCTCATTTTCTTAAAAACCGTTCTTGCCTTTCCTATGCGGCACTTTATTTCCTGTAAATTGCTCCACTGTTCGTTAATAATAGTTCTCAGGTAACAATACTGTTTTACTCGCTCTATTCGCGTCCCATTAATGTATAGATGAGCCCCATTTATATTCTTCATCACTCAATGCTTAAACATATTATTTAAATATTAAAAATACAGAAAACATAGGATGAAGATTACTGCTAGTTTACAGTAGCGCCTATTGTATCTTTTTTTTAGCCAATTTTTTTACGGCAAGTTACCGAAGATGTTTTACTGGCATATTTTAATATAATGGAAAATGAAAATAAATGGAAATCTTCTACAATGTGGTCACGATACTCTATGATAAAATCCGAGTTAGTTATTTAAATTTAAACGATGCAATCGCATACACGGGTCACACTCTTTACGACGAACTTCAGCTACACTTTTAATTGATGGAGGCGCAAATCTAGAATGCCTCAAACGACATGGGGGCTGGAAATCAAGCACGGTTGCCGAAGGATATATATAGAGGATTCAATAAGAAATAAGAACCACAATGCTCAAAAAATTTTAAACCCTCATGATTCGCCAACATCGGGAATGATTGCTGAAAGTTGTTCTCGACCATTAGTATCATCAACAATTTCCAATGCGTATCAAGAGTCAGGAACATTTTTGCACGGTTTCAATTTTGAAAATGCCTCATTAACTAATTGTACTTTTAAATAACTATAAATAAAAATGATGTTTAATTGTTGTTAATGACATTTGTATAGTTGCTTTGTGACATGTTTCATATTGTTGCCAAGACAATATTTTTCCCTCCGCCGTAAAGAAATGGGGAAAAAACTGCTGCCGGCGGAGACATCAAACTTTGACAGGATCAAGTTAGATAAGTAATGTCATTATTATTTGACGTTTGAAGAAAAAATTATTTTACTCAATGCTTAAACATATTATTTAAAATAAATGTTAAAAATACAGAAAACATAGGATGAAGATTACTGCTAGTTTACAGTAGCGCCTATTGTATCTTTTTTTTACCCAATTTAGGAGGATATTTATATGCCAGAATGTGGCATATCTTTTACATACAATTTTTAACTTCTCTCTCATTGTCTGGCTAATTGGTCATTAGCATTACCAAAGCCATCTAATTAAATAAAAAAAAATTCTCTCTCAATCTTAATTTAAAAAAATTTTGTTAATTCAAATGTATCAGACTTTCTAAGTTACATCTTGTAAATACAAACATCAATATTGAGGTACCATGTATATTAATGCTTTTTATGCGAAGGAATGACACTGATTACTTTTTATAGTACAATAACCTACATAGATCGACCACAACAATTTAATAAATCAATGAACGCATCCTCAAGTATTTTTATTCACAGCTTTATAGTATTTATCAATCGTGAGCTCAGCACCCGGAAAATCAGCCAATAAAATTTTACGAGAATAGACGTTTATTCAAAACTTTCTAGTTGGAAGAGAACCGCGAACTGCTTACACTAACCGTTTTATTGAATTAATGGATCCCATTGATCTTTCGAGCTTATCTTGTAGAATCGCGGACAAGGCTGAAAAATAACCAGGAAATAAAATTATACAATAGCATTGACCGAGGAAGAGGCAGTGGGATCTGAACAGAAGAATGAAATTAGAGAGATAACTATTGTTAGTCTCTTTGATAAAGAATCTTGTAAGATAACATAACTCGTAAATACAGATGTTTACGTGAGAGTATATAACAAATTACTATGTATTTTTATAAGGATAATGGGTATGTTTAGATGAAAATATTTGCTAGAAGTAAAAATAATATTTTTTTTTTTTTAATAAAGGATACTCATTTAATACATACTAGAACTTCGATTATTAGTGCTCCACGGTGCAAACCACGGATAATTCGAAAATATATTTCTTATTATACAGTGTGGAAAACACTTTAAATAAATTTAAAAAAAAACGCTTTGGTCCGTCAACTTTTAAATAAAGGGTTTCCCAATAAGAATGTCCTGATGTTTTTTTTAAACGAAAACGGCAAAAATTGCTGTAAATAAAAAAAAATTGTTTTATTGCAAAATATAATAGATAACAATTATGTTCCGAATAACACATCATTCAAATGTCCACTGCGACTACGTTTGCAGGAGCAAATCCCATGAACCCAATTTTTCGGTCACTTTATGCAAAATATCCGCATTAATCTCACGAATGGTGTGCTCTATGTTCTTCTTCAAGTCTTCAATAGATTGTGGTTTATTTACATAGACCAATGACTTAACATAGCACCATAAAATAATCCAACGGTGTTAAATCGCAGCTTCTTGAAGGCCAAGCACTTGGTCGAAGTTGCTGAATTCTCCTGGGATCTCTGGCATCAAGAGAAATCAATGTTTCCGGGAACTTTTCCTGCAATAAATCAATGGTTGGGGCAGTAGTGTGACATGTGGCACCGTCCTGTTTGAAAAACATGCCATCCAAATCCATTTCATCCAACTGAGGCCACAAAAAATCCGTTATCATCGTTCGATACCTTTCACCGTTGACTGTTACACCATGTTCGAAACAATAAGGTCCGATGATGCCACCATGCCATAAACCACAGCAGACAGTGACTTTTTTGGATGCAAAGGCTTCTTAAGAATCTTATGTGGATTATTTTCACTCTAAAGATGACAATTTTGCATATCCACAAAGCCGTTTAACCAAAAATGAGCTTCATTGGAAAAGATTATTTTTTTTAAAAAGTCTCCATCATTTTCGAGTTTGTCTAGAGCCCAATCGGCGAACAAACGACGCTTATGATGGTCAAGTGGCTTCAGTTCTTGAGTCAGAACAATCTTGTAAGGGTGTAGGCCTAAATATTTTCTTAGAATTCGCCAAGTTGTCGTTCTGGCGAGTCCAAGTTCCTGAGAACGATGATTTACGGAGACATTTGCATTCTCCGCTACACTGGCTCTTACAGCAGCAATATTGGCCTGAGTTCCTGCATTTCGGCATCTAGCTGGTGGTTTCGTATCGTGCAGAGTAAATTCACGTTCAAACTTTTTTACGATTCGATGAATTACACGCACATCAGGACGATGATTTGGTCCATAACTTTAACGTATTGCACGATAGGTATTCACAAAAGAACGATTAAAATTTTACTTTTATTTATTTATTAACAAAATTTTAGGATAATTTCCAAACGTTATTCAAGCGTATATCTTGCCATGGTAATTTGTTAGAGTATACTAAATATAAACGTCAACAAGTGACAGTTCTATCATTTTCAAAATGATCGCTATGACATTTCAAAAAATAGGACGTCCTTATTGGGAAACCCTTTACAAATTTATGCTTTTAGTGGTCTCGCGATACTGGTTTTCAATTCTCGGTTACAAAAACCGTTGGCATAGTATTCTCAAAAAAGAACTTCTCAAATAATCGCAATCTCAAGTTTTTTAATACAACGTTATCCTTTAAATCATGTGTAAAATTCTTAGGTATCTGGTTTGATACTCAACTTACTTGGAAAGAACTTATTAGACAATTAGTTTTGACTTGTCAGAAGAAACTTAACCTAATGAGAACACTGTCAAATAGATATTGGGGCTCTAATCTCTCTACCTTACAATCTACAGAACTCTAATTAGATCAAAAATTGATGATGGATCAATCGGTTACACCTCTGCTTCCACATATTGTTAAAACAGTTAGATTCTATTCACATCAAAGCACTTAGACTCTCTCTTTTACATTTCGAATGTCACCGGTGGAAAGTTTATGGGGAGCCTTTATTATATCACCGCCGAATTTCCTTAACACTATCACATGCAACGTCAATAGCCTCAAATGTAAACAAACCTCTATTTTATAATACGTTCGGTAATAAATATATAAATCTCTTTACCAACAGCACAGTATAGTGCTTTAAGCACTATACTGTGTAAAGCACTATACTGTGCCAACAGTATCTAACATAAACCTTACTATAAGCGAGTACGGTGTTACCTGAGATGTCGTAATATCGAATTTCCAATTACCTTTCCAATCAATATTAAAAGCCCATATCCTTGGATAATTAATACCCCAAATATACATACTGGTCTAATTCAATACGACAAACATAACTGTCACGCAGAGATTAAGAATAATCTATAGTGTATTTTTATGTATGAGAGAGTAATAAAACAATAAATTATGTATGCAAATCCCTAAACTGTTGATACGGGTGACTAAATGAAAAACAGATATTTGTCAACAAGTTTACAGAAGTATTATAGGAAAACAATTTTAAATTGAGTATGACCACCAGGTATAAAGGTTGGAGCAGAATAGAATACAATAGTTGTGAGGGTTACTAATCCCTAAATATGGTTGACAGTGTCGGAGTGATGGAGGTTAACAGGTACTAATGAATTTGCAAGAAATGTAAGATGTTTATTTTATTGGTTATATATAACCAATAAAAGTTTAATAAGTACCTACCTATTTGCAAAATAAAGTTTAATTCTTTAGATAAAATAAAACGTTTTATTTTATCTGAAATGAGTGCATTCCACGAAGTAAGGGTTTCAACAATCAAACATTTAATTCTTTAATTCCAGGAATCTACTACAATAATTGACTAGATAATTACCTTCTAAACTTATTCCACAGAAAATGTGATAGTGGGTTTTTCCATTTTGTAGGAAGGTCCAAGTGGCGTATTCAAAATTCTTAACAGATCACTAAAAGTAGGTACTTCAGTTGCTAGGTGCTGTTTATTGTGTATACTAGTGTTATGGAAAATTTGGAAGTGCCGTGTAAACGCCGAAAAATTGGTCCTTTAACAGTTAATGAAAAAACATTAATATTTAATTGTTTTAAATCATTTACAGACAAACGTTTATGTGAAAGTGTTGATGAGACCGTTGAGTTAGTTAGCAGTACACTTGGTGTTGGGAAATCTACGATTTACAGAGTTATTAAAGAAGAGAAATGTGGTAGTTTTCAAATGCCACATAATGCTCCAGGGAAACCAAAATTTTAAATACAATATCATTTTAAAGAAGGACTTCGACGGAAAGTGCATAATTCTTCTTTAGACAAGAATTTCCAACATTGGATAAAGTTCTTGTCTCAGTTCGAGATGATAAGGATTACCCAGAAATGAGTCGAAGTACGTTATGGAAACTTTTAAAAGAAATAGGCTTCCGCTGAAAAAAGAATCCCAGAAAGTTTATTTTATTAGAAAGAAGCGATATTGTCATATGGAGAAGACATTTTCTAAGAACCATAAAGGAAATGAGAAACCAAAAAAGAAAAATATTTTATCTTGATGAAACATGGATCAACGAGGGTCATACACCAAATAAATTTTGGCAGGATGAAACTGTTACAAGTCAAAGGCACGCTTTTGTAAATAACTTATCTACTGGTTTAAACCCACCATCAGGAAAGGGACGCAGGCTGATAATAGTACACATTGGCAGTTCAGACGGTTTTGTTGAAGGTGGTTTATTAACTTTTGAATCAACTCGTACCGGTGACTACTATGAAGATATGAACGCTGATGTCTTTCAAGAATGCTTCGAACAAATGATAGATCTTCTTCCTAAGAACTGTGTAATAGTAATGGATAATGCAAGTTATCACTCCAGACTTATAGAAGGACTGCCCACAACCAAGTGGTTAAAAAAAGACTTGCAGAATTGGCTAAGTTCAAAAAATATTACGTACCATCCCGGATCTATAAGAAAGGAACTTTATTCGTTGTGTGCCCTTCATAAAGAAAAATTTAAAAAATACGAAATTGATGAAATTGCCAAAAATCGTGGAATGACAGTACTTAGATCCCCACTATATCATTGTGAATTAAACCGATTCATACGATTGAACTGGTATGGGCACAGATAAAGAGTGAAGTTTCAAGAAAAAATACCACTTTTAAAATTCATGATGTTAAAGAGTTGTTTTTGGAGGCCGTAAATAATGTAAAACCTGAAAACTGGGAAAAGGCAGTAAATCACACTATTAAAGAAGAGGAAAAAATGTGGAAGCTGGACAATATTACTGATAAAATGATCGAGCCAGTTATTATAAATCTTGGTTATGAAAGTTCATCTTCTGAATCTGATTTGGATTTGTAACAAGTAGCTGTAAGTTTTATATTAATATTTTTATTCATCTATTTAACATACCTTAGACGGTTTTAAAAACTGTTTTTCTCTTTTGTAATTTTTAAAAATTAAAAAAATGTGAATTTTTTAAAACCCTTTTTAATGTAGGCCAGTCAGTTCTAAATATAGTGTGTGATAAAAGAGGTCACTTTTGTTTACATATACATAACACTTTATAACACTGAAATAATTCATTTATTTTTTACAATTATTCAAAGTAATTTTTCAATTAATCTTGAGCACGCCCATGGAGTGGTCGGATGTACCAGTTAAAATTATGCTAATTACTCTCTCGTTCTAAAAAATAAACTATAGATTTAATTCTCCGTCAGCATTAAGAACATAGCTATAAAATCTTTACAGATGCCTCTAAGTGTGATAAAGGAGTAGGTGCTGCATTCGTTACCCCAAGCGATACATATCAATTTCGTCAAGGTCAAGAATAAAGCAAAATACTTCCAAAGATGAAGCTGAAGATGTTTTTTTAAGTCCAAACATTCTGTTGAGCATAAAAGTTCTTTTAAATTCTACGCCTTACTTCGTGAGAAAAGGATCAACATCTGCAAAAAGGCTTTTTTAAGTCTGCAAGTTATTGGTGAAAAAAGAGTAATAAGACTGCAAGATCTTCTTGTGAAAGGTAAGTCTCCAAGAGATTTAAGAGGCCAACAGAATAATCGGAAGACCCTTCCACAATATTATACGGATCTTGTAAAAGAACACATTCAGTCATTTCCACTGAAAACAAGTCACTATTCTTCTAAGGAAATAAAATATCTAGATGCTAAGCTGGACATAAAAAAAATGTTCAATTTGTTTCAAGAGAAATATAACGAGTTAAACGTGAAGTATGGTTTTTACTACAAACTTTTCAGAGAAAATTTCAATTATAGGTTTGGAAGGCCCCAAATTGACACTTGTCGTGGATGTGAACTGCTCAATACTACAACAAAAAATCCTTAGTTAAATGAAACAGCAAAACGAGTTGCAGCTGCGCAACTACTTGTGTATAAGAGGCGTAGCAAAAACTTTTATTCATCCCTTCGACAGACGAAAGAATACTGTGTCGAACATGAAACATATCGCTTCCCACCATTCCAGTGCAGAAAATATACTACCTTAGACAACTTTCGATCTATCCGTTTGGCATACACAATAGTAATAATGAGACTGCAACATTTTATTTATACCACCAGGAAGTTGCTGGAGAGGGGAGTAATGAAGTTTGCTCTTTCTTGAAGAAATATATTGACGAGAATGATCCAGCTAATGTATATGAATTGTACTTATACAGTGACAACTGTACAGGACAAAATAAAAATAACACGATGATTAGGTTTTTAATGCAACTTAGAGATAGTGTCAACTATAATTTAATACAACTTACAAGATTCAAAAAAATTGTCTATAGCCTTGTAAAACGAAACCTAAAAAACATGATAGATTCTACACTTTGATAGATATAACAGAAATAATACTTTCATCTACAACACAGAGGAAATTTACTGTGGATAGTGGAAAATACCAATGTTTTGGACTTTCAAAGTTGGTGGCCCAAATTTTACAAAAAAAATGCTGTTTCAGAAGAAAGTAAAATTGAGAAAAACAAAAAAAGGAAATGTTTACTATTTCTTGCTATCATGAATTTGCTTTAGAAAGATTTAAAAAACAAGTGGTTGTTGTATCTAATTTTATAGGTGGATTTATTAGCAAAACCTTCAAATTGTTATCTAATCCACTTTCTATTGCTGAGACATCCTCCCCTTCCTCATTAGCCAGCAAAACTCATGAATCAAAGGTACTAATTCATCAAGAAAAAATTAATGACCTAAATAAACTTTTGCAGTATGTCCCTCAAGAACACAAGTGGTTTTACAATGATGCCCAATGGCCTACAGTTGCAACCAAAAAATGAGCAAAAATGTATAAAATTGCAATTAATTGTAGCTAATTGTATTATCTTAGAACTGTTTTAATAAAGTAATATCAATTATAAATAAACAGGGTGTAAATTCATCCACCAATAAAAACTTTCCCCGTGAAACAACACTTTTGTTTATGAAAGGCCTTTTGTCGGCTAGTTTCAATAATAAAAAAAAAATACAATATTGATTTTAAAAAGTGTAACTAACATGATTTATTTTGAGTTTTAAGGTCCTTAAAATATTTCGAAAAATCAGAAAAGTATAAAATCGTTTTTTATAAAACTAAACAGTTTTTTCTTGTTTTCCAAAATTTACATTTTCTGAAAAGAGGCCTTTCATAAATAAGCGATTCATATATAATCTAGGAACCATGATTGCATAGAAGACGCTGGTCATATGTTTATCTGGACGGAAAATATTACGAACAGAGGAACTGATAAAATTGCATCAATACTCTTAAAATTTCTGAGCTCAACGACAGGTGAACTAGAACATTTCGTTTTCTTCATGGACAATAGTCCCGGTCAAAACAAAAACTTCCCTTAAATGTCTTTATGGTTCCAGCTTAAGTCTATTAAACACCATTTTTTAGTCAGCAAACACCCTCTGAAAAAGTATATATTCAACTTAACTGTTATAAAGCAGGAAGTTTTTCTCAATTTACAACCAGACAAAGATAATTGTAATAAGTTGTTTCATTTTTGTTCAAGAGTAATAACAAAAAAGCTCAGTTTACGTTAAGCATATTATGAATTATGAATGAAACCCCATTACTGTTGTTAAGAAGGGACGTCCAAAGGTGCTTTCTGTATCTGCTTTATAGCAGAAGTATATTGAGCCCATTATGATTGCAAAAAAGAAACTCGAAAATGTGAGATTATTATTACTCCACATACTTTCGACGTATCATCCATTCTACAATAGTTTACGTAAGGATGTCAGCCCAGATTTTGCTGATGAGGTCGATTAAATAAGATATTGGGAATTTTTTAAACAAAGGCTGTTTTTTTTAAGTTTGAAGCAATTTTATTAATATTGTTGTAAACTATTATCCTGTAGGGCATGATGCATTGGCATATCTAAACTAATACAATAAAAGTTGTTATGGATTTTATAATATTATTTTTAACAGTCTGAGTCAAATATGTCACGTTTACCACCTTGAGGCTTGTCATTATTTCACATTAAACCCTCCATACATAATATAGAGGATGTTTTATTAAAAGTGTTACGCCAAAAAACGATGATAACTTTAACGAAGACTATAGATAGAAAAATAGAAGTAGATAAAGGATTCGTCTAACCTCAAAAACCTTTTATTAAATATAAAGATACAAATAAAACAGGGAAACTTATAAAAGTTAAATTAATGCTTTCCTGATAATTACGAAATTAATTAACTGAAACCTAAAAATGCTATTGTTGCTTTAAATTTTAATGAATAATTGGTATTGTTATATGACATTTTTTGCTTGTAATGCTATCCAATTTTAAAGAACCCTTATCCATAAATTAAATTCTAAACCCTTTTGTTGGTCAATTGTTTCGTACATAATGTAGTATTGTTAGTACGAGATAAACATAACGACCGCATTTAGGTTACAAACGTGAATAACAAGAATGATACGAAATAATCAACATTGAAAAGTGTGCCATTAAACTTCGGCTATCTGCCCACCCCCTTTCATTCTAATACCTAATAAACTGAAACCCCCTTGGCCAAACTTCCAACAATGATCGTCATCACGAATTCCATATCACGTCGTGTCAATTCTAACCTAACAAGGCACTGGCGTAGTTATATACCTAATAAAATGAGAGTGGCACAGGTTAGTTAACAAAAGTAGAGAAGTTTTTACAACATATATAAAAATTTATTATGTTTGGTCTTCAAAGCTAGAATAATTAACTTTCCATACAACTCAAATACCTACCCTAAACGCCACAATGTAAATTATGTAAGATACACGAGATTTTCTTGCACGAAATTTAACTTGCGTTTTGATGACATTCTACAAAATATGACCACCAGGTTCTTAACATTCTGTGATGATCTAGGGCAGCGTTACTCAACCTTTAACCAGTTGCGACCCAATTTTATATAATTATTTTCACCGCGCCCCCCTCATACAATAAAAATATATGAATCCAAGACCGATCGATTTTCTGGGGGGAGGGGAGGGTAGTGGTACATGAACTTTTTTCGGTAGTACCGAATTTTTTTAAGGCACTTTTCACACACTTGTGAGTGCCATAAAGACAATCAAACCTTATCGTTATTAAAGTATATATGTTTGTCAAATTTTTTAGCCGGTCTATCTGGATCCTCCCTTGCACTAAACTTACAGTAAAACCTTAATTACCAAATTATCGAAAATAAGTAAATTTATTGATATGTGGCAACACCAATCCAGAACCGATCGTCCCTCTTCGCGAGAAGTTCCGAGTTCTGAGTTATTCTCTCTCCTCCTCAGACCCAGACCTTAGTCGAGTCAGTTTAGTCCGTCCAGTCAATCCTTCTGCACCTGTTAAATTTATTGTGAATGTTTATGTTTTAGTTTGCGTGTATTAATTGCAGTTCACGATATTAAAATATTCCAAGCAGTAAGTAAATATACTTAAATTTATACAAAACCATGGATAAATTTTTAACTGGGCGTAAGTGAGCATTCGACACTAGTGAAACATCAACAAGTGTACAGGCGAGAGTGGTTCCAAAAATTAAATCAAGAAAATATTCTCAAGATTACTTAAATTTTGGGTTTACGTTTACTGAAGTAAATGAAGAAGAAGAAGAAGAATGACAGCATGAAACCAAATAAACTTAACAGATATTTGGAAACGCTTCATAGTGAGTGCAATAATCAACCCGTGAATTCTTCGAATTAAAATTAAAATAAAAAAAAAATTAAAATCATGAAAAACAAAAATCATTTTTTTAGAAAAACTTTGACTGAATGAAAAAGCTTTACTTGCCTCTTATAAAACCTCCCATCAAATAGCTAGATGTAAAAATCCTCACCCTATTAGTGAAGAGCTTATTTTGCCAGCTGCAATTCAAATTGTAGAAACTATGTTTGGAAATAATTTTGCCGAAAAATTGGAGTCTATACCTCTATGAAATGATACTGTTGCCCGTCGAATTTGTGATATAACTGAAGATGTACAGGATCAGCTACTCGTGAGGTTCCGCGACAAGTTGTTTTCGATTCATCTTGATGAGGCAATAGATAGCAATAACGATGCGCATCTTATTGCCTACGTTCGATTTTGAAATGGCATATCATTAGTAGAAGAACTACTTTTTTGCAAACCAATAGAACTGAAAGCAACGCCGGTCGCATTATTTGCTATCTTAAACGATTATATAAATGAAGCAAAAATAGAGTAGAAGAATTGCATCGGGATATGCACATATGGTGCTAGTGCAATGTCCGGAAAATTTCGGAAAGTCGATATTTAAACTTTTCGTGTCACGTGTACGTCGACTAATATAGGATTTTACTAAGTTTTGATTTTAAACTAAGGTTTAAGGTTGTGAGATCATATTTTTATCTGGGATCATTGATTCCAAACACAGGGTCACTGTCACAGGAAAAAAGAAAACGTAGATGTGGTCTAGCAAAATTCGCCCGAAAGATGGCCAAAATGTGGAAGGACTCATTAATTTCACGAACTCTTAAAATAAGGTTGATCAACTGCTTAATATTCCTAATACTGACATAATGTATCTGAATCTTGGACCCTGAATGAAAAGCGGAAAGGAGAAAGATACACGTCACTGAAATTTACCATTGGAGAAAAATGTGACAAATATTTCAATTTTAAATGAGCTAAAAGTCAGAAAACGGCTATCCGGCAAAGTTCACTTTTAACAATTAAAATACTTTGGACATGTTATGAGAGCAGACACAGAAAACCGATCAAGTTACAGGAATATGCAAAAGAACTATGCATTAGTTAAAAGAAATGACCAGCGTGACAACCATGACTATCCACCCAAGTTATGCGCATCATTCTTCTCAATGACCACATTCCAAATGCTTCAAGTTTGTTGATAGATGTTTTTTTCAAAGTCCACGTTTCCATGCCATAAAGCAAGATGGACCATATGTAGGACTTGACCATTCTGTAGCGTATTTCGAAATTTAGGTTTTGATTACATAGGAGCGGTCTGAATTTTACAAAAGCTTGTCTTGCCATTTGTATTCGGGTTTTTATCTCGTGTTGTGGATCCGATTAGTCATTGATTGTGGTGCCAAGGTATTTAAAAGTTTTCACGCGTTTTATACGATCGTCACCTATGCACATTATCGGGTTTTCTGGAGGGTTTCTGCTAATGACCATATATTTCGTTTTCATGTTGATGTTGATTTTGAGGCCATATTTTTTACCTATGCTATTCACCCTATCAAGTAATAACTGCTGATCTTCCAAATTATCAGTTATAATTACTGTGCATACGTAGGTCGCTAATTGGTATGCCGTTCACTGCCGTTAATGCCCAATTCCGTGTCTTCTAATGCTTCCGCAAATATATTTTCAACATATAAATTAAAAAGCATCGGAGAGAGTATGCAGCCTTAGCGGACACCTTTCCGGATTTCAAATTCATCCGTATATTGGTCTTGATCAATCCTCACCTTTGCCATTTGGTTCCGGTATAGATTCTAAATAATTCTGATCTCCTTCTGGTCAATGTTGGCCCTATGTAGTAGTTCCATCATGATATCATGTTTAACATTGTTAAATGCCTTCTCGTAGTCAATGAAGGTGAGGTAGACATCTTTTCGTTGATCTAAGCAGTTTTGTATTAAGGTGTTCAAACATAAAATTGCCTCTCTTGTTCCTAGTCCTCTTGTTCCTAAGTTTTTCTAGTATCTTGTACATTCTTGAGTGTAATATCCTAAGGAAGAGTTTCAGCAAGTGACTCATTAAACTGATTAAGCGGTGTTCACTGCATTTTGTGGCATTAGCTGTTTTTGGGATCATCACAAAGGATGACTTCAGCCATTCTCGCGGAATGTAACCAGTATTATAAATTCTATTGAACAGCCTTACCAAGATTTCGATATTCTCCTCGTCTAGTAGTTTTATTGCTTCTATATTAATTTCATCTGGACCTGTTGCTTTATGCATCTTTGTGGTTCTAACTGCATGTTCTACTTCACTTCGCATTATTGATGGCCCTGATAAGTTTTCGGAAGGAAGTTTGCGCGTTGGTTGTGTTGGTCTTTCGTCATTAAAAAGTCTTTCTGCGTATTCTCTCCACGCCATTGCTATCTCCTCTTCTGACTCTTTGTATTCGTTTCTGTCGTTGCATATTCTTATTCTGTGGTGGCTTTTGTGTATATTCGATATTTCTTTGATCTTCTTATGTATTTTAAAACTATCTCCTTTTTCCTGCAATTGTTCTATTTCATTGCACTGTTCTATCATCCAACATTCTTTTGCTTTCTTAATTTTCTGGCGAATTTCTTTGTGTATCTGTTTGTATTTGTCTGGATTACGTTGTTGTTTATGTTGCCTTCGCTTTTCCATTAGATCCATAATTTCGTCCGTCATCCATTCGTTATGCTTTCTCATTCTGATCTGTATTTTAACTTCCTTGTTTACTGCCAGAATCGTTTCTTTAATTTCATTGACCATCTCTTCAATATCATCATTTTGTTCTATTACTCGCATTCTTTCATTAATTTGATTCGCATAACTCTTCTTGAAAAGCTTATTTATAGTTAAATTTGTCTAAAATGACCTTCAAATATTTTCAGGATAGGTTATAACAACTCTTTAATTATGTGAGTAGTTTTCTAGTAGGATCAACATATGAAGACGATATTAGAACTAAATGATGATCTTATAATTTTTTATTAAATCTGAACTCAAATCAATTTCATGTTTCAAGTTTTATTGAACTGTAAGAGCCGCGATACGCCGCTGTGAGAATGCCCGGAGAATAATTAATCTCCACATAAAATTTTCAAAGCTAATTCAGCAAGTTCGCAATAACTGTTCGAATATATCATCCGGCCTGACGCATCAGATGTGTCACCCGAGACCGGACACACCAAAGGCCAAACGGCCAAACAACAACAGGCCAAGCCAAACAGTAAGCTGTTTCGTGCTTCCACTTTCCACACAACTGTTACACACCGACGGGGATAATTTGTTTTCGTACACCACATTGGTTGCACGCGTCTCCTCTACGATTCACTAATCCTTATTTAGGACTGTTCGATTGGTTTTACGGGGTGACTTTACCGTGACACTGCACAGAACAATGCTGGAATCGTATAATTGCAAACTCTTCCCTAAGCTTTGTAGTTTATCTAAAGCACTTTAATCTTTCAAGTGACTAACCGGTGTAAGTATACAAGGCGATTATAATAATTATTGCCCTAGATGCAAAGATTTTTTCTACAGTTTTCATGGCTATTTTTATACAAAAAAAATATAACAATTGTTAGATAATGACTTTAGTTTTAAAGTTTATTGTATTTAAAAATTTTTTTACAAAAATTATAGTTAGAGTTCCCGTCGGCAAATAAGTTTATGATAGATGCCCTCTCTAAACTTTAAATATTGCTTCTTCAGGTCAAGTCTGACACTGTTTCCCACTGAGACATTGTTTGGTTCTTTCTGGCATTTTTTCTATAATTTTAATAAAAATGTTCACCCGTCAGATAGAAAAATTAGAAAACAATTTAAATTTAATTAAATAATTCGTTCCATCTTCTTCTCATGGCGCCGTCTCCTTTCGAAGGTTGGCGATCCAAATGGCAATTGCGGTTTTGGAAACAGCTGCGCGAAAGATTTCTGTGGATGAGCGGTTGAACCATCTCCTTAGGTCTTTCAGCCATGAGTTCTGGTGTCTTCCTATTGATCTTTTGCCCTGTACTTTTCCTTCCAGTCTAACTTGAAGTAATTCATATTTTTCGCCTCTCAACACATGTCTCAAGCATTGCATTTTCCTCTCTTTGATTATTCTTAGTAATTCTTTTTATTTGCACATTCGACGAAGTACCTCAACATTAGTAACTCTTTGTACTCATGGAATTCTCAACATACATCTGCATATATAAAACTCAAAAGTATCTATTCTTTTTTCTATTTCAGAAACCATTGTCCAACTTTCACAGTCATACAGTAAGACAGAAAAAACGTAACATGTAATCATTCGGATTCTAAGCTGCAGGCTAAGGTCTGATCTTTTAAAAAATATTTTCATGCTCATGAATGTTTTCCTTGCCTGTTCTATTCTTAATAGTATTTATTTTTTGGGTTACACTGACTATTGATATTTGCTTTTAAATATTTCAAAAGAAAAGGCAAACAAAGTATTTTTGAAGTGTGTATATTTTTTAATAATTCCTAGCTGAGCGCTTTCGGCTTTACAAAGCCATCATCGGAGCTATGCTACAAAACTTAGTTACTTATAAAAACATTTTATTGTAGCATAGCTCCGATGATGGCTTTGTAAAGCCGAAAGCGCTCAGCTAGGAATTATTAAAAAATATACACAATTCAAAAATACTTTTTTTGCCTTTTCTTTTGACTTGTCATAAGTGTGTACAAAAAAACATATCAGTCTTTTTGATTCTTAAATATTTTATGGAATTTACCTGTGCTATCATTTGGCTCTTGGCATACACATGTACGTTTATTGGTGTCTTTGAAAATACTAAAATTTTAGTTTTGGAAACGTTTAGATGTAAACCGAACATTTCTCTGTGGTGAACTAGATAGTATCATCAGCATATCTGATGCTGTTTATGCTGATTTCGTTAATCTTAATTCTGCCATTTACCTGGTCTAATGCTTCTCTGAATATAGACTCCGAATACAAATTAAACAGTAGCGGTGATAAGATGCCACCCTGTCTTACTCCTTGTCGGATTTGTATATCTTCGGACGTTGTGTGCTATATTTCAATTGTTGCCGTTTGGTGCCAGTATAGTTCTGAGATAATTCACAAGTCCTTGTTCGTCAACTCCAGTTGTTCTCAGAATTTCGATCATCTTTTGATGGTTAACACAGTCAAATGCTTTTCGATAGTCAATAAAACATGCATATACATCTACATTCATATCTCTGCATCGTTGCGTTAACACATTTAAAGCAAAAAGTGTATGCATAATTCTGAGAAAAGTTTGAAGCACATGAGACATCAAGCTTAATATTCGAAAATCATCGCATTGTGAGGAATTCGATTTTTTTGGTAATACTACGAATGTTGATTTTAGCCAGTCTGTTGGTATTTTACCTGTGTCATATATCTTATTGAATAGTGCTGTTTTTAAGTATGAGCTTTTACTTTCATTATCTGCAATTACTTTTAGTATTTCGACATTGATATTGTCTGGGTCGCTGGCTTTTCCATCTTTCTGAAATTTTTACTGCGTGAGTCACTTCTTCTTTATTTATTCCTGGGCCTTTTTCATTTATTCTATTATCTCTGGATGGTGGAGAACAAGGTCTATCGTCGTCAAAAAGAGTTTGTATTTATTCTTTCCATTTCTCTAGTTTGTCTTCTGTTTCCATAATTATTTCGTTATTATTATTTTTTAATATTGTTGCTTGTCTCTTTTTGTGTCTACCTATCATTTCTTTTACTTTTTTATGAATATTAAAGGTGTCGTATTTCTCCTGAAGTTGCTCGATTTCTAGGCATTTTGTTGACATCCACTTTTCTTTCGCCTCCCTGCACTTTTTTCTAATGATTTTATTGATTCGCTTGTATTCTATTGGGCTTGTTTTATGTTTTCGTCTTACGTGCATAAGGTCCATGATCTCTTAAGTTTTCGATCGTTTTGATTTTTTCCTCAATCTTGATACTTATTTCTTTTTTCTGTTCAGGGTTCTTCAGTTGTGAGATGCCTATTTTTCTTGACACTGTTTTCTTTTTGACTATGAGAAATCTTTTTAATCTAAAATCCATTATAATTGGATTGTGATCGCTATGTATATCAGCTCCAGGGTATGTTTTTGTAGATTGTATGTACTTCTTAAAGGTGTTATTGAGCAAAATAAAGTCAATTTGATTTCTAACAATTCTGTCTTCTCTGTCTAAAGGTGATTTCCATGTGTATAGCCTTCTTGGATGTTTTTTGAAGAAGGTATTGGCTATCAACAGATTGTTTTCTACTCAGAATTGTACAAGTCTATCCCCTCTATTATTCCTGGTACCTAGACCGTATGCTCATATGTGGTCTCCTTTAGCACCACGACCAATTTTAGCGTTAAAGTCACCCATAATCATCGTTATCTCACCTCTTTTTGTCAGTCGCATTATTTCATCTATGTTGTTATAAAATTTTTCGATTTTTTCGTCTAACTTGTTACTTGTTGGAGCATAGACCTAAATAATATTTAGTTTGCTGTGAGTTGTTTGTAGTTTTAACATTGCGTTCCTGGACATACCTAATCGAAATTATTTAAGTTCTTTATACAGATACCTCTAAAAATGATGTAGGGGTGGGTAGTACTGTTGTTTTCTCTTTAAACACTACAAAACTAATCAGGTTTCCTGCCGTTTAAAGTGTATACACTGGAGAACTATATGGTATCGTCGACGCTTTTCGTATATTGGAACCAACTGACCGCAATGTAGCAATTTGCACAGACTCCTTATCATCAATACAAGTAATTGAAAACATGTTCTCAGATCATTCTCCCTGGTGAATTTAATACATGAGATATAACTTATGGACCATGGAGTAATTGTCACTACTGTCAAGGTTATTGCACATGTAGGAGTTGAGTTGGAAATGAGGCTGCAGATATAGCCGCAACAGAAGCTTGTAGTTTGGATATATTATATACTAAACATCCAGCTACATAACGATAATATAAAATGTTCAAAAAGCGTATACGAATGACAAGCTAATTGCAACAACACCGAGCCACTTACACGATGTACGTACATCCAGTTATACCTTCCTTAGAATTACCACCTATTCCTAGAAAACACAAGGTTATTCTAAGAAGATTAAGAATTGGAGATACTCGGCTTACACATGACTTTCTCATGGCATCTGCCAATCCACCTGCTAGCGGCCATTGCAGCAGTCCCTTTGCCGTCAAGCATTTTCTTAAAAAATATCCACATCTTTCTACTAAAAGAGAACAACACCAGTTGGGAGATAATATACAAGAAATTTTGAATGAAACTGTTAGCAAGTATAGTTGACTAAACAAGTTAAGTCAGAAGTGTGTACTCCCTTTTGTCCCTTTAACTATACTGTGACTAAAACTAGATAGGATTTTCATGAAAAAATTATTACACAACTTTTTACATACCCTTTATAGAAAATTACATAGTTGTAAAGAAATTGTAGCGGATTTTAATTTTAGAGTAAAATAGAGTGCTTTTCATTCAAAAAATTATAACTTGATCTCTCACGGCATTAAAAAAACCTTTATTATTATATTGAATTCTTCATACGTTTTTTTTATGTACGATTTGTTATTGTTAAAAACAGTATCTTAAATCAAAAACAATTTATGCGTAAATCTCAGTACCATCTAATTTGTTCTGATTAATTAATCTTATCAAAAGGCCTTCTTCTAACTACCAACCGATGTGGAAACTCGTTTAGTGTCTAAACAACCTTTTTCTCGACTAACTAAACACGAGAAACAAATAAAGATGTTACTCAACTTTAGAAACACCCACTTCACTCCAGATCGCTCAGCATCCTGAGCTCGGCTCTTTCTGATCGATACATTTACGGTTGAGACGGTTTGATTTTCTGAATGATCAACTCGAGACTTGCTTACAAGATCGATTGCATTTACACAGTTCAGTTAACACAGCAAAAACGATGCAGGTGAGATACATTAACGGACTGGCCCGACAACGGTAAGTGGCTAAGAGGTTGGGTTTTAAAGATTAATGATGATATATGTATGTACATGATTCAATGAATATTTTAAGTAGATCTAATTAGATTCGACCAATAAATGTTTACTAGAATTATCTTTTTGTTATATAAGACATTACAGTTTTGTTTTGTCTTTTATATAACAAAATAAAACCATTACCTGCAGAGACATTATTTGTTAAAAATATTTGGATAAATGGTAACACTGTAGATATGTCTAACACATAACAAATAAAATAGATAAAAAATATATGTATCCCTTTCACTACACCACGAAATATATTTCTAATGGTCTTCAATACTTGTAATTAATAAAGCATATTCTCCCATATTTTAACTTTAGAATAGTTTTCACTTATTTAGCTGCAATTCCTAATCTTAAATTTTCCGTAACTTTACAGAAATGTTACAATCGGTGGAAGAGGTAGTTAATTTATAGTTGAAGCCTACACGGCAGAAACTATGAAAGTCAATTTTTATGGTAAAAGGAAATATTGTACCAAAAAACTACTTCTAAAAAGTAGATTCAAATCGCATGGTCTGCTTCGCAGTACCGCTGTAAGTATAAGAGTTATTCACAAACTAAATAATCTCATCCACGACAAAAACGCTGAAAGTCCATGTGAAACACTGCAAAAACGTTGTGTCTTTCTGCGCGGTCGCTATACGACGCAAGGTTAGAAAAATTAGTCATTCGTCACGTACACGTGACGAGCAAGTATGCGGTTTAGTTTAGAGTCTGTTATGTTTATGTCCATCTTCAAATAAGTAGTAGTGTATTTTAAAATATTATAATGAAAAGGACAGAGACTGTAAATCCTGACAGCAGTGATGAAAGTACTGTGCAGAACTTAAACGTTAGATCTAAGAAGAGAAGAGGAGGAGTGGAAAGTTATGTGATGTTTTAAAGCAATTCAGGTTAAGTTTGTACGAAATAGGGCCAGATTTTAAGTGATCCCGGTACAAATGCTTTCAAAAGATTGGACTTTTGAAAAGAAATACCATTATTAAGGAATTTAATAGAATATCGAGCAGAGATGAGCGGAACAGTTAGTTGACTGGTCTTGTATCCATAACTTCAATAAAGAACCGCAGACAACAAAAAAATGAAAATGATGTTGATAACCATAATAACTGTATTGAAGTGCCAGTTTGTATCAGAGCTTTTGTTTTATTACATAGCATTACTGCACGTCGTCTACATACGATTCAGGAGTCTCTAAAGAAAACTGGTAAGTCACCTACAGATATGAGGGGTAAATATAAATACGTATATTGTGTAAAACCTTCGACCACATTTGCGGCTGTAAGAGATCATATTAGCTCCTTAAGGGTCGACAGAGCCACTACAGTAGAAAAAAATCTACAGCGGTGTACTTACCAAAGAGTCTAACAATAAGAAAAATGTACAATATGTAAAAGGTTTTATCTCTTCCAGATATTTCATATGAGTTTTATAGCAAAATTTTTAATAATAACTTCAACAATAAATTTGGATATCCATTCAGCGATACCTGCAGTAGTTTCGATAAATATACTGCTGAGAAAACAGCACTATTAAAAAATAAAAATGACTCAAAGACGCCAGAAAATGACACAAAAAATCTTCAAGAGTTAAGAAAGAAGGAAATAGACCACGGATTGCATTTGCGAAAGGCCGAAGTGTTTTATGATCGTAAAAAAGAAGCAAGAAAAAGAAGTATGAAGAGTAAAGAGTTCGAATCAATCGTCTTCTTAGAGTGCCGTCTCCCTACGGAGGTTGGCAATCATAATGGCTATTTTTATTTTAGAACTTGCGATCGAACCAATAAGCGATGGATTTAAAAAGAAACCTTCCTATACCAAACATTTCAACCAAAAACGTGTATTATAGAAGACAACTTACTTTATTGTTACCCCGAAAATATCGCAGTTAAGGGATCAGAGGAAGTCATTTTGTTTTTGCATAATTTTATATTTTATGATTTAAAAAAAAAACAAAAAAAAACAAAAAAAAACAAAAAAAAACAAAAAAAATTATACCACAAATTAATAAAAAAAAACAAAAGAATTAAGGAAATAGATATAGAACAAAAAACAAAATAAAATAAATACAAAAAAAACAAACAAACAACAAAAAAAAAAGCAAAAAACAAAAAAAAAACAAAACAAAAAAAAGAAAACAACAAAAAAAGATAATAAAAGAATAAAAAAAAGAAACAAAACAAAACATATATCAAAATATAATTTATGTATCCATAAAAATATTAGGTATATGTAGTACTAACTTGATAACTTATAACAAGAAAATTTTGACTATGAATCTGCAATCACTAATAATTAAAATTCAGTCGATTTTAACAATAAACACAAACAAGTCTGGCTAATTGGCTCTGCCAAAGCCATAGTACAAAAAAAATTATATTTTTGTAGTTAGAATCCAGTGTAAGGGATTTACTTATATTCTGGAACTCTTGTGGAGGTCAAAATAAAAACTATTATCTCTTTAAATTCGTTCATTACGTAGTTGTTTCCACAAGACGACTTGGCAAAATTGTTTTTTCCAATAAGAGGTCATTCATACTTGGACTGTGACAGGAATATGGGACTCATTAACCAGCGAATCAAAGCTGAAACTGTTGAAGATGGGTTGTACGAATTTAAGGGAGCACGCATAACACCTAGCCCATTTAAAGTCATAGAAGTAGATCAGTCTTTAATTTACCAATAGACTCAGTTTCTTTCATCCAGTTTTAAAACAAAATGCCATTTACTATCAGACCTATTCGAGAAATAGTTTGTGAAGCCACGCATGCTTAATATATTTCATTTAGAATA
Source organism: Diabrotica balteata (assembly GCA_918026665.1). Taxonomy (NCBI): domain Eukaryota; kingdom Metazoa; phylum Arthropoda; class Insecta; order Coleoptera; family Chrysomelidae; genus Diabrotica; species Diabrotica balteata. The sequence continues at coordinate 38,895,088 of OU898278.1, forward strand.
AGCTACAATGGGCCTTTCGAAACTTATGTGATTCGTACAAACACTATTTTACCAATTGTATATATGGCACGAACCCAAGAATTTTTTTACCCAACAGAAGTTATACAGGTTATAAATTTTTATTTATACCCACTTTTCTTCATTATTTTGTCTTTCAGATTTTTTGCCAATTAGTTTAGAAAAGTGGAAGGATTCTCAACACCTTAAGCAGTATTATGGTAATGCTGCCAAACATTTTTTCAAAAGCCTCGCTCACAACACAACGGAACAAGGGACAAGAGTTAGTCTTGTAAAGAAGAAACAGGCTGCAAAAAAATGTGCTAAGAAAAGATAATATAGAACAGACAATTATTGCTATGTTTATTAGGGCTAGTTACATAATTTTATTTTCGACTTGCATTCTTTTGATTATTGCTTTAATGACATACACCATTTTTGTCATTTTTTGTGTATTTTCAAACAAATCATCAAAAATAAAAAAAAAATGAAAAAACAGCAGTCTAAGAATATTTTTATCGTTTTCACCGATAAATTGTATATATACCCATTAAAAAACAGTTTAAAATAAAATTTATGTTAAAACATTTTAAAATTAGTTTTTGAACTTTAAAATTAACTTTGCATACATAACATACATACGTAGATGTCGTCTGCGGAGCGTCTGCCGATGTGTAGGGGAGCCAAAAGAAAATCGACATCAATCGGATATGTTGCAGACACATCCGCATATGTGATATATAAACAAGAGATGATCATATTACCCGATCTACACATCTCCAGATGCATACGTAGATGTCGTCCGCGGATGCGTCTGCCGATGTGTAGAGGAGCCAATAGACCAGCGCGGATCTGTTTTGAGGTTGATGTGAGAGGCATCCGAAATTTTGCAGAAATAGTTAGGTGATCACTACAGTAATAATAATTGACTTATCTTTCCTCTCAAAAAGGTCGGAAACATTAATAAAAAAATAAAATATTTAAAAATTACTAAAAAAATCGTTTTTTTCAATTTCCTTCCTTACAACTTCAAAACAATTCATTGTAGAGCAAAGTCGTAATAAAATAAAATGCGACAATGAAATTTTCTGTAAAATACGGCTGGTTAATATAGGTTTAATTTATTCCCCTTGCTGCAAAGAAACAATAACTACAAAAAAGGGAAAAAAATAAGTCTTTGCTTATTCAATATTCAGCCACTTAGAATGCACTCAAGACCTTCATAATTTGTTTGAAAAATCTTTACAACATAATAAAATAGCCCACCAAATTTCACTAAAATAGATTCAATAGATTTTGCATTAAGCACATAGCCCAGTCTTTAACACTTTGGCATGACATTTCGGTTTTGATTTTTGTCAACGTAAGTCATTTGAAGGCCTAAACAATGCCGAATTTAAACTTTTACATTACAAACTATCTAAAACATTTAAAACTGCTTTTTCCGATTACACAAATACGTTTTTATAAATTCCACTACTTCAGCTACTAATTTCATTAAAAACCGTCTTCGTGGAAGTATTTTTCATGACGTGCAATCGTTTGTAATGTCAAAGTTTAAATTCGGCGTTTTTTAGGCATATTTTAAATGCCTCACATTTGTTGAGAAAAAATTAAAACCGAAAAAAATTTTTAAAGTTACTGAGTAATGAAAAAGTAATACATTTTATACCCTCTCGCGTTTTAAAAACTGGCAACCTTAATTTTCGACGATTTTTGCCTAGATAGTTTTTGACCGGCAGCCTATTACACAGGCCTACAGTGTTTTTGGTGCCAAAGTGTTTCGAGCTGATTTTAGGTATATTTGGAGTGCTGATTCCTAATATGGGTTTAGTTTTGCCCTATCAGCTCTAGTTTTTAAGATAACGTAGGTCTTATGTATTTTTTATGTATTAAAATACGAATATGCTGATATAGATATACTAAATTGAAATAAAATCACACAATTAGAAAATACCTATATTTTAAGCCATTTAACTACAATAAAACCCTTTGTAAAATAAAATTGATATACAATTAATTTTGAGAAAAAAATTAATAAAATAGAAAAACAACTTTTCTTGACGTAACGGAAGCTTCGCTTACGTGATTTCCTAGAATGAACTTTTGAACAGTCTCTTTTCAAACTCCAGCAAAAATCTGCCATCGTATGGGTGTCCCATCTTCCTTGGTAACGGTCCGTTATGGTTTTTATGTCTTAGTAAAATCCCTCACCTTGCTCCTCACTTGTGTCACCTAAGTTTTCAGGAAAACAGTCCAGGTGGCTGTGAAGATAGTGGACTTTCATGCTCCTATTACATCCAAGTAATTGGAAGTTATTTAACAAACGGTTTACCAGCTCAGCATAGTTTTCACTTTTGTGATTTCCCAGAAAAATTTTCATAATGTCCACAAATAAAAGCCAAGCTTTTTTCTCTAGCTTATTCATTGACCCCACAAAAGCCGAATCCTTTCTAAGAATTCTGATCTGTGGTCCATCAAAGACGGTCCATTAGAATCAAGTGCCTTAACGAATTGCTTAGGAGGGTTGGTAAGATTATTTTCTCTAGTTCAATTAAAGACGGGACAATAATGTTCTTTTTCCCAATTACCAAGTTTTTTTCCTTAGTCCACTCTTTTTTAATCCGGTAATTTTTTTCGATCCCTACTATCCCAGAGGCACAAGAAACAAGGGTATTTTGTGTAATCACTTTGCTGCCCAAGAAGAAAGTTTACCATTTTACAGTCTACACAAATCACCCAGCGATGTTCGTGGTATTTTATTTTCTGTAAAACTAAAGCTATTGTATCATATTCTTCTTTCATCGAGATTGAATGAGTAATTGGTATTGAGCCAAACTTGTTTCCATTGTGAAGCACAACACATTTAAAACTGCGCTTGGAGCTATCAATAAACAAACGCCATTCATTTGCATCGTAGTGTGGAAGTCTTATGTTCTCCAAGAGCCCCTTAACGTCCAAATAAAAAGTAAGTTTTTCTTCTTGGCTAAAGAACGGTAGCAGTTCCTTTTCTCTTGTTCTATAAAAAGTAATTTTTGTACTTTGTTCAAGTAAATTTTTATCATTTAAACTTGAAGCCAGAAGTTCCGAGGCTTACTTCGATAACGCTAATTCTCTAACAAAATCGCTTAGTTCTTCTTGACTAAATAGTTGTGGGTTTGCTGTTGCCCCGTCGTAATCACTATCAGTATCTTTATTGGAGTCAGAAATATGTTCAAAAATTTCACTTTCATCCTTACAAATGTCAAGTAACTTTTGGAATACTGGGATCGGTAATTCCTCTGAGTGAGGTACTGGCTGAAGGCAAATCAGGACCGATTTTGGCGATTGTTTCTATTGATCCCTGAAATATTGATCAGATAAAAATAACAGTCATCAACGTGGTTTGTAGATTCTCTCCATACCATTGGCACGACAAACTTAATACTTTCTCTTTTTCCTGTGGTTGACTGCCGTAAGTGTTCTATACATGTTTTACATACAATATGCGGTGCCCATGTTTTATCTTGATCACCAAGCCGAACACCAAACTATCCAAGATATGCACGTTTCACAAAGTCAATAATACTTTTCCTATTTTCTTGTAATGTATACTCCCCACAAACGTAACAAAATACATTAAGATTATTAACACAACTTCTGCGACTTGCACTACTCATTTTTGAATGTCAAACCAATAAAAACATTTCTTACATAAATAAGCATAATACAGTGAGAACAACAAATATACTGAGGAAGAAGTTTAATTAACAATTTTCTTTAAATATCATATTTTTCGTTATTTTAAATATTAAAACTACTATTTTCGGAATGTGCCATATTTATAAAACTAGAGCTGATACAAAAAAACGGAATCTATATTTAGATTTATCGCCCCTAATATAGTAAAAATCAGCTTAAAGATTCACGGCACCAAAACAATTTTTTTTTCTGTAGGCCTGTGTTATCAAATTGTTTTCTTAATTTGAAATATGTGTAAAAATATGAGTTTGATTAACTACGTTATGAACGTAGTGATCCTGTAGTAGGTTCTTAGGCCCTCCGAGGGCATTAGAATTGTCCCTCCGAGAGCTTTGAGACCTTGAGACTCAAAGGTGAATCAATTCCGTACAACAGCTGAAGTCCAGGAACAAAACAACAAAATGAGCTTTAGAAAAAGATCTATCACGTGGGCATGGATCAGGTGATGGATTGGAGAGGTTTAAATACTTGTTGTAACAAAAAAAGAGGGCATGACCGCTGTTTTTTGAAAAATGGAAAAAGAGCAATATCTGTCGGTGATTCGATTCTTGTTTTTGGAAGAGAAATTACGCCGTGAAATCAAAGAGCGCTTGGCTGCTGTGTACGGTGACTCTTCTCCTTAGATGGCAACTGTCAAAAATTGGTTTAATGAGTTTTAACGTGGTAGCATTTGACTTTTAATGAGTCACTCCTCGGTGCGCCGAAAACGGCTACCATGGAGGATAACGTGACAAAAATTCACGATCTTGTATTGTCAGATCGTCAACTAAAATTGCGCGAGATGGCTCAGATAGTAGGCATCCCAAAACACCGCATATGTCATATTCTGTATGACATTTTGGGCATGAGAACGCTGTGGGCGCGATAGATGCCGCGTTTGCTCACTCTGGACAACGAGCGCAGCCGTGAAATCACTTCAGAGCAGTATTTGACGCTATTTAAGCGTAATCGTACGATCTTCGACGAAATATGGATCCACTTGTACACATAAGAGAGATAAGAGACCAAGGAACAGTCCTTGGTCTGAAGTGGTCCGAAGAAGGCAAAGACAGTTCTATCAGCGGGAATGGTGATACCATCATTTTCTGTTATTTACAAGAGGTCATCTATATTAACAACCTGAAGAAGGGCAAAATGATCACAAAACTCTACAACGCTGAATTATTGGGCCAATGCGACGCTGAATTGTAGAAAAACCGACCACATTTGACGAAGAAAAAAAGTGCTCTTCCACCAGTTGTTGTTAAATTGTTAATAATCCTATCATCTTCAGACATTTGTTTTTAAATATTTAATCTTGAAATTTGTTATTTTGTTTAAACATTGTGAACTGTCAAAGCGTATACATTTGACTTGACATTGCTCATTGTGTATGTGCCACCTTCGATACAAAACGTCATTTCGCGATTCTATTGGTTAAACCTATGTATCATAATTAGAAGAGTGTTATGCATAAGAAATGCTTTAAATATGTGCATAAATATGTGAAATTATTTGCATAAATAATATGTTTATTAAAAGTTTAAATAACCAAAGTTTCTTATACCTTGTTCTCATACTAGTTTTTGGTTTTTGCTCGTTTGTTTTTACACCAAACAACTCACTTTTACTTTTATCTTAAACATTTCGTTACGTAAGATAAGATCTGTAGGAACCATTCCAATGTAGTCTGCAAGGCGCATGCAATTTTTGACTTATGTACATTGGTTTTACTTCAGTCTTCAGTTTATAACTTTTGTATTTATCGAAAAAGGTCTAGACGACTTTTTACCATGTAGTGTCTAGTATCTAATGACTAAAACTAAATACCGACATGAAAAAGAAAAATCTGGTGGGATTTTCAGTAACGCTTTACGATGCAATCAACCTTTTTAAATGACAGTAGACAAAGAATTATTGAATAGAATAGTAAAAAAACATGTCTACCTATTATTTTCTTTTACCGTTTTACTCAGGTTAGAGGAAATGAGTGCGCAAGAAGTTATTAAAAAATTTAAAAGAAAAAGTTCAGCCAACAGTTTTTAATCATATTTTAGTGATTTTAATTTTTATAATTTATTATCTTTTTCTTCAACATGTTTTCTATTAAAATTTAATTTATTGATTACGTGTTTCTGCAGGAATAAATATTTATTTTAATGTTGGTAAGCAATTATCATATAGCAAAGAAAATCATTTATGATGGTATTCATAATGAAGAGATATTATCTTCACAAATGACTTAAATTTATAATGTAATAAAATTTATGCATCTACTTATATGCTTATAAAATATATCATAAATAACAAAATTAACCATATCCATAAATATCTACGCATAAAATTATTTTAGGAATTTTATAAATTATTAAATATTTTATACATTTACTGAAAATTAATAACCATAATAGTTTTTACTCCATTGAGATATACATATGTAAAAAATTACACTAGGAACAATGTATTAATATATTAATAAATAATACAAATATTAATATACATTCATACATTTTTTTATCAGTGTAACCTTAACATTTTTGTACCATATACAAGTGTACAAATATATACTCATTTAGTTTTATCTTTATTTTATATTATTTTTCCATTAGTTGCAACGTCCTATTTAAACAATGTTGCAACTTTAACAGTGCTATATCTCAGACAACTCTGGTAAGAAAATAAATACAACCATGTATTTCGTAAATTTGGAACCATAACATATTAGAGTATTCTCTAACGATTCAGACTATGCACTTCTTTAACAGTTAAGTTTGTGATGGTATCCACTGTCTTAATTTTTAACTAGCTGGTCGTAATTGGCCGTGCTAAAGATCGGGATAGATTAGAGAAACGGAAAAGGACACCGTTTCATAGAGTTTGCTATTACAAATAGCTATTCTATTATGAATACTCGATTTAAACATCATGTACGCCAACTTTGTACTTGGAAAAGTCTTGTAGATAGGTCTATAAATCAAATTGATTACATCCTCGCTAATATTCATTAAGGCTATAGCGGAAATATTTCTACTGTTGGCTTAATGACAGATACTCACGGGCGGATATCACATAATACTTTAACCGGCCGTGATACTGCGATCAGGCAGGCAATGGGAAGCCACCTGATTATATTCCTGTGACTATATCATCATGAATGTATCGAATCAGTTAGATATGCTTAGCGATCTGATTAGCGATCGGCGCTCAGTTGGTTCGGGCCAACTAGTGTCAAATGGGCTACCGGGCATGTGTTTTTGAGCAACCAGGCAACACATGCAAAATTGGCGCCTGGAAGAAAATCAGATTTTCAGTTAAGAAAAGCAATGTGAATAGCAACCTGCAATGTTCGAGGATTATTGTAAGCAGGCAAACTGCATATACTACATCGAGAAGTCGAAAGAGAGGATATAGAAATATGCGGACTTTCGGAGACCCATTGGAAAGGACAAGGACACTTCTGAACAGCAGATCATGTTGTATAACAATTTCTTTGATCTTTCAAGCCGAACTTTTTTTTTGCTTGGGTGTAACATTGTGTGCTTTTTGCAAGTTGTAGGGCTTGATCTTTGCTTCACTGGGATATTTTCAGTTCTTTGACCATTTGATTACCACTACGACGTGGATTTCGCTTAAGTCGAGACTTCACTTTCCGATCCATTTCAGGTGATATTGCTGTTTTTTTTTTTCGTCCACCACCATAGCGTTTGGCAATACCACCACTACCATTATAACGAGTTATGGTAGCTGGTTGTGATTTTCCTGCCAAATATAACGCAATCCTACTATTACGTTTAAATTCCATTGCGATTAACTTTTGTTGTATGTATAAAATTTAAATGCAAATGCTTTTGACGGCTTATAAACAATATACTGAAGTGTGTTATCAGGCCAACTTTGACGTAGCTGTCATTATCGATTTGCCAGATATATAGATGTGAAGTTGGTAACAGTTCAATTGCGTAACCCTGTTGTATATATATATATATATATATATATATATATATATATATATATATATAGTTATATATATATATATAGTTATATATATATATACATATATATATATATATATATATATATATATATATATATATAGTTAGTTTTTCGTTATCTACCATCAAATAATTAAAATAAATGTGTAGTATCAGTAGACTTCGGCAAATATGCATATTGCATATTTTGCATATTGTGCATATTTTATGCAAATATTTCATATTTTGGCATATTTGTATAAAAGTTTGCATAAAGTGCATAAAAGTTCAGATTTTTATACTGTATTTGAAAATTTTTAAACATACCAATTTATTTCAATTCTTGTATAAAATTTTGTAGTCATTTTAATCAAGAAATGATCTAAGTACGTAATCTCTACAGGTACAAAACATTTACAATTTCAAAGAAGATCAATTTAAGTAGCCCTCAACATTCTTAGAAAGTCTCGGTCACTGAGGCATTCAGTTATTGGATAATCGCTAAGGGTTCGCTCATTTGCATTTTATGATCTAATCCCCAAATCTATCTACAATTTATTGTATCTTAACAGCAGGTAAACGGCTAATAGTTTTGTTCCTAATTTAGGGATTTTCCAAAATCTCCCAGTTTATTGAATTAGGTACCTAAACATTTCTAATTTGATGCTCAGATTTGTAAATCATTTTTGTTTTGATATTCAAAGCGTAAACACTCGTTGTGCGTAACAAAAAGGAAGATTGTGATTTTATAATGCCTAAAACAACCAGTGCTTCAACTTGGATTAAACTGTCTTATAAAGTTTAAAATATAAGTAAAATATATAAGTTTAAAACTTATAAAGAGCTGTCTATGGATATGGGAAAAATCTACTGTTCAGTCTGTGGCAAAATTGTAAGTATCTAATATTTTCTATTAAATATCTAATATTTCATACATACAGGGTGTTTCCAAATGACACTTACAACGTTTGACTGTAAATACTTCTCGAAAAATTGAACAAAACGATATAGTTAATGAGGGGTCAAACTTATTTACTTTCCGAGATACAGGGTGTTAAAATTAAAAAAAATTAAATTCTTTTAGTTAATAACAACAATAACTTTAAAACCAATAAACGTATTTACTTGAAATTTAGTACTCGTAGGTTGTTTTTAAATGAAAAATAGCTTCCTTTAGTGAGAAAAAATTGTCCATGGTACAATACAATGGTGTGTATTTAGAAAAACTTTTCACCTTTACTTTTTTTTATGAAGTCAGCTATTCTAAAACACAATTATTTTTATTGTAATTGAATTAACAAAAAAAACTTTTGTTGAATTTTAAAATAAGTTATATGATGTACTAATGGTTAGTAACAAAAACTAATTTGTGGATTAATACTGCATTTAAAACACTTAGCGAGTGTTTTTTTTTTCAAACCAGTTATTTGATTAACCAAAAACACCTTGTATATTTTTATATTTTAAAGGTTGGGTTAAAATAAAGGTTTTTATTTTTATTTATAGATAGCATGTGAGAAGAAATTTCAGATCAGACCAACATGTGAGAACTGCTTCACACATTGCAAAAAAAGGAAAAATAGGAGGAAAACATCAAACTTCAATGGCTAAATGTTTCCAATCTACTTCAAAAAAATTAGATGAGCAAGAAACTTTTAATGAAGACTTATGTCGCGCATTAGTGTCTTCAAACATACCGCTTTCAAAATTAGCAAATGTAAATTTTAGTTAGTTTCTAAAAAAATATTGCAAACTTAATGTTCCAAGTGATCGGTCTCTAAGAAGAAATAATGTGAACGGGCTATACTCGTCGGTGTTAATTAATATTAAGGAAGAAATTGCAGATAATTATTTTTACATATCTGTAGACGAAACCACTGATTCCTCAGAAAAGTATATTGCTCATTTATTGATTGGTGTTCTTAAAGAAGATACCTTACCAAAATCTCATCTTATTTCATGCCAGCAACTTGAGAAAACAAATGCTTTAACAATTTCGCGTTTTATACAAGAAACATTAGCAACTTTTTTTCTTCCGACAACTATTCCTTCTAATAAATTACTGCTTATTTTATCGGATGCTGCTCCTTATATGGTGAAAGCAGGACAAAATTTAAAAATATTTTTCCCAGATTTAATACATGTTACTTGTGTAGCGCATGGATTAAACAGAGTTGCAGAGGAAATACGAAAAAAGTTTCCTCTTGTAAATACCATGATATCCAGTGTCAAAAAAGTATTTCTTAAATCTCCTATAAGAATTCAACTTTATAAAGAAATTCTACCTAACATTCCTCTTCCACCACAACCTATTTTAACCCGATGGGGAACATGGTTAGAAGCAGCTAATTTTTATGCAGATCATTTTGTTAAAATAAAGAACATAATTGATACGTTAACAGATGAAAGTTCCCAATCTCTTTTGGATTCTAAACAAACCTTTCAAAGTAACTTGCTTCAACAAGAACTTTCATTTATAAAATCAAATTTTAGTTTTGTTCAAAAAACAATTACTCAGTTAGAATCACCAAAATTGTCATTGTTCGAAAGTACAGCATTAATAAAAGAATTTGCGTTATGTTGTCGGAACGTTAGAGGTAATATTGGAAAAGATATTTTAAAAAAATTTGAAGCTACTATGGAAAAAAATAAAGGTCACCATATTCTTTCTGAAGTAGTCAGTGTTCTAGCTGGAAATATTTCGGAAACAGTTAATTTAGAACCAAATGTTTTGGTTAGTTTGAAAAATGCTCCCGTTACATCAGTTGATGTTGAACGAAGTTTTTCCAGATATAAATATATGTACTCAGACAAAAGCCACAAGTTTTTGTTAGAAAATTTTGAACACCACTTGGTCATTTATTGTTACCATAATTCTAAATAAGTTTATTCATACTTAAAAATGATGTAGTTACTTAAAATAAATGTAAATCTTAATGAATAGTAGGAAATATTTAGTTATGTACACTTTTTTTTTTAAATAAAATTGTTACTATTTTACGATTTTTTTATTTATTTGTATGCATATTTTGTAAAATATTTGCATATTTTCGGGTAAACACGTGCATATTTATGCGCATATTTTCTACATTTTTATTTGCATATTTGCCGAAGTCTAATTATCAGGCTTTTTGGTCAGAAAATAAAACGATTTTTTTCTCGCAAACTCTATATTTCGCCATTTGGTTTATGGCTTTTTCAAGAGCGCACTAAAAAATTATTTATTGATAGAACAAAAAAAAAATAACATAACATATAAAAGAACTTACAGATGTAATCGTTCAAACAGCGTAGCACAAACACAACATCTTGAGTGACAGACTAAAAATATTAAAACACAAACACATCTTCATGAGTGACAAACTAAAATTCAACTAAAATATTGTAATACCTGATTTTGTTTAATTGTCCTACAATTTAATCAGTGACGTGCAGAAACTAATATATTTTATAAATTAAAATGATTTTAAGATGTTACAATAAATGGAACTAAGTCCGTTAGCATCTGTTTTGTTGTTAATAGCATTATCTGTCCTGCTTATATTGCACATTTCGAGAAACAGCCTATTTTTGTAATTTGAGACTGATTGTATTATTTTTACATTATCAAAATCAAATTCATGAATTGTCTTGATGAAATGTTCGACAACAGCGCATGTATTTTTTCCCCTTCTGCAATCACTTCTGTGCTGAGTGACCCGTTGTTTCAACCATTGTCTGGTTTGACCAATGTAGCAGTAACCAATGTAACACCCATGGGCAGTCCTTTCAGTCCCATATTAGCTCTAATTGTGCTTGATCATTTAATAGAAACAGTTGTCACAAAATTACCATTCAATCTACCTTTCTTGTACAAATACGTAGATGACATAATTTGCGCTGTTCCACAAGATCAAATACAGCAAACATTACATGTTTTTAACTCCTTTAATTAAAACATACAATTCACTGTTGAAATGGAGAATGAAAATTAGTGTACCATTTCTAGACACTAAAGTCATCCGTCACTCTGACAATCGTATCATACTAGACTGGTATCAAAAACCTACAGCATCTGGAAGATTTCTTAATTTCTCTTCCAACCACCCAAAAAGTCAAAAGTATAATACTGTGATTGCAATAAAAAACAGGATAGAACTCATCAGCGATGAGCAATTCTTACATAAAAATAAGACCAAATTGTGTGATTTATTTCTTAACAACGGTTATCCTAAGTCTATATTAAAACAACTAATATTCAATACTGCTGCAAATGACGGACAAATAGACAAACCCCCCGAAGAAACCAAATATAAAAACTACCATATATCCCTGGTCTAACAAATCAACTAACATCAATATTTAAGAGCTACACCAATACAACAATTAGTAAATACAGCAATTTTAAATGCAACAACTTATTTTCTAAAACCAAAGATCATACAACAACCATGTACAATAGTACCTAACGTCATTTACAAATTGCAATGTTTAGGATGTCAGGGATGCTACATTGGTCAAACCGGACAATGGTTGAAACAAGGGGTCACTCAACGCAGAAGTGATTGCAGAAGGGGAAAAATACATGCGCTGTTGTCGAACATTGCATCAAGACATGGTCATGAATTTGATTTTGATAATGTAAAAATAATACAATCAGTCTCAAATTACAAAAATAGGCTGTTTCTCGAAATGTGCAATATAACCAGGACAGATAGATAATGCTATTAACAACAAAACAGACGCTAACGGACTTAGTTACATTTATTGTAACATCTTTAAATCATTTTAATTTATAAAATATATTAGTTTCTGCACGTCACTAATTAAATTGTAGGACAATTAAACAAAATCAGATATTACAATATTTTAGTTTGTCACTCATGAAGATGTGTTTGTGTTTTAATATTTTTAGTCTGTCACTCAAGATGTTGTGTTTGTGCTACGCTGTTTGAACGATTACATCTGTAAGTTCTTTTATGTTATGTTATTTTTTTTTGTTCTATCAATAAATAATTTTTTGGTGCGCTATTGAAAAAGCCATAAACCAAATGGCGAAATATTGAGTTTACGAGAAAAAAATCGTTTTATTTTTTGACCAAAACGCCTGATTTATTTATTTTATTTACATATATATATATATATATATATATATATATATATATATATATATATATATATATATATATATATATATATATGTATTAGTGGATTCTCTTGGGCTTAGGTTCATAAAAAAAATTAGTTTGATACTAAGACATTTTTATATATTTTTTCCGACGTTTCGGCAGGAAATCCATGCCTTTTTCAAGAATATATATTGACTAAAAAAACATTTGATAACAGATATAATACGGTTTCAAAAATAAACTTTTGGCTTACCAAGCATGTAAAGATTCGGTATTAAAAATTAGACGTCACAATTAAAATAATATTAAAACATAGAACATACCCACTAAGTCACTACAAGTAAAATGTATTTTAAATCTAATGTGTTGTTTATTGATGTTAGTTTATCGTTTACTAAACTCAAACAATATATATATATATATATATATATATATATATATATATATATATATATATATATATATATTCGTGACATAGTTTCTTAAAAGAAATATAAGAAATTTCAACACCTATAAACGATCTTTTATAACTCGTTAAATCTTTAAGGAAACTTGAAGATTAAGAGATAAATTTACCAATTAAATTAAATTTTTATCTTCTGCCACTCAAATGCTGTTTCTAGAAATATTTACAGTAATAACACATTTTAGAACCTGTTTGAAATTAGGTATCAACCGTTGTACAGTTATGGAGTGATTGATCGAACTATTAACGAAATGGTCTTCACTCTTGGTAATTTTTTCCTCGTAGTAATGATATTAATACCCAATGGCATGAAGTGCCTTGTTCGTGATTTATCATTTCAAAGGCTATAGAAATCCGTTGTTATTGTGGCCGGTTGTTGGTTGCTACAATGAGGATATTATAATAACACCTTGCTCTGCTAATAAGGTTATATAATATTGGCTTTTCGACGATGACTAGCAAATATTTGGATAATTAATAAAATATAGAACAAATCAATTTGTAAATATGTATGGTAAAAAATAAAATTTTTGTAAAGGGTGATTTACAGAATAAACATAACTGTAGTTATTTAAATTTTATTTTTTTGCAACGAATAAAGACAAACATCAATTCATTACTTACTTATTTCTTTTTAAAATCTTAACATTTGTACATAGTCAATACAAAATCCTCTTAAATATCTTATGGCCCTTAACTCATCTGCCAATTTATGTGTTGCTATAATTCGATGTGCAGCTTATGTTCTTTTCTGTATTTCCTTGATATATTTCTTTGTGATTGTGCTTGAACAGTGCATATAACCTGATGCAACAAAGAAGAACCCGAGAAAAAGAACAAAAATATAAAGATCTCAGAAAAGAAGAGAAGTACATACATCGGAGAAAAAAGCGAACGGATGAAAATAGAATATTGGAAGAAAACCGTAAAATAGTTTCGAAACACAATTCAGATTTCCGCTTTAATCTGTCCTTTCTAAAATTTGCAAAGCAAAACAGACGTTAATAAAAGTGTTAAAAGAGACGTGGGGAATCTAAAATTTTCATTCCAAGACACGTCTTTTCAACTAAGCAGAAATCCTTAGCGAATTGGTTTCTAGTACTCGTACAGAATATATCCGAATAAAGTGAAAAGACAGCAAATATTTGATTTCACGCAAACAGCGTCTTTGTATCTGTTGATACGTATTTCGACCTAATAGGTCTCATTAGAACAGTTATTCAAAGGTGTTCTCAACGTGAAAGATCAATATTTTCTGTCTTTTAAGAAGCAACACTAAAATGGCTTCAATACGGACGCAATAGCGACATCTGACAATAAAGCCCTAAAATAGTTTCGAAACACAATAATTCAGAGTTCCGCATTAATCTGTGCATTCTAAAATTTGCAAAGCAAAACAGACATTGATAAAGTTGTTAAAAGAGACGTGGGGAATCTAAAATTTGCATTCCACGACACGTCTTTTCAACTAAGCAGAAATCCTTAGCGAATTGGTTTCTAGTACTCGTACAGAGTATATCCGAATAAAGTGAAAAGACAGCAAATATTTGATTTCACGCGTGAACACAGCAAGATCACAGCAGAACAACCCTTCTAGAAGAATCCGTATGTCACAAACTGTGGGAAGTAGAAGTAGGGGTAGGCCAAAACTCAGATAAAGGGATAGTGTAGATGAGGATGGTAGAAAACTAGGCGCAGCAAACTGGCAACAGTTTGCAATGGATAAAACTGACTAGCGTAATAGACTTGAGAAGGTCGAGGCTCTTTATAGGGCTGTAGCACCAATGATGATAATGATGATTTTTTTGTGATGTCTAATAAGTTTTATTTTTCATTCTTATATTTTGTCTTCTCTTTCCGTCTTTTGGTTTCTATCTGTCTAGGCTCTTTGCTTCTACTGTCCCCATGCGCATACATCAATTGTAGTTGGTATATTAAATAAAGCCCATATGGTAAATATTATCTTGGGTAGTAAATAATATTGTTGTAACTAGTTGCCCATTTATTAATCACTGCTTTGTACAATACTTCACTATTATAAACTTAAATATATCAGTACTTAATTGACGCTGGCCATCGTGTCGGTATAATAATTAAGATCCCGAGAGAATGTTTGTTGGGGCTTTTATAGTAGTCCTTGCTATATCAGCAAATGTTTACTTATTAGTATGTCAAGTTTGTTCATGACCTACGCCAAGCATGTGGTGATCGGCAATAATAGTGCTGACTACCAGTTCTAATTAGAGTATGTTATTTATGAATGTCCTTGATTCAAATTACCGAATGTTTACATAAACAAATGTTACACGAGTATGAATTATAATATTATTTATATTCTATATCTTATCTATTTATATATCTGTAATTCTGATATTTAAGGGTTGATATTACACCATCCCCTTTTGGGAAAAAAATTTCTCTTTTACAACTGTCTTATTCCTCTCTCTCCTTCCCTTCGGAAGAAGAGAAATTTTTCAACCTCAAGTAAGTACTGTTTACCTATGCTACTGTGTACATATATACATTATCTTAACTCTAAAACATATGTGGTAAAATAGTTTATTCATTTGTCCGTTCACTTTTCCCGCGATATCATTAATATTGTCTCATAAAATCTCCGCGTTCACTTGTGTCTACTGATTGTAAGCGTATAATCTATTTTTATGCACCTCCCTAATCTTTCCGTTATCTAGCCTAATTTTACAGTTAACATTATTTAATTCTGTTATGACAAAAGGACCTGCATAAAGACTATCAAACTTATTATTTTCTTCTCTTTGGAGCAGGACTAGATCTCCTATTTTAAAATGTTGAGGTGCTGCAGTTAGCTTGCTTGCGTCTTGTCTTTTCTTTTTGTGTTTTAGTAAGAACGTTTTAGCTCTGTCGTGTGCGATTTGTAGTTTATATCGGAGCTCATTGTAATAGGCATCTGTGTTATAGCATGGTTGAATTTCCTGTGTGAGATCTTCTGGTAAATTTGCCTTTCGCCGATACAACAATTCAAAAGGTGTGTAACCGTGATATGCATTAGGGGTAGTATTGTAACAGTATGTGAACATTCTGCAACACATATCCCAATTTTCTTTGTTGTCGTCTATGAATGATCTTACGTATTCATTTAGTGTCCTATGTAGCTTCTCACAACTCCCTATTGACTGAGGGTGGTATGCTGTTGAAAAATTGTGTGTGATCTTTAGCATTTTAGTTAATTCATTCATTACTTCATTTTTGTATTCCGTGCCTTGATCCGTTCTAATCTGTTTCATGAGTCCGTATGTAGGTATGAAATTATCAAAAATTCCACGAGCTATCGTTTCAGCTTCTTTATTAGCTACTGGGATACTTACTGCGTATTTCGTCAGTTCGCAAATCATCGTGATACAGTATCGATTGCCTTCACTAATTTTAGGGAATGGACCTATCGTGTCTATTATACACTATGTCCCATGGTTTTGACGAAGTGTCCGATATCACAAATTCTTCGACATGTGATCTTTTTGGTTTATTAATTTGGCATTTATGGCACTTTTTAATATATTTACGTACGTCCTTTTCCATGTTCTTCCATCTAAATCTTGCTTTTAGTTTCTTTACAAGTCTATTATTTCCCACATGACCTCCAAACATCGGGTGATTATGGTATTCTTCTATTATTCTTAGTTTTTCTTGTTCGTCCTCTATGACTTCTGGTACTTCACATATGTATATTTCTACATTTTTCAATATCTTATTTCCTTCGTTTATGAATTCTTCAATTGTGCACGATTTAAAAATAATATCATTTAAATATATTTTTACTTTACTTATTGCATTCTCTACCGCTAGCTGATCAAGCTGTACCAACAATTGACCTAAATCAAAGTGATTAAATCCTGTGGTCATGCTCTTGCTGCATTTGATTTTGTTTTTGACCCGAATGCTCAGTCTTGGTGAGACTCGGTTTGCTCCAAAAGACAAAATTGGTAGTCTATGCGCCTCCATAACGACCATACCAATTTTAGTATCAGGACCGTGGTAATGATGTATAAGAGTACCTTTATTTCTTCGCCTGGTCTGACATCTTTACTTTTTACTATGAAGTTGCTGTTGACAACTCCATTCTCCTGTAGATCTTCCTTGGGTGACTTTCCTCCCATTCTGTACTTCTGGAACGAAGACTCCTGGTTTCTACCAATTCAGGATCGCCATATGGTAAATATCCTGGCAGGGTCGCCATATGGTAAATATTATCTTGGGTAGTAAATAATATTGTTGTAACTAGTTGCCCATTTATTAATCACTGCTTTGTACAATACTTCACTATTATAAACTTAAATATATCAGTACTTAATTGACGCTGGCCATCGTGTCGGTATAATAATTAAGATCCCGAGAGAATGGTTGTTGGGGCTTTTATAGTAGTCCTTGCTATATCAGCAAATGTTTACTTATTAGTATGTCAAGTTTGTTCATGACCTACGCCAAGCATGTGGTGATCGGCAATAATAGTGCTGACTACCAGTTCTAATTAGAGTATGTTATTTATGAATGTCCTTGATTCAAATTACCGAATGTTTACATAAACAAATGTTACACGAGTATGAATTATAATATTATTTATATTTCTATATCTTATCTATTTATATATCTGTAATTCTGATATTTAAGGGTTGATATTACACCCATTCGAGCATCGATGTTCATACAGAATAGTGTATTCAATATAAGGAAATGAGATTTCTGACTTAGATGGTGACTCTTCTGTAGACAATTGTTCAGTATCATCTAACTCCGAATCTGTTAACAACATTCAACTCGATACTTCAATGGAACATTGATGTATTTTTCCATCGTCTCCCTATGCTACAGCATTTTTTAACTGAATATTCTCCAGATATTACTTGTCTACAGGAGACAAATCTAAAGAGCAATCAGTCGTATAATTCAAAAAATTTCACTTGTTTCCGCAAAGACCGTACAGATCTTAACGAGCCTACACTCACAAAAGCCCTGATCATAACAGATTCCCTTAGCTCTCTAAACTCAGTAAAACACATTTTTCAGAAACATCCTTTTGAAAAGTTGCTACAATACTAGCTTTTCCAAGCTCATGAACATGAAAGAAGCGTCCAATTTTTATGGGTTCCCTCACACGTCAGAATAACAGGAAATGAAGAAGCTGACAGGATTGCACGAGAGGCAATTTTAAGTGATTTGTTGGAGCCGATAGACAAGTGTGTTTTCGGTGACTTAAAAGCTTATTTTAAAAATAAAATGTGGTGTTTGTGGCGAAATGAGTGGTCTCAAACTAATTCCAATCTAAATAAAATCAAAAATAATGTGTCTCAGTGATTTCCATCGTCGCGCATTAGACGAGAACAAATTGCGGTTTCGCGTTTACGTCTAGGACATACCAGATTAACGCACTCCTACCTTTTCACAAAGAAAAATCCACATATATGTGATCAGTGTAATGTCCGATTAACAGTCAAACACTTTTTAACAATTTGTAGTAAATATGACCAAGAAAGACAGCGCTACAAGATCCCAAACGCTTTACCACAGGCTCTAGGTCAAAACTATTCCTGTGACAATATAGTGAATTATCTCAGATCCATAAACATTGTGTACTATCTGTAGGTGTTTAACTTTGTTATTTATATTTTGTTTCGTCGCTAATAACCTTCTGGTGCACGCGGACATCTTTTTCTAATAAAAAAATATAAGGAAATACTTGTCAAGTATATAGTGGCTAAAGGTTAAAATAGTTGCAAGACGAAAGCTAACTCATCAGATACAAAGTCGAAAAAATATTTCACAAATAAATTTTTTTATGACAAGATCAGAAAATATGTGTAAAACTATTGGATCTGCAAGATAATAGTTAATGAGACTGTGAGCCAACAACATAAGTTGCTTGTGCTGGAAATTTATGTAAAGAGTGAAACAAAACCACGAAATCAAATTATCGAAGAAGGCCACCAAAATTCAAATGCTAGATGTTAAAAGAAAGAATGTCTATTCAGGGTAAAAATACTAGAAAATGGGATTAAATATGAAAGAAATTAAAATACTGCAATTAAAATGCTTTTAAAATCTTTAGTGACAAAGTTTGAGACCTTATGGTTGTTAAACAAAGTTTTGAGAAAAAATAAACGGTAAGAGAAAACCTATAAAGAGTAGAAATAATAGAGGTTGGATACAGATTTTTACAATTATTACTAAAAAGATAATAAAAGTAACAGTAGCAAAATTGTATACAAACCTAAAATAATAAAAACTTAGTTTACGAAAAGGATTTCAAAAAACGATGAAAAAAAATACTTTGACAGTTTATTGAATGGAGAGTTTGATAAGTTGAACCAACAGAGACAGTAACGGCAATGGTAACCAAAATAATAAACTAAGAAGTTGCTCAAACAATTTAAAAGATAAAGGTAGGTGAAGCAATTTCGTTAGATGTGATTTCTGGAGAAGGTTGATAGCTTTAGAAGAAACGGGAATAAGTTGGCTAACATAGAATTATGAAAGTGGGACAAATTCCAGACGAATGGAGAAGCCATATATTAGAACCTGTTTACAAAACAAATGAGATGTTCAACAGTACACAAACTACAGTGCCATAAAACTAACTTGGACTCAGCATGAAAACATGGAGAGAGTAATTTATAGACGATACCGCGAAAAAAGATATCTCAAAATCAGTTTGGATTTATGCAAAGCAGAGTAACAAAAAGACGCAATTTTCATTATAAGGCAGCTGATGGAAAAATACATGAATAAAGGAAAAAACTTCTTTATTATATATAAAGCTTATATAATAGCTTCTTGCTATTCATGAGCAGAGAAGGAAGGTCTAATTTGTGCGAAGACCACCGTGTCTATGTTCTGTTGATTTAATGTGGATATCTGTCGACGAGACTACTGACGCCAAGTTCAGCTGATGACTCCAACAAGTTGTATTTAATCAGCATAAAATGTTTAGAAAAAACCAACTAAGCAAAAATTGCTCGATTTGTTAATGAATCTTTGACAAATTTCTTTTTACCAAATCAAGTACCTTCTGAAAAAATTTTGCTACTAGTTAGCGATGCCGCTTCCTACATGGTTAAATGTTTTCGACTTTCTAAACTTGACTTACAAGCTCCATATTTCGCCTAGAAAAACTTTTTGAGCTTTAAACATATCAATTTCAAAATTTATAGACTTAAAGAATATTAAAAGACGCTTCTTTAAAAAAAAAGATACATTTGGCTTACTGGTTGCCGAGATATTGAAGGTCAAATTTGGTATACATTTGCCGTGTAACCAGAAGTGATAGAGGGCTCGTTTTAAACAAATACCCTTGTCTTGTCAAGTACTTTTTATGTGAAAAGTTTTACGTAATGCGCTTCATGGTAACATCCATAAAAAAGACAAATAAACAAAAAACGGGTGTGGCAGTCCAGTGGGACTGCCGGTAGACGTTATACTTCTATACATGCGCTCGCCGTTACAAATTTATATAGGAGTCAATCTGCACAATTATTACATATGTAATAATTTAGGTAAGAGAGAGAAGAAAGAGAAAAATAATTATTTATATAGGTATATGGTGTATCGTTTGCTGTATATAAACATTTGACCTGTAATAGGAGTATAGTAAATAAATGATTGTATCAATATTTTAATGAAAATATATATTTTTATTTTCATATATGTATCAAAGGAGTTATTGTTCTGAAGGTATTTTCTTGTGGCATTGTAAATTAATTACTATTAAACTGGGAATAAGCCGCAATTAAAGATAAAAATACGTTTATTGACGTTTCAATTTCCACTTCGGAAATTGTTCTCAAAATACAAACAGTAAATTAAACAAATTTTGTTTTTTGTTACATAGTGAAAAATTCTTCTAATAATTTAATTTTATCTGACTCATTTATATTGACAATTTAGACATACATTATGCGTTTTAAAGTAGGCGACTTTAAAATGATATTGCCAATATTGTTGAGTTGCGCTCCTGGGACGACTTTACTTATAAGATAGTTCATTCGATTACATGAAATCAACTTTAACTTGAGAATATCCGTCAGAAAAAAATCATAGCATGTAATTCGTATTTAAAAAGACAAACACATGATGACAGTAAAATTCTCCTGTTAGTGATTCCATAGCAAATTATGAGGGAAAACCAGGAAAAAACCTCATAATACTATCCCGACATTGTAAGTATTTGTTCGTCAATTTAGTTTACCTTCAACAAACATCAAAATTCTGATTTTATATGTTACGTTTAAAAAACATAAATGATGTATCCTCTATATGTTACTGACTTGCTTATATTGGTATTTTCTTATTAATAACTTCCTCTTTCAATATTGGTAAGCAGATCCTACTACATTCTGCCGAGGAATTTGCTAAAAATAAAGAAGTTGATAGATCTCAAATCTGTAAACACGCATGGGATAATGAACATAGGGTTCAATGGAATAATTCAAATGTAGTCCTAAAAGAAACGGATGGTAAAAAAAGAAAAATCAAAGAAGCGGCTCTAATTATGCTAAATGAGGCCAATTGTGTCGCAAATTCCTCGGCAGAATGTAGTAGGATCTGGTTACCAATATTGAAAGAGGAAGTTATTAATAAGAAAATACCAGTATTAGCCAGTCAGTAACATATAGAGGATACATCATTTATGTTTTTTAAATAACGTAACATATAAAATCAGAATTTTGATGTTTGTTGAAGGTAAACTAAATTCACGAACAAATACTTACAATGTCGGGATAGTATTATGAGGTTTTTTCCTGGTTTTCCCTCATAATTTACTATGGAATCACTAACAGGAGAATTTTACTGTCATCATGTCATGTGTTTGTCTTTTTAAAGACGAATTACATGCTATGATTTTTTTCTGACGGATATTCTCAAGTTAAAGTTGATTTCATGTAATCGAATGAACTATCTTATAAGTAAAGTCGTCCCAGGAGCGCAACTCAACAATATTGGCAATATCATTTTAAAGTCGTCTACTTTAAAATGCATCATGTATGTCTGAATTGTCAATATAAATGAGTCAGATAAAATTAAATTATTAGAAGAATTTTTCACTATGTAACAAAAAACAAAATTTGTTTAATTTACTGTTTGTATTTTGAGAACGATTTCCGAAGTGGAAATTGAAACGTCAATAAACGTATTTTTATCTTTAATTGTGGCTTATTCCCAGTTTAATAGTAATTATCAAAGGAGTTGAATGCAAAAACATTTTTTTACACATACTCTCCAGTAAAATTCATTGGTAATTTTGTTGTTAATATAAAAATTACAATACAGTAAATACACTGCAACATAATTCAATATAATATTACAATATAAATTAAAATACAATATTCATAAGTATTTAAAACTGCCAATATACATAACTTACTTTACAAAGATAAAAATAAAAAATCAACAACTGGAATTATGTTGTAAATTTTCATTTTATTTTAAAATTTAGCATTTGTGCTTATAATACATATATTTAATGAGATTAACGTGGGGTTTTTTAATATTTCAGAAACAAAAAAGAAAAATTCGTATTGGGATTCGAACTCACAAACACCAGCGTATGAACCAAATTAAGACATTACCAAATTAAAATCATTAATTAAGACAAGGATTATTTGCAATTTTTTTCTAGTGTTTGTAAATTCTATAAATTTCTTAAATACCTCCCTGTAATTTACTTTCCCATTTCTAGCGTGAATTTATTAAATTGATGAGATAGAGTCGTTCAGTTTATTATGAGATTACGTGTTGGAGACTAAAAAAACGGCAGCTTTTTTACGATAATTTGTTAAACAGTATTCGCACCGGCATTTTTAATGATGGAATGTTCGCGGTTAGAAAAAGTAATAGAAAATAAATGTATAAGTAATTGAAGCTGTCTGAAGTTGTAATAAAAAATAGTATTGTTGTATTTTACATATGTTTCGTTGATATATAATTTAAGTTTTTTTTGTGATCTCTCACTAAATTACGTTCTCACTCATTAACAATATACATATTATGAAAACATATACGATATCGTAACTACTAATTAATTTTAGTAAACGGGCGCTTTTAATGTTTTATTCATATAACGTAAGTAAAACTAATATTGCGACAAAATTGGCTACAGCTTCTTATACTAAAGTAAGCTTCATATAACGTAAGTAAAACTAATATTGCGACAAAATTGGCTACAGCTTCTTATACTAAAAATAAATATTATGAGTTATTTAAAATTTGCAGAGACGTCAACTGCGACGTATAGGCATGTCTGGTTGATTACGAGAAAGCGTTTGGTCGAGTACATCACGCCAAGATGATGCAAATACTAAAAGAAGCATGAATTAACAACCAAGATCTGAAAATAATTAAAAATCTATACTGGAATCAGACAGCAAATCTCAGAGTTCAAGGTGAACACACTGACTATGTGAAAATTATGCATGGAGTGAGGCAAGGCTGTATTTTGTCTCCTCTGATCTTCAATCTCTACTCTAAAAAAATATTTATCCAAGCTTTGCGAAACTGAAAAGATATGCAGATGACACCATAGTATTTGCGGACCTTAGAACTTAGAGGACCTACATGTTCTTATGAACAAAATCACGTATTAGCCAACAATATGGACTCAATATAAACGTTAAAAAGACAAAGCCCATTATGATTAGCAAGAACAGGATAACAGAAGGTCAACTCTTAGTTAACCAATCCCTAGTAGAAAGAGTGACGCACTACAAGTACTTCTGCACCATAATGAATGAAGAAGGGACCAACAACCAGCAGATTACAGCACGCATCGGAAAAGCTAGATTAACCTTCAATCGGATAGGGGCTTTCTTCAAGAGTTACAACCTTTCTCTTGATAGAAAAGTAAGAATGCTGCGATGCTACGTCTTTTCTGTCCCTTTTTATGAATTGTGAACCTTGAACGAAGATATGTGAAGAAATCTGGAAGCATTTGAGGTGTGGCTATATCGGAAAATGCTTAAGATCGCGTGGACAGACCGAGTCACAAATGCGGAGGTCCTCAGAAGAATGAATAAGAACCGAGAGGTACTGACCATCATCAAATCTAGAAAGTTACAGTTCTTCGGACAAATTATGCGAGATGAATCCAGACATGTTCTCCTTCAAGCCGTCCTACAAGGAAAAGTATTTGGAAAACGAGGTCCAGGAAGAAACAAAACATCTTGGTTAAAGAACCTCAGAATCTGGTTCAATACAACGTCTGTGCATCTTTCCCGCGCTGCCATGATAATCGCTAACATTTGTAATGGATAGGCACATCAAGAGAGAGATTTAAAATATACGATAAAAAGGTCCTAGAATACCAACAGCATATATTTTTTTTTCTTTTTTGGGTGTAATGTTGTGTTATAGAGGTAGCACCTTTTATCGGAACGACCACATCGTGCGTGATAGATGGGAGATGGTTCTTGATAACTGGTCCTCATAAGACAATTAACTCTCACTTATGGCTCCACGTGCCATACCCCTGGCAACTGCGTTGATCTGTAGGCTAAACTAAGTGAGAGTAGCCAGATATGGCGAAAATTTCACCGAGCGACTGCCGGTATAAGCAATCCCCCGTTAATGGCCAACAGCTTCGGGTGGAGAAGCTAGTTTTTAGGACACCCCTTTGTCCTGGAGTTAAGAAATTATGCTTCAAAGGCGGAAGAACCGTGGATGCGGTCAACGGCATAGACATGAGGAAGAAAGATTGAGAAAAGACACCTCATTAAAGATCCGGATTGGATAAGTCCTAGTAAAATCAAATAGCTATGCTTGCATCGAAATTCAATTCCGGAGTAAGCTCCTCGATCGGGTCTCCGAGAGGAGCAGTTACAAGTATAACAAAAAGATTAAAATACAAAGAAGACATCAGAATAGGCACATGGAACGTGGAAACCAATGCGTTGGCCGCAAATATAGGGGAAGACCGGGTTTACTATTCTGGAACAGATAACGGCAAACATGAATCGGGTAACGGCATTCTATTGACAAAAGAGAAATGGCAAAATCTGTTGATAACTTTATCCCAATCTCAGCCAGAGTGATACTCATACAACTAAAAACAAGACCAATCGACATCAATATAATGTAAGTGTATGCACCTACAACAGAAAGAACAGAAGAAGAGACAAAAAAACTATACCATAGCATTAATCAAGTCGTAAAAAGGTTGAAAAAACAAGACTTAACAATTGTCATGGGTGACTTCAAGGCCAAAGTAGGGGTCAGCAAAACATCATCAGCAGTTGGACCATTTGGTCTAGGAAACCGGAATTATGGGGGAGATACGTTGGAGATTTTTGAGGAAGCAAATCAATTGGTAATAATGAACACCTGATTTATGCTACACCTAAGGAAACTGTACACCTGGAAATCTCCACAGGACTCTGTGGAAGAAATCAGATTCATTACATGCTAGTAAATAAGAGGTATAGGAACAGCTGTACATCTGTCAAAACATACCCGGGGCAGACATAAATTCTGATCATGTACCAGTTGTAGGTAATTTCAAAGTCAGAATGAAGAAGGTTACAAGTAATTCGATGAATTAATTACTATTTATAACTGGGAATAAGCCACAATTAAAGATAAAAATACGTTTATTGACGTTTCAATTTCCAATTCGGAAATCGTTCTCAAAATACAAAACAAAAATTCAGAACAATATTAATTCGATGAAGAAATATTATCTTAAAAAACTGAAAGATCCCAATGTTCGACTGAAGGTGAGTGAAAACCTCAGTACAAAGGTGCTAAAATGCAAAACTGCAGCAACTATAGAGGAAAGTCTGACCATCATATAAGAAACAGTAAAAGAGATAAAAGAACAATATCTGAAAAAAGATACAGAGAAACGGAAATCGTAGATGATCGATGAAATACTTGAACTCATGAATCAGAGGAAAAAACAAAGAAAATCTCAAAGAATATAAGAGAATACATACCGTCATCAGAAGAAAAATAAGAGAAGCCAAAGAGAAACAAAAAACAGAACAATGTCAAGAAATAGAGGAGTATCAGAGTCGATATGATAACTTCAATGTTCATCTAAAGGTGAAGGAAATAGCTCGAAAGTTCCGAAAACGCAACAGCGGAAAAATAACAGATGATGAAGGCAATCTTGCCATAACCAGGGAAGATGAAAAGAAAGTATGGGAAGAATACTTGGAGAAGCTTTACCATGACCTAAGAACAATACAAGAACCCACCATTGAAGAAAATTCAGATCCCGAAATCCTACCAGAAGAAATAACGGCAGCCGTCAGATAAATGACGGATAGAAAGGACCGAGACTTGATGAAAAAAAGAAGTAACTGAAGAATGGAAAAAGTATTTTAGGGACCTTCTAAACATCATACAGAAAGAACAGCACAAAGAAGAGACCTATATCACCGCGGACATGCCCGTCAAAAATCCCTTCTTTGAAAAAACCCAAAAGGCCTTAAATAAGCTGAAAAATCACAAAGCGCCGGGTACGGACGAGATACCAGCAGAACTCCTGAAATATGGGGGAGACGCACTACGTCGCCAAATCTACCAGCTAATAACGCACATATGGTTAGAAGAAAGAATACCAGCACGATGGAAGGAAAACATTATAGTGCCCATCCACAAAAAAGGGGACAAAACAAAAATGCGCGAATTATAGAGGAATCTCACTTCTAAACACGGCATACAAAATCCTCTCAAACATCATTCTTAGTAGACTTATCCCTTATGCTGAAAATGTCCTAGGCGAATATCAAGCCGGGTGTAGGGCAAACAGATCAACAACAGATCAACTACTCACGCTAAGACAACTTCCAGAAAAGAGGTGGGAGTATAACAGACCCATACACAACCTTTTCATAGACTTTCGATAGGCATATGATAGCGTAGAAAGAAGCCAAGTATGGAATGCCATGGCGGAGTTCTCAATACCAAAGAAACTCATTCATATGACCAAAGTCTGTATGCAGGGTGAAATATCTAAAGTACGTGTAAATAATAAACTGTCTGGCAGCTTTGAAATCAACAGTGGACTTAAACAAGGTGATGCGTTATCTCCACTACTTTTTAACCTTGTATTAGAGAAAGCCATGAGGTCAGCCGAAATAAAAACAAAATTGCTATCGGTTCAAGGTCCCAAACTGTTACTCGCATATGCAGATGACATAGATCTGTCTATTGACTATCAGACTATTTGCACAGGATAAGCTCATAAAATCAAAAAATCTCACAATAAGTTCAAAGATCAGAATCTATAAATCCCTCGTCAGACCTGTAATAACATACGGATGCGAAACGTGGACCATGACCAAAGCAAACGAAGAAAAGCTCAGACGCTTTGAACGAAAAATACTTAGAAAAATTTTCGGACCTCACCACAAACCAGTATAAGATCAGAACCAATATCGAATTAATTACTATTTAACTGGAAATAAGCCACAATTAAAGGTAAAAATACGTTTATTGACGTTTCAATTTCCACTTCGGAAATCGTTCTCAAAATACAAACAGTAAATTTATTTATTTATTTACTGTTTGTATTTTGAGAACGAGGTCAATAGCATGACAATGCACGCCCACACATCGCAAGAATCGTTACCAAGTACCTTCAAGAGGTAAATTTACAAGTTTTGAATTGGCCAGCGCACAGCCCGGACTTTAATCCAATAGAACATGTTTGGAACCATCTTTACAGAAGGGTGAGATCTGGTAATGTAAAGCCAGTTAATCTTCAGGACCTGTAACGGTTGTTAACCTTAGAATGGGATAATATTGATCAAAATTATCTAAGAAGATTAATTGAAAGTATGCCACAACGTTTTCTAGATGTTATAAGAGCTAGAGAAGGCAATACGTCCTACTAAATTATCATTACTTTTGATTTTTCTTTTATTCAATGCTGTTTGTGCGCTTACTTCTAATTTATGAAATAAATTAAATAAAACCTTTGTTTCCATACATTCTGCATTTCTCTTTTAATACTTGTTATGTACTTAAAAAAACAAAAAACAAACAAGAGTAAAAAATCCATGTTTTAAATTATTTTTAAACAACACTTGCAGTTTCATAGTTGATGCGATACTTTTTTGGCGGAGTGTATAATATAATAGTTATATATTAGTGTATATAAAATACATTATATATTTTTTAATTTGTTGTTCTGTAGCTTATAAAAATGTGTTACCTTTAGTACCGTTGACTGACCACACCCATGAGTTGTTTATTCCGAAGAACGCAGTAATTAAAAAGATTAAGAGTTTGTACTAATGCACAAGCATCTCGAGATTTTCCCAGATAACTAGCTTCATTCTTTGTTACGAAACCATCGTGATACATATTTCCTTACATTAATCTTCACAGATCCACGTTGTCGGTCGAAGAACCTATTTAACTACGAGTAGTAAGTTGTTATTTAAAAAATAATTTAGTAGTACTAACAGCTTACTTAAAATAGTGTATAATTAGAGACTCTGAAAAAAGTTTATTTTGACATAAAGAAAATTAAAAATTCTTTTTGTTGTTCTCAATTATAGACTTGGAGCCAAGTACAAAAAAATTAAATAATAGATAGATTGGTTTTTCTTTAAACGTCATATCCTACGAGTAGTTCTTAATTAATGGAAATAACGATAACATAACGAACGATGAGACGAAATTCAGAAGTTATTTTATCTCTAGTCAGAGAAAATTCAACGCCAATAAAAACAACGAAAAAGAAATCGATGGCATTGAAACCTCAATACTCCGGGAGTATTGGATTTTAGGAAGTGTAGAACTTACGAATTTCAGAGGAATTGGAAGAGAAGTGATGAAAAATACTAGAAATATGGCTAAGCTTAGAGGAACAAATTTAAATGGCCAAAGAGACACTAAACCTCAAGTGAGTGTTCGGGCTAGCTTCAATGCACTGAATTGTGGCTTTAAAGATATAAAGCAGATAGCAAGGATAATGAGCTAATGAGACAAGAAACGAAATGAGACCTGTTAATATCAAATGTCAATTTCAATATCAAAAACTAAAGAAGGTCACTGGGAATAAATTTATAGAAAAAGGACGATAAGAAGAGAAGAAGAAGAGCGCCAACTCAACGATAGTTGAGATTTTGAAGTAACAAATGACTGGAAACAAATGATTCTGGAGATAATAACCTGAAATACAAAATACTAAATACTAATCTTGTCTTGCTATATTATATACTGGTTAGTAGAAACTGAAATAAAACTCAAAATAGTAACAATAAATATATTTATAAAAATGTGTATATAGATATATACGTATTAACAATTTACATATAATGCAAAAACTAAATAACAGTGGTAGTGAGTGTGTAAAGATACAATAGGGCCGACTACCACTGGCCAAATAAAGTGTGAAATATTAGTAAAAACCTAGAATAGTCCGTATGGTAGCCAAAGTCTTAACAATAAAAGTTAGTAATTTAATTTAACTTAGTTCTACTAGAATGAGATACAAGTGACAGTATGGTAAAGATATTAAAATCGATAAATCTAGTACCATTTATATCATAGATCAAAAGTAAGTTGTTACATATTTCTTATATAATGTTTTAAAAACCACATGAAATTTATTTTCCTCCCCAATATCAAAATTGTATTATATCAAAATGTATTGTATTAAAAAAGTATTATATCAAAAAGTAAGTTTGGCCAGACTCTTTATATCCTATTTAAAAAACCTAATAAAAACATGACATGTATTTTCCCTCCCCAATATTTTAGAATTATATTATATCAAAAATGTACACACGTGATCATATGCATATGAAAAGTGTACACTACTAAATAGAAAGTAACAAAAAGGTTAGACAGTCAAACAACTTATCTTTACAGCACTATAAGTCCATAGGAAAACTCCTCTTGGCACGGCTAAATCAGTTTGTTGCTGTAAAGGACAAATCCCAGGGGAGTCTGGGCACAAAACCAGTCACTGGTCTATCTGCTCGGAGTGACGGCAAAATCCACGAGAGTTGCTAACTATTTAAGAAATTCTGTTACTAACGAATATCCTTGAGGGAATATTCTTAAGTGAATACTCTCAAGTGACGGAAAATGGAGCCGCAGCACGCTTAAAAAAATCTTCCTTTTTATGTGGAACTCTTATAAATGAATCTTGATTTTAAAAATTAATTATTATTATTATTATTATTATTATTTTATTCTTCCCCCAGATTATTTTCCTTGGTCCAATTCCGTCACTTTGAACGTGAGAAAATTTCACTGATTGACGTGTCTGCGCTGAGTTCTGACCAGAAACTCTCGGCTTCCGCACAAACTCGACCAATCTTTCTTTCAAAGCGACTCCTGCGCGTGTGTGGAAAAAAGTCGATTTAAAAATCGATCGCGAGCGGGTCACAAGAAGTTTCGTGAGGGGTTTTATTAATACAATTTTTAACTCTGATAATATTGCACTAATCAGTAGCGTAAACGCTACAACATACAAAGTGAATCGCTAACTGCAGAAAGGCACCATGTCCAATATATACGAATTTTGTGTATTTTATTAAAATTGTTTCCAATCTGATAATATTGCACTATTGAAATACTATTGAAATACTCTGATAATATTGCACTAATCAGTAGCGTAAACGCTACAGCATACAAAGTGAATCGGTAACTGCAGAAAGGTATCATGTCCAATATATACGAATTTTGTGTATTTTATTAAAATTGTTTCCAGTAGTAAAACACAACGTTTTGACTGCAAGAACTGCGTGGCAAATATTCAAACTATCCTCACAGCTGAGTTTAGTCAGACAATAATGTACTTTGTTTATTGATCATTATTGTCATCTTTACTGTGGTTAGCTATTAGATTAGAATGAGTGAAAGGAACATAATAAAGAAGTCTAAAGTTGCTGGACAAGAACACGTAAACTGGGTTGGCAAAACTGTACCAGCTAAAAAACCAGGCTCAAATTTTTGCAGGTAAATATTGTTTTATTTATTGTTGGTAATTTGTACATTTTGATTTAAA
The DNA here is from genome assembly GCA_918026665.1 of Diabrotica balteata. Taxonomy (NCBI): domain Eukaryota; kingdom Metazoa; phylum Arthropoda; class Insecta; order Coleoptera; family Chrysomelidae; genus Diabrotica; species Diabrotica balteata. Next base: position 38,926,345 of record OU898278.1, read on the forward strand.
TACAATTTTACTGATAATTTGATCTTGTATGTATTTCGAAGTAATATTAGGCTACTAAAACCTAACCTCAAAGTCATTTACTTATCTCCAATATCTTTTTTACTGAATTACTGTTACAATAAAGTCTTTTGTTCTTACATTTTATTTTGATTGTTCTGTTACAATCCAATTGTCTTGAAGTTTTCACTGAAAAAGATAGGATTGAAATCTATGTTGTCATGCCAAAGAATATGAAGTTGTCATGCCAAACTACATGGCATGACAACCAAAACGGAGCAGGATATTTATATCAAATCTGTGTTGGAAATTAGTCAGATTGCAAGGGAACGACCCAGGCCGTTCGTTGCGGTTCGTGATTTATTATGTAGTACATAATGGAAAACGTACAAAAGTATATAAAAATGGATATATGAAAATCTATGGATACTCTGCAAAACAGTGTTATTATTTGTCCCATCTATTGCAACTAAATGAAACACCAACTGACAACAGAGGAAAAAACGTTTCAGGAAATACAATACCTGGGTCAGTACTGTCTAAATTAAGGGTCCATGTTGTACCGTTTTTTATTTAATGTGTATATAAAAGATTTCTGTAGTACGCTCCTGTTGTTTTTACCAAGAAAACAATTGAAAAAATATTTCAAGTTTTTTTGACGAGATATTTAAATGCGTAAATAACGCTGGATATATTTTTTGTCTACGTGTACTTTCAAATCTCATAACCTTTTGTTACAAAGTCAGGTAGAACTCCGATTTAAAAATACGTGCTATTTTGTTAATTTGTATTATGTTATACCTATTTCAACAAGTTTTTTTGTATATAAAGGGAATATAATTTATGATGCCCCCTAATAAAAAAAGAGATTTATTTGTCTTTCATCTTTAGGAACCAGTAACAAGGGGAAGATAGTTTGTTGAGGTTTTAAGACGTAAAAGGGAAATTTATTTGGCTTTGAATTTGTAAAATGTAACGTAAATAAGGAGTTGAGATTTAAGTTCCAAGCAAGGCAGACGTGTTACAATATAAGTGGAAGAACAGATTTGAAACGGTGGTAGACGCTTTTGCGGATATATAATGCTGGGGCAATTGTGAATCGAAGAGTCGATTCAATTTTTTAGTAATGTCTTAAGACCAGTTAAAGTGATGATACTCTTTGCTGTGCAGCAGCTTTGTCAGAGTGGTCATTGGATTTGAATGGAAACTGGCAATTTTTGAGAAGTATGGTATAAAATAGAATATCCCCGTAAGTCAGCTTGATTCCTCCACCAAGTTCCTGTTTAGATCGTTCCTGCCTAAATACGGAATTAGTTTCCTGTTTTTCATTTAGAATATCTGTCCAAGTAGCTTCCCAGAGATGTAGCAAGTTTTTCCTTTTCAAAGTTAAGTGAAACATGTGAGAAATAAGGTAACTTTTAATATATTTTTTTCCAAGTTATAAAGACATTTTTATAATTGCTTTCATTAAAATAAAAGGATTTTTAATACTTAATTAAAGTTTTATATTATTTTTGTCGTAGATGATTTTCATAAAAAGGATATCCATAAAATTTTAATAATCTAAATTGGCCATAATATAACCTAGAAACCATTTAAAATTTTTGTAGCAATCTTTTATGTAAACAAAGAACATGTAAGTTTTTGTTATTTTGTATTATGTTATATGATATGTTTTTTTATAATCTGTACTTTTGATTATCTCAAACTATTTGTTTGAGACAAAAAATAAACGTTTAATTTGTTTGTCTGATCTATTTTGAGTTTTATTTGAAAAAAATATATTTTTTCTATAGTTTTAATGTTCTATAATTATTTCCCTAGTTACAACTAGTGGTTATAATAGGTATAATTAGGCACCTCAAGTGGCGCCCTATATTAAATTTCTTGAGGTGTTTCCGGTTTATTTTCATTCTGTTTGTCCCAAGAGATTTGTATAAGTACCCCTTTTATTACCTTTTTTGTAGTTGCCCCAATTCAACCCCCATATCTTCAATTTATCCACGACCCAGCTCTCCAACAACCAACTGACTGCCGTACGCACTTGTTTCGATTTATTTTGTTTGTCCAATCTTCTCCCCTATGTTCTTACCCTGGGGCAAACAAAATAGTCGTTACAATGTAAAATCATTCTCCACCATAGTACATCACTATACAGGAAAAGAAAGAATGTATTTTTCAGCTAACATAAATTTAAAAACCATGAACGACGTGTTCATTAAAAAAGAACATAGTTTCCTTATTTCACATTAGGATCTGAGAAAAGGCTCTTCTACAAGTTTTTTTGGACATATTTCAAGGAAAACTACCTTTGTATTGGCTTTTCCCAACCAGTTAAAGATGCATGTGTTATATGTGAGGAACTAAGTTTAAAAATAAAAAGTCCTGATTTGAATGAGAATGCAAAGCGAACAGCTGTCACTGAGCTAACAGTACACAAGCGTAAATCTAAAAAGTTCTATGCATCACTGAAAGAAGTGCCAACGCCGTTTGTTAGAAAGCCTGAAAAAAATGTTAGCATCTGCATAGATTTTATGGATAACATATCTCTACCTTATTTCCTATCCAAGATACCTATTTATGAATGTACAATTTTTATTGTACACGTGTACTATCATGAAGGTGAAGGGAGTAAAGGCTCAAAAGAAGTTTTTACTATGTTAGATTGGTACATAAAAACAAAATTAACAGTGATGTAAAAAACCTTTATCTGTTTGGGGACAACTGCGCAGGGCAAAATCAAAATAATATTGTGATTCGCATGATAATGTACTTGTGTGAGATAAAAAAGTTTAATGAAGTCAAAGTAACCTTTCCTGTTAGGGGGTCATTCTTGTATACCAAATGACAGAGTTTTGGCATCATCAGAAAAAAAAGTAAAAGGAACGATAATATACCTACTATTATTGAGGTTAAAGAGCTCATAATAAAATCATCAAAAATTGACGACAAATTTTCTGTTATTAAAATGACTGCTAATAATTTCATTGACTTCAGCTTATGGTGACCCCAGTTTTATAAAAAAAACCTGCCTAAGTGATTATTCGTATGGCAAGAATGTCCCAAGAAACAAAAAAAAGACTTTTGCTATATCAAAATACAGAGAAGTGACTTTTTCATTAAAGAATCCTAACACGGTTCAATGTAAGATGAACATCGGCGTCTACATAATGGATGAATTCAAACTACGGAGTGCAGCCAATTTAGGCTTCTACTAGAAGAGCATATTCAACTGTACTTCCAATGAACAACAAGAAAATGGAAGACTTGAAGAAAACATAGGTATACATCCAGGAAGAAAAATGGAATTTTTGGAATCTGATCTTCTCATGGCCAATTACATCGGCATTTACAAAAGAAAACTAAAGACTTCAACTAAAATTTAGTTCAAAGTTTTAATTTATAATTTAATTGCTTTATTTCGTGTATAGGACATGGTGTTATTTCATTAAAATTAATTCTCTTAAAATATTCTGTTTGTATATTGTTTTGCTTAGAACTTCTTAACGGCAGAAAGGGAACATGTCCTTAACACAAAAAAAGTCTCTACCCTCTCCTCTTAAAATATTTAAATATTTTGCAAGTATGTAATAGTCCAGAATGCCCATTCACATAAACCTTAAATGCAAAAAATTTAATACCAATAGTGTGATTGAGTTTTTTGTCTCTTCTGAAAAATTGGCAAAACTGGACTTGTTGCCTTTCTGCAGTTAGCGATTTAAGTATTGACCCTAATGAAAATCAGAAGGGCATAAAAATCAAAATGTATAAGAGAAAATACAATAGTTTCAACGTGCACAGAAAAGTGAAAGAAAACTGGAATAAGGAAAAATCAACAGATTGGTAACATATTAGATGCAGATGAAAATATTTTTATACAGAAAAATATAGTAAAGAAAAAGAAAAAAATAAAAGAAAAAAATAACATTAGCTTTCAGAACAAACAAAAATTTAAGCAAATGTATTAAGAACAACAAGAATCAAATGAAAAAGCAACCCCTATTGGGGCAATGGATCCAATGATCCAATGGATCCGAGACGCCACTTATTATAAATTCAATATTTATTGAATTTCATGCATTAATGAATTTGTTTAGAAGTATGTTTCCGTTAACATACTTATAAGCTACTCAAAATATTCATTATCATTTTTGAAATTAATGTGACAAAAGAATTTTGTTACTTAAAGTGGCAACACGGGACCTTCGGGCCCTATTTGTTTATATCTAAGGTTTAAATCTTTGTTACAAAATTTATTATTATTAAAGTACATTTATTATGACAGGAAGGTAATGATTTTAGAAAATCTTTTTGTGATTTATCTACACGAGTGTTATGATTCCGGGAATCCAATAATACAATGTTTGAAAGCGATGTTTACAATAGGTACTATGTATATTCTAAATGAATTTTAAAAACTTATAAGGATTCTTGGAACGCAATAATATAGTTGGGTATACATATTTTAAAATAAATAATGCATCTGCTATCAGTCGTTTGATATATATATATATAAAAAAGACCAACAACTATTTTCACCATTTACTAGGCAAAACAAAAAAATTTCTCAGAGAACATCCAGAACTTATAGTCACTAGATCTGATAAAGGGAACGTTACTGTAGTCATGAAACAAACAGATTATACAGAACTATCACAACAAATTCTTGATGATAATAAAATATATATAGAATTAAATTCTGATCCTACACTTAAAATACAAAAAGAAAGTAATAAACTAGTACAGAACTTATTCGATAAGAAATTTATTGACGAACCTACCAAAAAACAACTAACAAAATATAACAGTAACTCTCCAAAATTCTATGCATTACCAAAAATACACAAACCGACATTATCACTAAGACCTATTGTTTCGTCAATTAACTCTCCAACTGAAAGTATTGCAAACTTTGTAAAAAATATACTAACAGCATCATATGACTTCAATAATGAATACTACATAAAGGACTCATTCGATGTAAAAACAACATTTAATGGATTACAACTTCCTAATAACTATGTTCTTGCAAGTCTAGACGTCGTTTCCCTTTTTACTAATATCTATTTAGACGCTTGTCTCAGATCCATAAACAAACATTGGTCCAACATAAGTATACATTGCAAAATCGATAAAGATATCTTCTTAGATTTAATCCGATTCCTATTCAATAACACACACTTCTCCTTTAACAACAAAATATATAAACAAAAAATAGGCACCCCCATGGGAGGATGTGTGAGTTCCATTCTGGCCTTATATGTTATGGACGATCTCTTAGATATAGTCATTCCTGTTCTTCCATTCAAAATAACCTTCCTAAAGAAATATGTCGACGATATAATTTTAGCCCTACCAAAAGACATGATTAATGAACTATTATACATTTTTAACGACTTTGACCGACATATAAAATTTACAGTAGAAACAGAAGACAAACATCAATCAGTCCCATTCCTTGACACTAAACTAATACGCAACAACAACAACGTAATAACAACAGATTGGTATAGGAAACCTATTAGCTCCGGAAGATATATTAACTATTGGTCATATCATAAGCATAGCACAAAAATTAATCTTATAAAACAAATGAAAAACAGAATTTTACTGATTGCTGATCAATCGCTACATTATAAAAATCTAAAAATCCTGCAACAACTCTTTCTAGACAATTCATATCCAAACACATTACTTACCAAATTACTATTCAATACAACAAACGATACATTATCTGTAACACAAACTATCCCTAATCACACACTACAAAACACTACACCCACAATAGACACAACCACTAACACTAATTTAACTCCATTTAAATACTTTAGATTACCGTTCATACAAGAGTTAACACCAAAACTTACACGAATTTTTAAATCAACTGACGTTAACATAAAAATCGCGAATTACACAGTGTTAAACATTAACTCGATATTCACTAAACTAAAAGATAAGACACCTACAGATCAATTATCCAATATAGTTTATTGTATCCCTTGCGGAAGTTGTAACAAACAATATATTGGCCAAACCAACAGACACCTAAAAAATCGTATCATTTCCCACATGAGTGACAGCAGACTATATCCCGATAGATGTTCCCTTGCAAAACACGTACATAATGAACACCATGTAATGAACTACAACGAAACAAAGATTCTTGCAATGGAGAATAATCTCAATAAAAGACTCTTCCTCGAGATGGCATTTATCACCCAAATGGATAACTTAATAAATAAAAAATCAGATGTTGAGCATTTGAGTGAGATTTATGCTTATCTATTACATATCGAAAAAACAAACATAACTATTAAATAATTATTGTAACACAACATGTAATTCCAAAATTTTCAAAAAAAATTTTTTAAATTTTTTATCTAAAACACACTTTTACAGTAAATCCCAATCAATAAACAACTACTATATTAACACTATAGAACTAATTATCTCCTGCTACACATCAATCAATAACATTCGATATTTGGTATTTCTAGTACTAAACCTTAATGACTATCTGCGAACTAAACGTTTTTATGTTTATTTTGTTTTTAATTTATATATTGTCATTTAATATTTTAATTGTCATTTTTACAACTACATGTTATATATCCAAAAAAACTACAATCCACATCATACCACAAACCTTTCTGATGATAACATAAATCATATTGCCACAATCTCAATCAAGTAAGACTATTGAATGTATTTTATTATTTTTATTTTTATTTATTTTTACCATGTTTTAAATAATTGTAGCTTTCATCTGATGATGCCAATGAAAATTGGCGAAATATAATGAACTGTTGAACAGAGTGCACTTGGCTTTTATTCAGCTGTATACCCAATTAACCTCAACTCACTTTTCATCTACCAGATCAGCTGTTATTTTAGAGGATCTAATTCCAGTTATGGGTTTCTACGAAAATATCGAATACCGCTACGGAACTGATGCCGTCAACTATTTAAAACTATGGTCAAAAACGAACAAGAAATTAGCTAAAGAAAGAAATAGAAAACAATTCTTATTGAACTGTCGAACAATGGGATTACAACCAACGCACCTTAAACAAGTAACTATACCAATTGAAGACTTGCTACTAAGACAAGAACCAGAAGCACAACATGAACTTTTAAAAATACAAAAAAGGTTAAGTACTAGTTTACTAAATAAAGAAATTAATTTTGCACATAAACTAATAAACAAATTAGAACATAAACTTACACTACTTAAAGACAAAATCATTAATAATATAAATGAATACACTTTCAATGAATTTTCTAGCAAACAGTTAATTGTATATAACAGACTATATCACAAAATTAAAGTAACACAAATTAATAAATTAGAAAAATTAAAAAATGACTTTGAATCCATACATTTTAACACAAAATCAAGCTGGTTAAAAAACATTAGTAATGTAGATATTCCTAAAGATATTGAAAAATTTTTAGCACTAGGCCCAAAGTTTAGTATTGAACCAAAACTGAATAACGACATCACAATAAAGAACCTACTTGCTGACATTGATTTAGTAGCTTCGTCAATAAAAAACGAACAAACAAAAACAAACATAAGAGCTAGATCCACAAACGTAATTACCAATTACGCTAAACGCAATAAAAAGACCAACAACTATTTTCACCATTTACTAGGCAAAACAAAAAAATTTCTCAGAGAACATCCAGAACTTATAGTCACTAGATCTGATAAAGGGAACGTTACTGTAGTCATGAAACAAACAGATTATACAGAACTATCACAACAAATTCTTGATGATAATAAAATATATATAGAATTAAATTCTGATCCTACACTTAAAATACAAAAAGAAAGTAATAAACTAGTACAGAACTTATTCGATAAGAAATTTATTGACGAACCTACCAAAAAACAACTAACAAAATATAACAGTAACTCTCCAAAATTCTATGCATTACCAAAAATACACAAACCGACATTATCACTAAGACCTATTGTTTCGTCAATTAACTCTCCAACTGAAAGTATTGCAAACTTTGTAAAAAATATACTAACAGCATCATATGACTTCAATAATGAATACTACATAAAGGACTCATTCGATGTAAAAACAACATTTAATGGATTACAACTTCCTAATAACTATGTTCTTGCAAGTCTAGACGTCGTTTCCCTTTTTACTAATATCTATTTAGACGCTTGTCTCAGATCCATAAACAAACATTGGTCCAACATAAGTATACATTGCAAAATCGATAAAGATATCTTCTTAGATTTAATCCGATTCCTATTCAATAACACACACTTCTCCTTTAACAACAAAATATATAAACAAAAAATAGGCACCCCCATGGGAGGATGTGTGAGTTCCATTCTGGCCTTATATGTTATGGACGATCTCTTAGATATAGTCATTCCTGTTCTTCCATTCAAAATAACCTTCCTAAAGAAATATGTCGACGATATAATTTTAGCCCTACCAAAAGACATGATTAATGAACTATTATACATTTTTAACGACTTTGACCGACATATAAAATTTACAGTAGAAACAGAAGACAAACATCAATCAGTCCCATTCCTTGACACTAAACTAATACGCAACAACAACAACGTAATAACAACAGATTGGTATAGGAAACCTATTAGCTCCGGAAGATATATTAACTATTGGTCATATCATAAGCATAGCACAAAAATTAATCTTATAAAACAAATGAAAAACAGAATTTTACTGATTGCTGATCAATCGCTACATTATAAAAATCTAAAAATCCTGCAACAACTCTTTCTAGACAATTCATATCCAAACACATTACTTACCAAATTACTATTCAATACAACAAACGATACATTATCTGTAACACAAACTATCCCTAATCACACACTACAAAACACTACACCCACAATAGACACAACCACTAACACTAATTTAACTCCATTTAAATACTTTAGATTACCGTTCATACAAGAGTTAACACCAAAACTTACACGAATTTTTAAATCAACTGACGTTAACATAAAAATCGCGAATTACACAGTGTTAAACATTAACTCGATATTCACTAAACTAAAAGATAAGACACCTACAGATCAATTATCCAATATAGTTTATTGTATCCCTTGCGGAAGTTGTAACAAACAATATATTGGCCAAACCAACAGACACCTAAAAAATCGTATCATTTCCCACATGAGTGACAGCAGACTATATCCCGATAGATGTTCCCTTGCAAAACACGTACATAATGAACACCATGTAATGAACTACAACGAAACAAAGATTCTTGCAATGGAGAATAATCTCAATAAAAGACTCTTCCTCGAGATGGCATTTATCACCCAAATGGATAACTTAATAAATAAAAAATCAGATGTTGAGCATTTGAGTGAGATTTATGCTTATCTATTACATATCGAAAAAACAAACATAACTATTAAATAATTATTGTAACACAACATGTAATTCCAAAATTTTCAAAAAAAATTTTTTAAATTTTTTATCTAAAACACACTTTTACAGTAAATCCCAATCAATAAACAACTACTATATTAACACTATAGAACTAATTATCTCCTGCTACACATCAATCAATAACATTCGATATTTGGTATTTCTAGTACTAAACCTTAATGACTATCTGCGAACTAAACGTTTTTATGTTTATTTTGTTTTTAATTTATATATTGTCATTTAATATTTTAATTGTCATTTTTACAACTACATGTTATATATCCAAAAAAACTACAATCCACATCATACCACAAACCTTTCTGATGATAACATAAATCATATTGCCACAATCTCAATCAAGTAAGACTATTGAATGTATTTTATTATTTTTATTTTTATTTATTTTTACCATGTTTTAAATAATTGTAGCTTTCATCTGATGATGCCAATGAAAATTGGCGAAATATAATGAACTGTTGAACAGAGTGCACTTGGCTTTTATTCAGCTGTATACCCAATTAACCTCAACTCACTTTTCATCTACCAGATCAGCTGTTATTTTAGAGGATATATATATATATATATATATATATATATATATATATATATAAATATATAATATATATATATATATACTTATATATATATATATATATATATATATATATATATATATATATATATATATATATATATATGTAAATAAAATTTTGCAAAAACAATTGTCAGGTACAGAATCGGAAGAGTTTGCTAATCATTTGTTTGTTCGATTTGACGATAAAGACACGAGGACTGAACGTAGAAGAAGCGATAAATTAACCAAACCAAGCGAGTCAACCAAACATTTTAGAAATACTATATACTACTATATACCAGGAAAAAACATAACGGTAGATGAGCAACTTGTTCCGTATCGAGGAAGGTGTCCTTTTAAGTTATATATTCCTTCAACGTCAGATACATATGGTATGTAAATATGGTGGAGCTATGACTCAGAAACATATTATCCTTTAGGTGGAATATGATATACAGAAAACACGGAAATACGGTAGCAAAAGGCTTTGCATTTTAAGTTGTAGAGCAAATCGTTGAGCCTTATTATAATTTTAATAGAAAGATTACTTGCGATAACTATTTCACTGATCTTGCTCTTGCATATGAACTACTGGAAAACCCACTAATTTTGGTAGGCGCAGTGAAATAAAAAAGAGTTTTGTTTTTCCTGAAATTCTACCAAACAAGAACCATTTCTACAAAACAAAGAAATAAATATAGAGGTGGAGTTGGAGGTAAAGAAACCATTGCAAATTAAAAAATTAAAAATCGTCAGGAGAGGACGGAATACCGAACGAACTCCTAAACTATGGAGGACTAGATCTGACCAAACAACTATTAAAACTTATCCCAAAAATAATAGAACAAAATAGAATTCCTCAATACTGGAGATCAATCATCCTAATACATCTATTTAAAAAGGGAGACAAACCGGACCCAGAAAATTACAGAGGAATTAATTGATTAAACACATCACTAAAATTAAAAATCAAAGTGATAACAAATAAACTGAATGAAATTAAAACACTAGCAGAAGAACAACAAGATTTTAGGTCGGAAAGATCATGCACCGACGCTATATCTATAATGATGCAAATGCAAGAGAAATCATTAGAATACAACAAACCTGCATATGTTTCTTGGACCTTAAGAAGGCATTTGACCAGGTCAGGTACACTTATTGTACGCAAAAAACATACCTCTAGTAATAATCTAAACAATTGAAAATAACCATCAAAACAACAAAATAAAAATAAAATTAGAAGAAGAATTAACCGACCCTATTGAAGCTGGCAATGGGATAAGACAGGGAGATTCCCTGAGTCCTCAGTTTAACCTGATTAGGCATAATAAAAAAATTAAAAACTAAAAAAGGATACCAAATGGAACATAAACAACTTAAAATAATCTGCTATGCAGAAGATGCAATACTCTCTCAAAGTGAAGATCATTTACAACGTATGCTGAATCAATTTAATATAACCGCCAAAATTGAACATGCTTATTTCCCCAAAAAAGACAAAATGCATTGGTTACTACAGCAAGTTTACTCAGATGTAAATTGAAGCTGGAAGGGTCAGATAATAGAACAAGTGATGGAGTTTAAATATCTAGGCATCACATTATCTAGCTACGAAAAGTTCGAAACTGAAGTGAAATATCAAGTGAATAGAGTAAACATAGCCCCAGGATGCCTGAATAAAATATTAGGAAGAAATAAAAATATCGGAAAAGAAATAAAAGGCAGAATTTACAAAATACTCAGACCAATAATGACATTCACGGCAGAAACAAGACCTGACACAGAGAGAACAAAAAGGATGTTAGAAACAGTGGAGATAAAAACACTTGGAAAAATTAATGGTAAGACACCGTGGGACCGAGCTAAAAGTACATATATATGACGTAGGTGCAAGGTGAAAACATTAAGAACTGGGTTAGAAATAGTATAGTAAAATGAAACGATCTTATAATCCGAATGACAAAAAATAGAGTGGTAAAAGCGGCAAGAGACAGTTCACCCATTAGGAAGACGATCAGTAGGAAGACCACGAAAACGATGGAACGACAATTTACTAGGGGCACATTGAAAGACAGACAGAGTTATGTCTGCATAAGAAGAAGGAAAAGAAGCAGAAGAACCATTTAGAGAAATCTTTAATTTTTGGATTTACTGCCAAGGCATCTCTTGTTTCTTACATTCCTAAAAAACATGGAAGTGTTCTGGTCTTGCCTACCATGCATAACAATGCTGACTTTGAAGATAATGGTAATAAAAACCAGATATGATACTCTCTTATTATGGTACAAAATGTGGTGTCGATACGCTAGACCAAATGACTCATAATTTGATGTGCAAAAGACGGAATAACTGCTGGCCTTTTGCATTTTTTATGAATACTTTAAACGTGGCTGATGTAGCCTCATTTATAACGGACACATATACATCCTAAATGGAAACAAAACAAAGATAGAAAGCAAATATTGTTTCTTACAACGACAGCAGAATAACTAGTGTTGCCTCAAATTTTAATAAAAAAATCAATCGAGAAACAAAACAGTGTATTGAAAAATTGTTTACAGGAAGTTGATCCACATAATTAAAAGCCAAAATTGTAATAGAAAAATTTCTAGTTTTAACAAAGAAAAGGTATCACATATGCACAATAAAAAAGAATAAAAAACGGAAACAAATTTGCGAATTATGCTGTAGAAATGTGTGAAACGATAACTGTATAATTAAAAATTTGTGAACATTGCAATAAAGAAAAAAAAATTATTAATCTCTTGTTTTTTAATGTAGATAATTTCAATTTAACATTAATAGAAGATAAAAAAAAAATTGTATTAGAAAAATATAGGTAAATATATGTTGCCTGATAAGGGTTAAACAGTGGTGTATACAAACTTACACGCGGTAACTGCCCAAAAACTTACATTGGTGAAACTAGTAGAACTTTTAAAACACGTATATCAGAACAGAAAAGGGCTTTCAATAATAAAAAACAGATTCTACGTAAGCACTTCACCTTCTAAATCATGATCATTCCTTTAAAGATAAATTCCAATTATTTATAACAAAAAAATAATGACATTAAGCTATTATTATTAAAATCTATGAAAATTAATCAATTAAAAAACATCGATATAATACTGAATGACCACTCTGAAGTGTTCATTCTACCCAAACAGCTGTAGTGATAATAAAGTATAATAAATTTTATGGAAATGTTGAAAACAAAAGTTTGCAGTGATGTATTGTTAGATATTTATAATTGCATTATCACTGATAATTTATCCTTCACTATTCCTACAAAGATTGGTGCATCGTTTATATTCATCACCAAGTTATTTCAGATATTAAATACGCTATAAATAATGCTAAAATTGGCAAAAATTTGTGGTCCAGATGATACACCAACTGAGTTGCTAAAACTAATAAAGGATGATAACATAAAAGTAGTACCTAGTAAGACTTTTTAATTCAATATATAACACCGGAGTGATTCCCACAGATTGGCTCAAATCCATCGTTGTCGCAATACCTAAAAAACATAATGCGAGAAAATGCTCAGAATATCGATTAATTAGCCTAATGAGCCGCACTCTTAAAATTTTTCTAAGAATACTTCACAACAGAATTAGAGGCAAATGTGAAGACAATCTCGAAGATACCCAATTTGGTTTTACAAATGCTATGGGAACCAGGGAGGCACTTTTGCGCTTAACATCCTATAACAAATATACCGTGACCAAAGAAAAGATGTATTTGCATGTTTCGTGGACTTCGAAAAGGCATTCCATAAAGTACAACATGTAAAATTAATGCAAATACTGAAAAATATCGGAATAGATGACAAGGATATTTGTGTCATTAAAAATTTGTACTGGAATCAAACTGCTATCGTAAAAATTGGAGATTAGTACACCGATGAAATCTCCATACAACGAGGAGTCAGACAAGATTGCATTTTGTCGCCAACATTGTTCAATGTTTACTCGGGCCAGTTATTTAAAAATTCACTTGAGTGACAACCATATGGAATAGAAAATCAACGGGGAACTACTTAATGTGATTAGATATGCAGACGATACAGTAATTCTGTCAGGTAATATTGAAGGTCTCTAAATTCTGTTTGATCGTATTTACGAGATAGAAGAGGAAATGGGCATTAAAATAAACTCAAACAAATCCTAATTTTTAGTGTTTAGTCATGACTCACATCCCGATACAAAGCTTATTAAAAGGAGTCCAAGTGAAGAAAGTTCACAAAATGACATATTTGGGAACTGTCATAACGGACCAACTGGATCCAGACATATAAATAAAATAGAATAGCAATGACTAAAACTATTTTTATGAAAATGAAGTTATTTCTGTGCAATATTCATCTTAGTTTAGAACTAAGACAAAGAATGGTTAAGTGCTACGTTTGGTCAGTCCTTTTGTATAGTGCAGAAGTGTGGACGCTAAAAGTATCGATCATGAACAAAATTGCAACATTGGAAATGTGGGTTCATAGACGAATGCTGAAAATACCTTGGACAGCAAGTTAAACTAATGAAGAAGTACTACCTCTACGATCTTCTGCATATTTTGTCTGCCTTTCTTTGTTTTTTGTTTTAAATATTCGCGCTTTTCTCGTATTCATTTGAATCTCTCTGTTCTCTATTAAAATCTTCTTGCAATCGCTCTTTTTCCTGGATTTTGCAGGTATTCCAAGTTTACTTTTTCGGCCTGTGGATGTTTGTCCTTTGTCTGTGTTTTCTTCTGGCAACTAAATTTTATTTGTAATGCAATAGAGTAACTTTTTAGACCAAGCCAAGATCCATAAAGTGTTGTCAAGCCAATGTTAATGATGAAATGTTTAAAGTTGTTGAAATACAATATGATAAATAAATAAGTTAGCAATTTTACTGTGATACAAGCTAAACCTAATCAAATGCTAAACGACAAACAATTAAAAGTTAGAAAAGACCAACAAGTAAACGCAAAAATATAACAAAAATTTGTAGGGTTCACATACAACAAAAAATGTCTGTTGTACTAAGTAAAAGATTTCATATCAATTTTTAAAGGAGTATCGTGGTATCCACGGCTTACATTGTCCCTTAAAATGACATGCTATCTACACTAATTGGTTCTTATTTGCGGCAAATCTTATGAGAGACACACAAAGTTTAAAATATAGGTTACAAAATTAACCACGATTTTCTTGTCGAAAATTGTATGCCGTAATGTGTTTAATTTCACATATTCAGTAGCAATCGCCGTACAATTTTATTGTTCGTAAATAGGAACAACCAGTCTTTATTTGTATGAATAAAACAATTATAACAGTGGGTCGCTTACTGTATAATTTTTAATGCAGCCTCATTTCCATAAAAAATGAGCCAGCAATGATATAAAAAAGGAATACCTTTATACCGTTCGTCGTCCAATGACATTCCATTTTCAATTAAACCACGTTCAGTGGCTCTTGTCTTATTTATTGCGTAATAACATCCACCTTATTTGAGCATTGTAGCGACTTGTTGTGAAGTTATTGTTTCAAATTTGCCATTATGAGACCCAAAGGCTAGATAATTCTCGCATTAGAAGTTTCAGTGGCGCATTGTTAGGTTTACAAACCTCAATAATAACGATAAAATTTTATAATTTGTGGGATAAAATACATTTTTCTACAATCACTACTCTAAAGCGTTTTTCTGTATAGCTTAATGTTAACAAACTTTGTTTTCTCACAATAATTGAAATATTGGTGTACAGGTGACATTTTTATGCCAGGAAGTTTTTTTCTTTACAGTTACATATAACATTTTAAACAAAATAGTATATTGTGCAACAACTACAGAAAGGTACTACAGTTGAACTCGCTTATTACAGTAGCTTTTGTGCCAAGAAAAAATATTCCTATAACCGGGATATTCTAGTAACTGATCATTGGTGGCTAGTAGAAATAAGTGAGCCGAATATGTACATTCATACTACGTATGTACATACATACGTATATGTGCATGGTTGTAGGTATGTTTATGTCCATAATAAAGTAGTGTAACTATATTAAAAATCCAAATTACATTATAATCTGTGCATGCATCTGTACAATAATATTGTTCTGAAGCTATTTTCTTGTGGCATTAGTAATTGCTATTTAAACGGGAATAAGCCACAATTAAAGGTTAAAGTAGATTTGTCAAATTTTCAATTTCCACTTCGAAAATCGTTCTGAAAATACAAACTTTGTACATTTTGTACATGTACACAAATGTTTTTTTGTTACTTGGTAAAAAAATCTTCTAATATTTTAATTTTATCTGACTCGTTTATATTGACAATTCAGACATACATTATGCATTTTAAAGAAGACTACTTTAAAATGATATTGCCACTATTGTTGAGTTGCGTTCCTGGGACGACTTTACTTGCAACATAGTTCATTCGATTACATGAAATCAACTTTAACTTGAGAATATCCATCATAAAAAATCATAGCATGTAATTCATCTTTAAAAAGACAACCACATGCCATGATGACAGTAAAATTATCTTGTTAGTGATTCCGTAGTAAATCATGACGGAAAACCAGGAAAAAAACCGGTTAATTAGTCGTGCATTTAGTTTACTTTCAATAAACATCAAATTCTGACTTTATATGTTTGTTATTTAAAAAATGTACCTCTACTGACTGACTGTACTGACTTACTAATACTGGGTATTTTCCTTTTAATAACTTTCTCTTTAATTATGGACAACCAGATCCTACTACAATCTGCCGAGAATTTTACGACAAAATTGGTCTCCTTTAACATAATTGGTGCCGCTTCTTTGATTTTTCTCGTTTTATGATCCTTTTTTTAGGACTATACTATTCCATTGAACCCTATGTTCATTATCCCATGCGTGTTTACATATTTGAAATCTATCAAATTCTCTATTTATAATATAAGATTCATGTTCACTTATTCTAACATTTAATGACCTTGATGTTTTATTTAAATAAATTTGATGTCATTCACGAGGTATTTTGTAAATAAAATTCTTAGTCCTTTCTTATTCATTGTTAGGTTTGGTTTTAGACAAAATGGATCTGGATGTGTTTTATGTTTTAAATATTGTTAAAATGTTGAATTTTTTTCCTGTCCTTTTAAGTTTTTCTGATAATCCTTTTATGTATGGTATTGGTTTTTTCCTCGTATTATTCGTTGTGTATGCTGTAGGATCTTGTTCTAAGTTGTTCTGTTCTATTCGGTCGATTGTTGAAAAGTCCCTATTTATAAACGATAAAGGATAATTAATTTTTAATAAAACAGATGTTAACAAGAGTTTTTCCTCCAAGAACGAATTTTCGTTGGAACAAGCAATTTTGGCTCTATTGTATAAGGATTTAATGATTCTGTTTTTAATATTAATATCGTGATTTGATTTAAAGTTTAAATATCTGTTGGTATGTGTTGGTTTTCTATACACCTGAATCTCATATCCAGTATCGTTCTTAGAGATTAAAACAACCAGGAAAGGTGGTGTTATTATATTCCTTTACCATGGTAAATATTATTGTCCAACAACTTTGTGGGTTTTAAACTTTGTTTAGAAATAATATTTGTTTCAAAATCTTCCATAAATATATCGCCTAATAATGGAGATAAACTAGAGCCCATTGCTGGACCAAAATTTTGTTTATAGAAATCATATTTAATTAAAAATATGTATTATCAGTACATAATGTTAATGTAATAAATTTATTATAGCTAATATGTTTAGTCTTGTTCTAGTTGCCAATGTACCATCACTCTCTAATTTTGTCTTGACTATACCTATTTAAAGTCTTATCTAAAGGCACATTCGTAAATAAACTATTTATGTCAAAACTTACCAAAATAATATTTAAATTAAATTCAATATTTGATAATTTATTATTATCCGGGATATTAATCCGCCAATGCACAAGCACCATTGCTTATAAAGAGGAAGAAGAAGAAGAAGATATTGTAAAATTAATATTAAACGAGAGTTCAATATTTTACCCTTAACTTGGAAATTTTCGAGATCGTAGTAATTGCAACAATTTAGGTTGTTACGATTTTGTCGAAAAATTGAAAATGGCTGAGATATTGAATAAAAACAATTTCTATAAAACCATTCCCTGAAATGTCTTAACGTTCGCGCCTTGACCGCAGTGTACGACCTCAAATAATGATTTCAGCAAAAAATTAAAGAGATCGAAATTGTATAAAATATAATTCAATATTTTTCTTTACGTAAATTCAAGTTATTAATCAACGAGATAATTCAACATTTATGCTTCGCTCCCCCTTTCACTGTTTTCCACATAACTTGGAAAATCTCGACCGCAGGAAAAAATTTGAAAAGAAAGAATTGGAAGAAAGTCCGTCCATTTTCTTGAAACATTTAAAATGGCCGAGATATTAAAACTATTTCCTATATCACCAATCTCCGCAAAGTATTATACTTGCGCTTTTATCACATACGTACGACTCAAATATTAATTTTAGCAAAAAATGAAATGAACTAAAATTGGATAAAATATTATTCTGTCCATTTTTGTTTATGTACATTAATATCGTAAAGTTTACTAAACGAGAAAAATCAAAATAATTGAAGCTTAACTACTTTAACTATTTTAAAAATATTCAATTGTGAATAGATGCGGTCTGTTCCGTCGCTAGCCATCATCACAGCAACAAGGTCTTTTGATCTACGTGTTTTAATGAATCTTGGGTGTCGTTCCGTAAGAGAAATCCATGAATTGGTAATTAATCCATCACCAGGCTCCATTCCAAATCCACGTGTTGATAATTAATTCACCACCAGGCTCTATTCCACATCTAATAAACTATAAACACAATGGTTTTATACAGTCACTAGGCTCCACCATCTAATGGATAATTAGGAGACCTTATACCAAAGTAACAGAATATCGTAAATTTTTCATCCAATAGCCTAAATCGAAAACAGCATTTGGCAAGTTAAGTTTTTAGCGAAGACAATTTTATTTAATAATAAAGTCTTTAGTTACCATTTTACCTATGAGTCTTTGGTCATTTAATTTTTGTTTAGACCTTTATAATTTTTTAAGCCTTGCTGTAACGTAGAGCTAAGTCTACGTTACTTCTGCCAATTTGTTTAATAAAATATATGTTTTTTAATTATTGGTGTTATGTTTTGATCTCTCTTGTGATCGTTCTTGCTACCATTATTTGTCTTAGAGATTAGCCGAACTACCTAGTTTGTCAGATGGAAATCTCTATGATAGCTAAAGTTGATCTCCTCACTAAAGCCAAAACTTATTGTATTTGCTGCCCATTTCTACGCCTAGTTTTGAGTTTTTGTATTCTGTAGAAATTTGTACACGTCTTTTTCCTGGTGTCTCCTAAATATACCAGAGTCTCCTTTTGGTTTCTTAAATAGATTTTGCCTTTTGCAGTCCAGTTCATCGCAATCGCGTAATATGTGTTTTTTAGTTTTTGGTTATCATAGAGTCTGTAGTTAAAGTCTCTATTGTAAATGCCCATTTTATTCAGAAATTTTTTTACTTGTGTATGCCCGGTCAACATTCGTGTTACTGTTTTCAGTTTATTTCTGACATTTATTTCAGTTTATTTATGAAGCAATTCCTCTGTTGCTTTTATACATGATTCACCAGTGAAGACTTGCTCATATATTAGTTTTGAGATTCTCGCTCAACATCACTTATGCCGCTCTGCTCCAGTTCTTTACAGCCATACGTACTGCAGCCTTTGGTACTTTCAAAGTCACAGCCAGTCCGTTTGATTTATACAATCCTTTTTTTTGTCAACTTTGTTTCGGTTTCGGAGAGAAATAGGTATAAACATAATTACAGTAGTACATAATTACATTCGAACAGTAATTAAAACGAAAGAAGAAGGAGAAACACCAGCGGGATCAACAACAGAGATAAGATTTAGATAAGAGAAGTGAGTGCTCTGAAAGTATCGTCAGCCTTACAGCGGCCATCCCAATTTCAGGGTACGGTAAGTCAACTGCACACAACTAGGAGAGGGTGGTTTTAGTTGGTAGGGAGGATAAAAGGAAGACATATGTATGCAGGACCTCTTTCTTCTAAGGGCAAATGGGCTCAGATGTACTTCTCTATCCTGAATCCAACACATGCCAGCCATCCCTAGTGATGAATGATGGATTAACCTGGTACGGTTTTTAGAAACGTCCACTCTTAAAGAGAAAAAAAAGTCCATGCAATTCTTTGATACAGTCTCATACCAGCCTAGACGTCACTTCGTGACACGTTTGTACCGCTTAATGTCAGATAATATATGGATTTTTTTCCAGTTTTTACCATCAGAGAAAAAAAAGGTTATTCAATTTTTTGATACAGTAATACACCAGCCTGGACGTCACTTCCTGACACTTGAGTGTCAGACAATATATGGATCTGATCTTTTGCAAGGGCTATCTTACTTGTTCTAACTTTTTAGCATTCGCATCTAAGCATTCGCATTTTTACCACATGCATTCGTTGTTCGTGTTTCTTTTTTACTACCCAATACTTTTTTACTACCCAATACACAGTCGTGATCTGAAAATTATATCTAATTTATATTGGAATCAAACTGCCAAGGTAAGAGTTGATAGCCAGTACACCGAAAATATCAAAATACAGAGAGGAGTCCGCCAGGGTTGCGTGCTGTCCCCACTACTTTTCAATGTCTACAGTGAAGCGGTATTTCAAGAAGCGCTCTCAGACTCAATAGAAGGTATATCTATCAATGGAGAAGTTTTGTATAACTTACGTTTTGCAGACGATGCAGTAATAATTACGGATAACAACAATGATTTACAGAACGTAATGCAACGCCTTAATGAACGCTTTCATGAGTACGGACTGAAGATAAATTTAAAGAAGACTAAATGCATGATCATGACTAAATCTGCACATGCAAATATCCAATTTACTATTGAAGATACTGCAATTGAGGGTGTTAATAACTATAAATACTTACGAACATGAATAACATCAGATGTAGACCAAACCAAAGAAATTAAGACACGTATTGAAATAGCACGTACATCATTTATTAAACTTAAAAAGTTTATTTGTTGTCGGGATATAAGGTTAGAACTACGCCTGAGAATGCTTCGATGTTACGTGTTCTCTACTCTTCTTTATGTTTTGGAAACTTGGACACTAAAACAAGTTTATCTGAATAAGTTGGCCGCCTTTAAATTTTGGTGTTACAGAAGAATCCTACGAATATCATAGATTCAAAGAATGTCAAACATGGAAGTAACTAGAAGGATAGGAAATGAGGCGGAAATAATATTAACTATTAAAAGACGAAAACTTGAGTACCTGGGACATGTGATGAGAATGCAAAAATACGCATTATTACAACTTATTATGCAGGGCAAAAACCGAGGAAAGCGAAATGTGGGAAGACGAAGAATACCCTGGCTTAAGAACTGAAGGAAGTGGTTTGAATGCAGTTGTGCAGAACTTTTTAGAGCGGCAGTCAACAGAGTCCGCATAGCAATGATGATTTCCAACCTTCGATAGAAGATGGAACTTAAAGAAGAACTCAGTTCAGTATATCATAGCTAGTCTTATAGCATAGCTATTACATTCATCTCCATACATTTCCCACTACTTTGTAATACCGATCCTTGGTACCAAAAATATTATTTTTTACAATCAACTCATCCAAAGTCATCATTTTCCTGCTTTGCTTTCCAATTTAAAAATATTTTTTTCTTAACCAACGTTTTAAAATGTGTATAATTTATCCTAATTTTTAGGTCAGGAAGAGTCTTTTACAAAAAGCAATTTTTTGTGACATCTAAAGCAATACTAGTATTAGTTTGTATAAAACTTCTTTGGACAAACTGTACATTTTGTTCACTTATAAAATATCAACAATATCTGTAGAAACCTATTTTTTTCTTTTATATTCTCTTATGTGTCTAATAATAGTCTGTTCCTAGATTTCTATTTTTCAGTGGCTTTTCAATAATCCAGCAATCACTCGGTCCGCCAATGGGTGTATCACAACGAACCTACTCGAATTATTCAGGAAACCAAAGTGAGCTACTCGGATCGGATCTACTATCTGCCGGCCGATCTATGTGCTCATGTAAGGTAAGTTTGTTACCGGTTCGCTTTGCTTGATGCGAGACGGATAAATCAGATTATCGGTTGTAGATTCTTCTTCTTACTCTTTATACGGAAACGTCACGAGATATAAATGGGCTCGATTTCCATAGGAAACATTGAAAATCATCAAAAGGTTTTATTTTCTCGTGTCGGTGTCTTGTGAGAAAGGCTTGACATTGTGCACAACATATTCATAGTGTTTTGATCTTCATATATGTACTTGTTGGTTAAGTGTGTGGAGAAGTATCTATCGGGAAAGATTACTCACAATAATAAATTATTTTATGTTAAAATAGTTTGTTTACGACTATTTGCTATTTTTATTAAAAATAAACTACAAATTTGGTGTAAAATACTTCTATTTTGAAGTTTCAGACAAATTGACAGTAATATACCCTACAAATGGCACAATGCTAAGGTAATTCTATTATATAAAAAGGAGATCCCCATGAATTAGAAAACTACAGACCTATAAGTCTTCTTACAAACTCCCTTACAAGAATAGTCTTAAGGAATATTCTTAAGAAAAAACTTGATTTCTACCAGCCAATA
Source organism: Diabrotica balteata (assembly GCA_918026665.1). NCBI lineage: Eukaryota > Metazoa > Arthropoda > Insecta > Coleoptera > Chrysomelidae > Diabrotica > Diabrotica balteata. The sequence goes on from OU898278.1 coordinate 38,949,038, forward strand.
GAGCAAACGGGATTTCGTGCCGGATTTGGAACAAATGATCACATACAGAGCATTCTAACGGTAATAGAAAAGACTATCAAATACAATCAATCACTCGTTCTGGCTGTTGTAGATTTCCATAAAACCTTTGACACGGTAGCATTTGACAACATCCTGGAAGCACTACAAGCATGTCGCATTGACTACCGATATACAAGGTTATTGTACAATACATACAAAAACGCAACTATGTCGGTGAAACTATATGACAACACGGATCATATCCCAATCGGCAGAGAAGTCCAACAAGGTGATACCTTATCGCCTAAACTGTTTACCGCAGTACTAGAATATGCTTGTAAAAAACTCAACTGGAAAAAGAAAGGCCTGAATATTGACGGTAGAAGACTACCAAATGTGAAATTCGCAGACGACATAGTTTTGTTTTCGGACAACCTCAAAGAGATTTGTACAAAGTTACATGAACTTCAGTTAATGTGTGCCAGTGTGGGTCTTAAAATAAACATCTCCAAAACAAAATTCATGACTAGACTTCGGCAAATATGCATATTGCATATTTTGCATATTGTGCATAAGTAAGTTTGCATAAAGTGCATAAAAATTCAGATTTTTATACTGTATTTGAAAATTTTTAAACATACCAATATATTTCAATTCTTGTATAAAATTTTGTAGTCATTTTAATCAAGAAATGATCTGATGAAGTACGTAATCTCTACAGGTACAAAACATTTACAATTTCAAAGAAGATCAATTTAAGTAGCCCTCAACATTCTTAGAAAGTCTCGGTCACTGAGGCATTCAGTTATTGGATAATCGCTAAGGGTTCGCTCATTTGCATTTTATGATCTAATCCCCAAATATATCTACAATTTATTGTACCTTAACAGCAGGTAAACGGCTAATAGTTTTGTTCCGAATTTAGGGATTTTCCAAAATCTCCCAGTTTATTGAATTAGGTACCTAAACATTTCTAATTTGATGCTCAGATTTGTAAATCATTTTTGTTTTGATATTCAAAGCGTAAACACTCGTTGTGCATAACAAAAAGGAAGATTGTGATTTTATAATGCCTAAAACAACCAGTGCTTCAACTTGGAATAAACCTTATAAAGAGCTGTCTATGGATATGGGAAAAATCTACTGTTCGGTCTGTGGCAAAATTGTAAGTATCTAATATTTTCTATTAAATATCTAATATTTCGTACATACAGGGTGTTTCCAAATGACACTTACAACGTTTGACTGTAGATACTTCTCGAAAAATTGAACAAAACGATATAGTTAATGAGGGGTCAAACTTATTTACTTTTCGAGATACAGGGTGTTAAAATTAAAAAAAATTAAATTCTTTTAGTTAATAACAACAATAACTTTAAAACCAATAAACGTATTTACTTGAAATTTAGTACTCGTAGGTTGTTTTTAAATGAAAACTAGCTTCCTTTAGTGACCTTAACGATGGGCCTTAAAATAAACAGGGATAAAACGAGAATCATGATAATTGACAGAGCTAACAACAATCAAAATCATCTGGTTAGGATAAACAATATCGCTGTTGTAGATAAATTTGTGTATCTGGGCTCATTAATAACCAACAAAGGAGGCTGTACTGAAGAAATAAAGCGGCGGTCAGCAATCGCAAAAAGCGCTATGGCAAAATTAACAAAAATTTGGAAAAGCCATGAAATTACTACCGATACAAAAATGAGACTAGTAAGAAGTCTAGTTTTTCCAGTTTTTACTTATGCATCGGAATGCTGGACCCTTACTGAGAAAGACAAAAAGAACATAGATGTATTTGAGATGTACTGCTGGAGACGAAAGCTGAGAATACCATGGGTGGCCCGAAGAACAAATGAATCCATACTGGTCCAGCTAAACATAAAGAAAAGACTAAGAACACAAATAACAGAACAGATAATAAGCTATTTTGGACATGTGCTTCGAAGAAATGGTCTTGAAAAACTTACCATCCAGGGAAAAGTAGAAGGCAAAAGAAGTAGAGGTAGATCTCCTACACGATACACGGACCATATTGTTGCTACCATTGGCGCTCCATTGTCAGAATGTGCTAGATTGGCAGAAGATAGGAAAACGTGGAGGAACATTGGAAAAATTACCTAACAGCTTCATGATATCACGATACCTGCATCAGGTTAACGACTAAGAAGTGAGAAAAAATTGTCCATGGTACAATACAATGGTGTGTATTTAGAAAAATTTTTCACCTTTACTTTTTTTATGAAGTCAGCTATTCTAAAACACAATTATTTTTATTGTAATTGAATTAACAAAAAAAAAAACTTTTGTTGAATTTTAAAAAAAGTTATATGATGTACTAATGGTTAGTAACAAAAACTAATTTGTGAATTAATACTGCATTTAAAACACTTAGCGAGTGTTTTTTTCCAAACCAGTTATTTGATTAACCAAAAACACCTTGTATATTTTTATATTTTAAAGGTTGGGTTAAAATAAAGGTTTTTATTTTTATTTATAGATAGCATGTGAGAAGAAATTTCAGATAGACCAACATGTGAGAACTGCTTCACACATTGCAAAAAAAGGAAAAATAGGAGGAAAACATCAAACTTCAATGGCTAAATGTTTCCAATCTACTTCAAAAAAATTAGATGAGCAAGAAACTTTTAATGAAGACTTGTGTCGCGCATTAATGTCTGCAAACATACCGCTTTCAAAATTAGCAAATGTAAATTTTAGTTCGTTTCTAAAAAAATATTGCAAACTTAATGTTCCAAGTGATCGGTCTCTAAGACGAAATAATGTGAACGGGCTATACTCGTCGGTGTTAATTAATATTAAGGAAGAAATTGCAGATAATTATTTTTACATATCTGTAGACGAAACCACTGATTCCTCAGGAAAGTATATTGCTCATTTATTGATTGGTGTTCTTAAAGAAGATACCTTACCAAAATCTCATCTTATTTCATGCCAGCAACTTGAGAAAACAAATGCTTTAACAATTTCGCGTTTTATACAAGAAACATTAACAACTTTTTTTCTTCCGACAACTATTCCTTCTAATAAATTACTGCTTATTTTATCGGATGCTGCTCCTTATATGGTGAAAGCAGGACAAAATTTAAAAATATTTTTCCCAGATTTAATACATGTTACTTGTGTAGCGCATGGATTAAACAGAGTTGCAGAGGAAATACGAAAAAAGTTTCCTCTTGTAAATACCATGATATCCAGTGTCAAAAAAGTATTTCTTAAATCTCCTATAAGAATTCAACTTTTATAAAGAAATGCTACCTAACATTCCTCTTCCACCACAACTTATTTTAACGCGATGGGAAACATGGTTAGAAGCAGCTAATTTTTATGCAGATCATTTTGTTAAAATAAAGAACATAATTGATACGTTAACAGATGAAAGTTCCCAATCTCTTTTGGATTCTAAACAAACTTTTCAGAGTAACTTGCTTCAACAAGAACTTTCATTTATAAAATCAAATTTTAGTTTTGTTCAAAAAACAATTACTCAGTTAGAATCACCAAAACTGCCATTGTTCGAAAGTACAGCATTAATAAAAGAATTTGCGTCATGTTGTCGGAACGTTAGAGGTAATATTGGAAAAGATATTTTAAAAAAATTTGAAGCTACTATGGAAAAAAATATAGGTTACCATATTCTTTCTGAAGTAGTCAGTGTTCTAGCTGGAAATATTTCGGAAACAATTAATTTAGAACCAAATGTTTTGGTTAGTTTGAAAAATGCTCCCGTTACATCAGTTGATGATGAACGAAGTTTTTCCATATATAAATATATGTACTCAGACAGAAGCCACAAGTTTTTGTTAGAAAATTTTGAACACCACTTGGTCATTTATTGTTACCATAATTCTAAAAGTTTATTCATACTTGAAAATGATGTAGTTACTTAAAATAAATGTAAATCTTAATGAATAGTAGGAAATATTTAGTTATGTACACTTTTTTTTTAAATAAAATTGTTACTATTTTACGATTTTTTTATTTATTTGTATGCATATTTTGTAAAATATTTGCATATTTTCGGGTAAACACGTGCATATTTATGCGCATATTTTCTACATTTTTATTTGCATATTTGCCGAAGTCTATTTATGACAAACCTAATACCTAGCGAAAATATCAATATTGAAGACAACGAAGTAGAGCTGGTGGAAAAATACATATAGCTTGGACACAAAATAAAGATCATAAGAGACCACCAAACATGCGAAATACGAAGAAGAATAAATCGTTGCCTTTGATAACCTATGGTGCCGAAACTTTGACATTGACAGCTACAATTTCTAAAATGCTGCAAATAGCTCAGAGAAAAATGTAATGGTCAATGCTGAGTATATCACTTCGTGACCGAGTTAGAAATGAAGACTTAAGACAAAGAACAGGAGTTACCGATGTAATTTTCCGAATTGCCACACTAAAATGGAACTGTCGCCCGAATCAGTGATGAAAGGTGGACAAAGAGCTTGCTTGAGTGGAGGCCGAGGTTAGTCAAAAGAAGTAGAGGAAGACCCCCTACTCGTTGGACTGACGATCTCAAGAAAATATCAAGAAATTTGATGAAAATTTCTTAAGATAGAGCACAATGGACAAAAATGAGGGAGGTCTATGTCCAGCAGTGGATGCAGGGTTGGGTATTGATGACAATAGTCACAAATTATTTCAACAATCAACAATATTTAACAGTTATCGTTAGAAAAAGAACGACCAGATACTTTCTTCTCTTCTCTCATACACTTGTTCTGTCACTGATTTCCATATTTTAACCCTTTAAGTTATGAATTATGAAATTGTTCGATTAAAAATGTGTGCTTGTGGATGTATAGTATTATTTTTTATAAATTTTTAAACAACTAGAATTTTGTCCAAATTGCCCTATTTGAAATGCGCCAATGTGACGCTTTGAGTGATGTTGAAATGAAAATGTCGAACAATGAGTTCTTTTATTTAAAAATATTTACAACAAAACTCCTAATAATGATGAGTATATTACGCTTAGCGCATTATATTCACGAATATTCTGTACAGTCTAGAGATTTACATCTAGAAGCGAAGTCGTTTATGTTGTATTCCTGTAAATGATCCATTGCATCGAAAATAACTACAGTAATTGGTCTCAATTTAAAATTTTGTGGAGTTAAAGAATGGGATGAGTTTGAAGAATTCTCCAGTGTGATGTAAGAACGACGGTTTATGCTTGGTACTATTTTTTTAGCCAAAATTAACGCTTCTGCAATATAAGTACAACAGTAAGTCCATAATTGCTTTTTTTAATAATCCAATTCATCAGCTCTTTTCTCATTTCTCCTAAAATAAAAGCCGGTTCTCCATATTACTGTTTTTTTTTTTTCACCTGCATATCATATTGTATAATTTTTTTTTTCCAATTTCCCATGTCCCCCCATCTGGTTTCATGAATTCGTGCAATATCTCTCTTGTATTGTTTTAACTGTGTCGATAGTTCTTTCATTTTTCCTGTTTATAGCAGCGTCCTTATGTTTTATGTTCAAATATTTTTTTGTCATTTTCTTAATTCTCTTTTTTTGTTATTATTTTGACTATACCTTAACTCATTTTACTCTTCTTTTGCATTCCATTTCAGCACCTTGTTATCTATTTCTAATTACCGGTGTTTGATTTTTACTTGTGCTCCTTTCCTTCGTTCTTAGAAAGTTATAGAATTTATTTATCATACATAAGACTAAACAGAAAACCGAACAAGTTGTCCATAATAAATATCTATGCACCACAGAAAAGAGCGATTTGACAAAGATGCCTCCGAGAAAATGTCTGGAGAAGATTTATTAATCCTTATAGGAGATTTCAACGTCCAAATAGGCCAATAAAATTGTTTCAGCGAGGTTGCAGGTGCAAACTCAATACAGGATACAACAAACAACAATGGAGAAAGACTAGGTAATTTAGCAGCGGCATTAAACATGGACATAAGTAGCACGAGATAAAAACACAAAGACATACACAAATTAACATCGTTAAGACCAGGAAGATTGGATGGAAATCAAATAGAATATGTACTGATTAAAAGACACACAAACAATCATAGGCACTAACATTTTCGACGATTCTGACCACATGCTACTGATCACAAAATGTAAAATAAAAACAACAAAAAATGAAAGACAAAAATTATAGTGAAAATGGAATGTAGATAGATTAAAAGACAAAAAACAAGATTTATACAAGAATTAAATACAGAGATGCAGTTTAAAGAACAACAAATGAAGGAACAGTAAAAAATATCAAACAAGGAATAAACAATTCAGCAGAGAAAGTGATTGACAAAATGCAAAATGAAAGAAGAAATAATTGGTTTGACGATAAGTACAAATTAACAGTGGAAGAAAAGAATAAAACAAGATTGAAATGGTTTAACACAAGCAAATAAGAGAAACGAAAAAAATAAAAAGATCAAAGACAAAAGACAAAAAAATTATTTAAATAAAAAAATCCAAAAGTAGAAGAAAATATGAACCAGAAAGAAACAGAAAATAAAAGACATAACTTAAAACCATTGTACTTAATATTTAGAATACTACAATACTTAAAACTAGGTAAGCGAAAACGGACAGCTTATATAGCTATAGAAGCAGAAAAATAGCAGAAGTACTTCAAAGAAATATATCAAAAAAACGAAAAGATAAGAAAAAAGAGAAACAATATCGAATACAGAACAAGATAAAGATGAAAAAGGATTGACCTATACAGAAGTGAGAGAGAAAATATGCGAACTAAAAAACGTTAAAACAGCGAAAGAATAATGTGAAAGAACTTAGAAAATAGGGTGGGGAGGCACTTTATAGTCAGATTTATGAACTAATACAGATTATAATGAGCAAAGAAATGATGCCCGAAGAATGGAAGAAGGGAATTATAATGACAATCCCAAAACAAGGAGACCATAGAATATACAAAAACTACAACTACAAAACTACTGATAATAATGTGTATGTTACATTTGTATGTACAGCGTTAACAGGCCTTTTAGGTCAATTGCTGGATGGATAATTTCCATTGTTTTCTGTTCTTAGCTATCAGTTTTTAATCTCTGATTCCCATCTCTCTGACATCTTCCATCACTGCATGTCTCCATTTCGTTCTCGGTCTTCCTCTCTTTTTTTGCCCTCTCGTACTCTTCAAGTAATATTCTTGATTAGTTTATTATCTTGCATTTTTACTAGATAATCGAGCCATTCTAGTCTACGTTTTTTTACCATTTTTGTTATTGTAGGGTTAGCATACAAATGGTACACTTCCGCATTAGTTCATCTCGTCCATTCTCCCTTTATTACTTTTTTACCAAACATTCTGCGAACTATCTTTCTTTTCCATGTTTCTAAAATGTTCTGTATGGTTTTGTTCATAGTCCATGTCTCGGCAGCATATAACATTGTGGGTTTAATTATAGTTTTGTATACTCCTATTTTGATATTACGAGAAATATATTTGGCCTTAATTATTTTGCTCATGGCTCCAGCACAACTGTTCCTTTTGGTCAATCTCAGGTTAATTTCAGTTTTTTCCTTATATGTCTGATCAATAAGAGTACCTAAGTACATATATTCATTCACCTTCTCGGATTCTAAAACTGATCCATCCTCCACCTCCAATTTAAAGGATCGCCTGGTGTTTATTCCTTTTTTGCTCGAGATCTCCATCTACTTCGATTTAGTACTGTTAACTTTCAGTCCCATTTTAGAGCTTTCTTGAATCAGTCTTTTTGCTATATTTGATAGTTCTTTTCCATTTCTTGCAATAAGAACCACATCATCAGCGTATGCTAAGCATCAGTACTCCTTGTATAAAATAGTTCCGGGCCTATTTATCCCACTAACCCTTAGAATTTTTTCTAGAAATATATTGAATAGCAATGTAGACAACGGGTCTCCTTGGCGAATACCTTTTTTCATTTCGAACTCTTCTGAGACTGTACCGTTGCATTTCACAACAAAAATGGTTTGTCCAATTATCATTTGTATCAATATTTCTATTTTTTCTGGCACTTGGAATTCTTTTAGCGTTTCTATTAATTTTTTTTTATTGCATCCTAGGCAGTTTTGTAATCAATGAAAAGTACTTGTGTTGAAATGTTGTTTTCATAGCAATTGATCAGAGTGTGTGTTAGCATAAAAATTTGATCGGTTGTTGATCATCCTTTCCGAAATCCTTCCTGGTATTCTCCTAGAATCTTCCCTCTCTCTCTCTCTCTCTCTCTATATATATATATATATATATATATATATATATATATATATATATATATATATATATATATATTTATATATATATATATATATATATATATATATATATATATATTTATATATATATATATATATATATATATATATTTCTAATCTTTTTTAATTAGGATGGCGAGCACTTTATATATTACCTCTAATAAGAATATTCCTCTATAGTTTGTGCATTTAGTTTATCTCCCTTTTTGTGTAAAGGAATTATAGTCGACTTATTCCATTCTTAAAGAATTTCTTCGGCATTCCATACTTCTAGTATTAGCTCACTAAGTTGGTTTATTAAGGCCTCTCCTCCATATTTTATGTTCTCTGCCACAATGCCGCTCTCCGGGGCTTTTTATATTTTTCATATCTTTTATTATTTCTTCAATTTCTTGTCTTGTGAGCTTTGGTATTTCTTATATTACTATTTAAAGTATCAAGTTACAAATACTTGGGGACTTTAATAAACGAAACTGGAGACCAAAACAGTGAAATAAAAAGACGTATCGAAATTGCCAGGGCCACCTTCATAAAGATGAGAAAATTCTTCTGTAACAGAAATATAAGCATCCCTCTACGATTAAGAATGCTGAGAGGCTATGTATTTAACACGCTATTATACGGTGTAGAGGCCTGGACTCTCAAACAGAACAACATGAAAAATATTGAAAGTTTCGAGATGTGGTGCTACCGTCGAATGCTGAAGATTAGTTGGGTTGAAATAATAACAAACTGTGAAGTAATACGAAGAATAGGAAAAGACCCAGAGATTTTGTTAACGCTAAAGCGAAGAAAACTCGAATATTTTGGTCGCCTGATGAGAGGACATAAATACGCATTACTTCAAAATATAATGCAGGGAAAAATAGAAGGAAAACGGAATTCAGGCCGTAGAAGAATGTCATGGTTGCGGAATTTGAGAGAGTGGTTTGGCTGCACCACTAATGAACTCTTTAGGTCAGCCGTAAACAAGGTCAGAATAGCCTTGATGATTTCCAATCTCCGATAGCAGTGGCACAAAAAGAAGAAGATATTACTATTTGAGGTTTAGGAACACTATAATTTTCTTCAGTAGTCACTCCGTCATTTAGCGTCTCTTTGAAATATTCTTTCCACCTTTCACGTATTTGGTCTTCGTCCACTATCAGGTTTCCTTGCTTATCTTTTACATTCATCGTTCTTCCCTAATAGCTAGTTTTAATGTATTTTACTTCTTTGTAAAAGTTTTTTATTTTATTTTTCTTGTAATTTTCTTTAATACGCTTTATTTTATCATCTATATACTTTCGTTTCCGCTCCCTTGGGATTATCTTTACTTTTTTTCGTTGTTCGGCATACCTTTTTAGGTCCTCTTGCGATCGTAAACTTTTTAATATCTTGCGCTATGTTATACGGCTGTTAGTGCATTATATTCACGACTATGCTTTACAATCTGGAGATTTATACCTATTAGAAGTAAAGTCATTTTCATCATGTTCCGGTAAATAATCCATTGCATCCTATTTTTTATTTGCTACGTTTCTGTTTTACTTTATTTATCATCTTATTTGTTACTTTATATTATATTTTCCAAACATTCAATTATTCTTTTCAAAATAATTACTTATTCCAGCTAACTTGTCTTTTGTATTTGATCCTTCAATTTTCGTCAGTGTGTTTTTTCCATGTTTTCTATGATCTCAAATAAATAAAGTTAAAAAATATTAAATTATTCTATTATCCGTTCTCTAGTCATGAATTAGTAGGAAAAACAAATATGAAAAAAAAGCAAGAAAAATACAACTCTTAAAAACTTTAATATAAACGAAAGAATTGACTTTGAATTGACTCTGAAAAGTATATTGAAAAATTAAGACACAACATAGATTATGAAGTTCTCGCCAATCTGGTTAAATCAAATTAAATTTTAACTGATCTAAAGAGATAACCTATTGGTACTTCGGTGAGTTGTGCAATCAAATTATTACTGAAGAGATTCTAATCATTTTCGACAATTTTCCCAGCGGCGAACAGAATGTTACCTGTTTTTAATTTGTTGGAGGTTTTTAAAATTTTAAATTACCGTACTGCTTTTGCTGACACTTTCGCTAACTATTATTTGAAGAATTTGGAAGATTAGTAGCATGCATATCTTTTAATAATTGAGCCACAATTATTATGAGAAGTACTTACTTCATGATGTCCATGAAGTATCTTATATAAGATGCTATAAATATTTGCTACAAATTTCTAAAACAAGACCATCAACTCATCAAAATAATTTTACAAAAATAGAAAAAATAATCAGAAATAGTTAACAGGAGTTTGTTACAGTGGCGGCTCGTGGCTTGAGAGACAAGGTCGGCAAGGTATTTTTGTCTCCTCAGATAGGTATACCGTCTAATAAAGACTTCAACCATCATAGGAGATTTTTTGTTTTCTTGTTTTTTGTTTTTTTTTGTTTTTTTTTTTCTATAAATTTAGAACCTAAACATGTTTATAAATTAACTCTAGTCTACGTTGTTTGGAAGTAGCAAAATGGGTAATAACGTCATCATAAAATTTATTAGAGTTTTGGAGAGATTTTAAAAGTTTTTTTTCTATTGACATTTGAGACAAGCTTGACATTCTCTCTTGTTTCATGGTATTTCGACAATAAGTTTTGATTCTTTTGAGGAAAGAGATATCTCGTTCATTTGAGGCAGACGTGGGTAATAATGAGAGAATTAATGACAATAATTTATTAATTTCGGTAACAGTTTGTTGTAATGAATTGCAGTATATAAAATTATACATATCTTGTAACTTATCCCATCTTCCGAAAATATTTGGATCAGCATATAAAACTTTTAATTCATTTTCTAATTTTATTTTATTAAAGAATGATGGATAATTTGTAATTAACCTGTCTAATAAATATCTTGGAAATTCTTTGGCGTAACTTTTAAATTTTGAATCGTCAAAGAGGTCAAAAATTTGCAAATTTTCAAAATTTGAAAAACGAGTATCTATTTGCATAATAATAGTATCCAAAATTTCAAAACATACTCGTTTTTCGAGATCTGTTTCTGTGTCATGCCTTTGTCTTTTTTTGGGGGTTCGGAAATATCAAGCGAGTCCAAATCGTCACTGCGTATATACTGGAAATTACTATCATTACGAAAATCTCTGAGATTTTGCACCAGTCTTTTAGTCTATTTTTGGAATGAATAATGTCAGTTAAATGATTTTGAACAACATTGAATATCAAATCGGTTTGGGTAAACACTTTCTTAAAAATATTTAAAAGTGTGTTAAAAGAGTAATCATTTAATAAAGTTTTCAAACCGATTGCTTCACGGATCGAGATATCATCACTTTCAAAATCGTCACATTCAATAATAAAATCAAAAACTTCCAAAAGCTGTTCACGAAAATCTGCTACAGTGAAAACTAACCGAGATTTAAAATTCCATCGTGTCTGACAAACTGTTGGCATTTTTTTCGAAACAAACCGTTCTACAACATTAGTCCGTTTAGGCGAGCTTGAGAAAAATGAAGCAAAACCGATTAAACTGGCAAAAAAAGACGACATTCAATTTTTTTACGACATGTACCTTGCAAAACTAAATTCATTCTATGCGCATGACAATGAGTAAATAAAGCTTGAGGTGCAATAGTTTTAACTTTTGCTTGAAGACCATTTAATTCACCAGACATCACTTCAGCGTCGTCATAAGTTTGCCCTACCAATTTATTTTTGATATCAAAAAATTTTAATCTGTCCTTTAAAACACCAAAAATATGTTCTGCCTTATGGCTTTTACTCACGTCGGTAAAACCTAAAAACCTCTCATAGATATTACCACGTAACGCGTATCGAACAACAATTGATAATTGTGAATGACATGATATGTCGGTAGTTTCATCTACTTCTAGTGAAAAGCAAATGGTTTCCTGAATCTCAGATTCAATAACGCTACTCAAAATATAACTAATTGATTATATTAATTCATTCTGGATTGTTTTAGATACACCGCTAAATGTCTTCGAATCAGAAAGTAAATTAGAAAATTCCAAATCGTATTTCTTAAATATTTTTATTAGTTCTCTATAATTACCTTGATTTAACGAATGCTCCGATTCATCGTGTCCCCTAAAAGATAATTCCTGACAACTTAAACAAATTACAATATCAATTAAACGACGTAAAACTGCGTGATTATTTTTTACAATTTCGTTATGTTTAATAGCATTTTCACGTTGGGCATTATCTAATGAAACATAGATATTTTGTTTTCCAAATAAATCTAATTTAATCTGGCTGTAAGTATGATCTTTCGAAATATCATGTTTATGTAAAGCCCTAAATAATTCCTTTAAATTATCGTAACCAGATTCACACCACGAATTTTGATGTTTGCCCCTATTTGTCGAAAATAAAATGCAAGGCCAACAGAAAAGTTTGTTATTTATTTCACTCCTGGTAAGCCATGAGTACTTGCTGTACCAATTATCTGAAAATGATCTATTACTTCCCTTACCCGCACTAATATTTATAAGCCGGGACATTTTAGGCAAAGGACGCCCCTTATTTTTAATAACAAGTTGTTCTTCGTATTGAATAGATGAAAACCCATTATGCAAAATATAATTTACAATATCAGAATTATCAATACTTACAGTTTCTCCTATGGCTTGCATTTTTTAGGTTAATTTACCTGAATTTGTTAACACTTTAATTTAAAAAACTTCTAATATGTCAAAAAACCCTTTAACTATTTACGGCAGACGTAACGTATCACAATATTACTTTAGAAAATAAAAATAAATCACAATAAGAAAGACTAGTTCGTGCACTGAATATCACTTCACAGGAACGTAGATTCCTTGTGGACTTCACTTTACTACATATATGAAATAACATTTCGTCCCACGCTCGCAATGTACAGTTCGCGACCAATCACCAATCCAAATGAAACATCGGCAAATTTAAATTCGCCGTACTTGGTAATTAAGTTCATATGGAAAGAAATGTATATTTGGTTGCTAGTCAACCAATATTCCGTTGATTTTTACAAGTAAAGTCAAGGTTGGGATCGGCTAGCCGAAAAAACAAAACGTGCCTTTTTAAGACTTCATAGGCGGATGAATGTCTCCGATATCGAATAATCTATTGGAAAAGTGTCTACGCAGGGATCACTTAACGCTCAGATTGGACGAATTCTTTTAAAAACCATAAATAAAATTTAGTCTGGTCGAATTCTTTTAAAAACCATGAATAAATTTAGTCTTTATTATCTCACAGATATTTTTTTAGTTCACAAAAACAAATGACATCAACTGATTACCTGCCACAATTATTTATTAAAATACTGATTAAATTAAATATTAAAAAAGTCTATAATATATCTATAAAGATGTGGGTCGGCACTGCCGACCCTGCCGACCCTGACCGGCCGCCACTGGTTTGTTAATACTAATGACATAAGTAAATATTAATATTTAATAATTTGTATCAAATAATATAAATAAATTAAATATTTTTTTAACGAAATACCTTTCTTTCATTGTCGTTCATTTTTCTTAGTTTTAGACAAAAGAAGAAGGCAACTCACCTAAAACAAAAAACAGATATTAAACCAATTTGCAAAAAAATATAAAAAATATACAGATGCCATTACCACTTGTTATATATTATGTAATTCATAATTTTCTGAATGTATGTTTTCTAAAACAAAAAAAAAAGATAGAATTGCCCGCTTTAGATGTACAGTCCAATTCGGCAGTTTTGCATGCGGCTAGGAACCATCAGTCTTGCCCGGAGTTTTGAAACGTTTTGAAACGTACAGTTTATAGTCAGGTAGACTATAAAAAAGTTGACACAGTCCACACTGCAAACTGGACCGCTAGGTTGGACTGTGGAGGAAGTAAAACATGCAAAAGTAAAACATCATGTCAAACATCATGTCGTCAAAAAGAAAATTAAAAATATGAGCAATTATTTGTGTTGCAGAATATATTTACATTAAGAGGAAATTAATAATAAACAGAAAAATGTAAATTAAAAAAATGCGTAAAGACAGCTCCAGATCTGAACATATGCCCCTCCTCGCTGAGCTTTAAATTAGTGATCCAGAAGACTACAAACAATATTTAAGAATAAATAATTTTAAATATACTGTAGCGTTTTTAAATAAAACGAGCGGTTCGCATTTATATAAATATATTCATTTATAACTTTACAGTTCGGTACTATCTTATCAACTATACTAACTCCTAACATCGTTACATATGTATATATATATATATATATATATATATATATATATATATATATATATATATATATATATATGTATATAAGGGTAAGAAAAAAGAAGTTGTATATATAAAAGTTTTAAAACACGTTCCTTTAATCCTGTTATAAGGTTCATTTTCATCTTATTTGGATGATGAGAGTAATAGCTTATAAATCTATTACTACATATGGGTTTTCTGAACCATCTGGTTTTCAACATATTGTCTGTATTTCTTACAATTTTCATGTCAAGATAATTATTAATAAGAGGTAGATAATTCTCTACCATTCCTTGGCATGAGAATTGTAAAAAAATGCAGACAATATGTTGAAAACCAGATGGTTCAGAAAACCCATATGTAGTAATAGATTTATAAGCTATTACTCTCATCATCCAAATAAGATGAAAATGAACCTTATAACTGGATTAAAGGAACGTGTTTTAAAACTTTCTAATCCAGACTATCAACAAGAAGGTCTTCATTTGTTAAAAAATATTTTAATTGAAAATTCTTATCCTCCAGATATGCTACATAGGATGCTTTTTTCTAATTTATTAAATATGAATAACTTAACACCATTTTTTTGCTAAATCTCAAAGCACTGTATCCAACAATCAGAACATATATTATCATTCACTACCTTTTATACCATCATTAACTCCAAAATTATTACAAACACTAAAGGTTATTGACAATATAAAAATAGCAGCAAAGAACATCAAAACCATTTCATCTTTATATTCCAAAACTAAATATTCTATAGACAAATTAGATCAAACAAATGTAGTATACAGCATTGGTTGTACTCAGTGTGAAGCTGAGACTGGAAGAAATCTCTCAAATCGCATTATGTCTCACAAAAGTGATTGCAGAATTAAGAAACCATCTTGTGCTTTGGCAGAGCATGTAATAGACAAAGACCATATTATGGATTTTGATAATATTAAAGTTTTATGTAGTGAAAGTAATAAATTTAAAAGAACTTTTTTGGAAATGGTTTGTATTAGCAAAACTGATAATAATTTAAACAAAAGATCAGAAATTCAAAATCTAAGCAAAATTTATAATTATATTATTTCTATGTAATTTATATATGCAATCAGCAAAATATCACATTTTGAATTTTCCATGTATTTGTAACATTTTTTTAGGCATCTATCAATGGTGAATAAATCTACTTCTTTTTTGTTACTAAACAAAACAAATAATATATAACAATATAAAATATACAATATAAACAAATAATATATAATAAAATACTAAACAAAACAATATGTCAAAAATAAAAAATTTTAGGTTGGTATTTATGACATTAAGGCTGATTTGTAGCTATTTAATTTTTGGTTACAAATTCAATTGTTTTTGTTAAGAAACTTTATCAAAATTTATTTCAGAGAAACATTTATTAGAATAGGACATTTTTTTAATATTTTTTGTAATTAATATGTTAGCAGCAGTTTTATATAAAAACTAATTTTATTTGGGGAGTTAACAAAAAATTTTTTATTTCAAGTTCAACTTTGTAAGATATTTTGTATTTTTTAGAAGCTCTTAATAATAACTTGTAATCACAATTGAAAGCTCGAGTAAAAAATAGTCAACAAATAGCCCCTTTTATTGACTATCACCTATCCAAAACAGTTATATATATATATAATATATATATATATATATATATATATATATATATATATATATATATTAAATGGCCAACTATATGGCCTAGGAGACAAATTCGTTCCGTCCCGTGCTTGAATTGGTATCACTAAAGTGTTATGATCATTTCGGCCTATCCCAGCCATCGTCAGACACTTGGGCTGATACAAATTCAAACTCGAAAAGTAAAACGAATGTCTCCCAAATCTTTACTACCGTGTAGATAGCTTATAAAGGCGCCCCCTACTTTGAAGGCCGTGAACGAAACGATATGAATAATCGTTTTCTGTATCCTTTATGCTATGCGAAATGTGTAAAGAATTAAATCTTTTAGCGAAAGCCGCTATCGCTTTATAAAGCGATATAAAAAGCGATATAAAGCGATAGCGGCTTTCGCTAAAAGATTTAATTCTTTACATATATATATATATATATATATATATATTATATATATATATATATATATATATATATATATATATATATATGTATATATATATATATATAAATATCTAAGTTACTATGTTCTAGAACATTCCCATCTCTAATTCTAATTCAGTTAAATACGTGACGGATTTTTCTGATTGCGATTCTGATGAACCTGTAATTTGTCCGTATGTCTTCCTTCAGCATTTGGCATGACTCATAATTGGTGATGTATGTTTTGATAAAAGTTCACATTTAGTCGTGTTTGCAACACGACAACAATTTTCTATACACCACATACACAGCAGACACCCCAACCGAGCCCAGATCGTTTCTAAGTCTATACGCAGAAGATATAGCGACAGCTGCTAGCAGTACCAACCATATCTAGCAACCAGAAAGCTACAAAGGGCACTAAACAGTTGAAGATAGCTGTCAATACTTACAACACAGCCCGTTGTGTATCAAAAAAGAAGAGGTAGATCAAATGAGGTTCAATGCCTGTTCGATACGCAAATCGAATGATCAAATCAAGCCAAATATCCAGGCGTAACGTTGGACAAAATGTGTGTAAAAAAACTTTTAAGAAAGATTAAGAAAGATAAAATAATTAAAAGTCAACTCTCATCATTAATAGGTTGAAAGAGTAAGTGAGAAAGAGTTTAAGATTTAAAACAAAGATTAGGATCGCAAAATGTATAATTTTACCAACACTAACATACTTCTCGGCCACATAGGGACACATTTGCACATTTGCCAACAGAAACAAAATACAAATTGTGCAGAATCGTATGACCAAAAAGACTCTGAATATACCTACGTTCCATATAACTGCGTTTCATTAAGGTAAGTATTTAAGGACTGAGAATAAAAGAGAATTTTGAGAAAAATGCATGAAAACGCACGGGTGATTTTTAACGATCTCAGGAAGCATCTGAGTAAAATATTAAGAGAATATACAGACTATGATGAAACCCAGAGGATAGTAAGTACATAGGCGACGTAGACACCAGCTAGCTGGAAATAGAGAAGACCCAGAAGAACAGCGAAGAAATAATATCTATGTAGTAGGCGAATTTCCGCAGTAACAGAGGACCTAAAAATACCTATCCTTATATTTTATTGCTTCTATTTAGGTATTTTTATTTTTAATAGCCAGTTAGACTATAATATAAAAATAAATAAAAATCAAAAACTTATACACGGGGTGTGTGATGGCCACATACACCTGGGAATGCATTCTCCACCCATTATTACTTTTTCTCTAATATAATTTTCCCTTAACCTTGTACTAAGTAATTACTTTCTGTTACAGCAGTCATGCAGAGCCAATACAATACAAATAAGTAAAGTGAATACTAATCAGCAGAAAATCCGTTCAGTTAAAAGACCCTTCAGGCATCTAACACCCTTCAGGTATGTCAAAAGGACCAAGCTCGCAGAATCTAAACATCAAGATCACGTACCGACAAGCTTGGGCTCAACAGACAAACCCTTCGGGTGCTCAGCTGATGAAGAGAACAACAATTAGGTCTTCTTCTTCTTCTTAAGGTGCCGTGCATTTCTGCGTAGGCGTCCACCGTACATCGTCTTGTCAGGTGAGATGTTAAATATTCTGGATTAAATAATTCTAATTAGGTCTAGCTTAGGAATTAGGTCTAGCTACCCCTAAAATCGGGTGGCTTAACCACATAAAGTAAAACAGGGGATGTACATAATTTTCAGTACAAAGCTTCCCATTCGTTATGTCATGCGATGTGGACGGGAGGTTAGTTATAGCTTGGGTTCAAATACGTACCTCTCCTTTATGAAGTGTGATCGGTTTTATCTTCAGACATGTGGGCTGTTGGATTGGAAGACACATGTCACTGGGAGTTGGGGTATACAAACATTGTTGTGTGTGTGTGCAGTCTGATTTTTGACCCCACCTTGTGGCTAAGATAACAAATGTTTATCGTTAAATTTTTTCTAGGTAATAATAATTTTATAGCGTCTTAAAATGTTTTTTACAGCACCCCTATGGAGCTAAATAAACGTCTTCTTACACAAAAGAAATAATGTAGAAAGCCCTTTATAAGGATGATTCTAGAGGTAAAGAAAAATGATCTCTAGGTGAAAGTGAAAGTGAAGATGAAGAAGATGTAATACCGGACGAACATTTTAAAGGTATCTTTGATTTGGCAGAATTATAACCAAAGGGTTGATTTGTAGTCATGAACCCATATTTACAAGGAGACAACTACTCCAATATTAGTTCGAAATAATTATGTTTGTTTCAAAAAACCTATCATTAGTAAGAGAACCAAAACTTAAAAAAATCATTCTTTATCTACCCGGTTCAAGAAGGGGAAGCTACAAATACAACCAACTTAAAACAATTATGGCAACTGTTTTTCCTTACTCGCTGATAGAAGTAATTTTGAATAATACAAGTAAATAAATAGAAATTAACAATACGAGATATACTGTAGAACAATACTATATGCAAGAAACGTAAAAAAGTGAGTTTCTAGCCCTCTTCCTTTTATTATATTTTGCTGTAGTCTTTATAAATGCCCATTCAGTAAAATAATGTGGTCTCAAAAAGTTGTTTTTCTGAAAGAAAAACCGTTTTGAATTTCTTTTAATGTGTTTACGCTAAAATAAAGAATTCCTAAAGACTGTTAATCATCGGAAAATGTCTTATCTGCGACTTAGAGTAAGGAAAAATTGATATAGAATATTACAACTACTCCTTAAAGGCACAACAGAAGGCCGTAAAGAATAGAAAGAAAACAGATTTCTTGGTTAGAAATCATTCATAAATGGACTGAGATATCAAATGCAGGACAATTATTCCATGTGACAGAAGATCGAGAAGCCTTTGCAATGGTGATCGCCAATGTCAGATAACTTTCATATGGCACGTGAAGAAGAAGAAGGTTCGATGAAGAAAACGCCTGTAGAACCTAAAACATTAGATAAGTTTGTACATATCAAAGAAATATGGAACATATTTATTCCGGCTTGTTAAAACAATTACACTCTCTTAGAGTATATAACAATATAGGAGCAGCTAGTATAGTTTATGGAATAACTTGCGATGCAAAAATAAGCTATATCTGTTCTGATGTGTCATATATTGGTTAACAGCAACGAGATGCGCAAGAAGCTTTAATTTCTACCTATAATATGTATGTTTTAAAGCTATGGCTAAAGCTTATAGTTTTTTTAAAGCTAATTAAGAAAATTCAAGATACCTACTAATCGCAATATCACCATGAACATCTGTTTTTGTGTTAATCGACCAAAAATTTATTAGAAAAGTGTTTAACAATAGATGAAACACAGAAAAATAAATAGAAATATCTACATAATATTTGGAATCAGAAATTCTGTCCTCAGCATTTGGATTTACGAAAAAGTTAACACTACTATTATGTTTTAAAACGTTGATGCAGTTACCAAAAGAGCAGAAATAATTCTCTTCCGCATAAATTGCTTGTTCCGCATAAATTGCTAAAAGTTCAGATTTTTATACTGTATTTGAAAATTTTTAAACATACCAATTTATTTCAATTCTTGTATAAAATAAAAGTACGTAATCTCTACAGGTACAAAACATTTACAATTTCAAATAAGATCAATTTAAGTAGCCCTCAACATTCTTAGAAAGTCTCGGTCACTGAGGCATTCAGTTATTGGATAATCGCTAAGGGTTCGCTCATTTGCATTTTATGATCTAATCCCCAAATCTATCTACAATTTATTGTATCTTAACAGCAGGTAAACGGCTAATAGTTTTGTTCCTAATTTAGGGATTTTCCAAAATCTCCCAGTTTATTGAATTAGGTACCTAAACATTTCTAATTTGATGCTCAGATTTGTAAATCATTTTTGTTTTGATATTCAAAGCGTAAACACTCGTGCGTAACAAAAAGGAAGATTGTGATTTTATAATGCCTAAAACAACCAGTGCTTCAACTTGGATTAAACCTTATAAAGAGCTGTCTATGGATATGGGAAAAATCTACTGTTCAGTCTGTGGCAAAATTGTAAGTATCTAATATTTTCTATTAAATATCTAATATTTCATACATACAGGGTGTTTCCAAATGACACTTACAACGTTTGACTGTAGATACTTCTCGAGCAATTGAACAAAACGATATAGTTAATGAGGGGTCAAACTTATTTACTTTTCGAGATACAGGGTGTTAAAATTTAAAAAAATTAAATTGTTTTAGTTAATAACAACAATATCTTTAAAACCAATAAACGTATTTACTTGAAATTTAGTACTCGTAGGTTGTTTTTAAATGAAAAATAGCTTCCTTTTGTGAGAAAAAATTGTCCATGGTACAATACAATGGTGTGTATTTAGAAAAATTTTTCACCTTTACTTTTTTTATGAAGTCAGCTATTCTAAAACACAATTATTTTTATTGTAATTGAATTAACAAAAAAAAAACTTTTGTTGAATTTTAAAATAAGTTATTTGATGTACTAATGGTTAGTAACAAAAACTAATTTGTGGATTAATACTGCATTTAAAACACTTAGCGAGTGTTTTTTTTTCCAAACCAGTTATTTGATTAACCAAAAACACCTTGTATATTTTTATATTTTAAAGGTTGGGTTAAAATAAAGGTTTTTATTTTTATTTATAGATAGCATGTGAGAAGAAATTTCAGATAGACCAACATGTGAGAACTGCTTCACACATTGCAAAAAAAGGAAAAATTGGAGGAAAACATCAAACTTCAATGGCTAAATGTTTCCAATCTACTTCAAAAAAATTAGATGAGCAAGAAACTTTTAATGAAGACTTGTGTCGCGCATTAGTGTCTGCAAACATACCGCTTTCAAAATTAGCAAATGTAAATTTTAAAATCCACAAGGAAAAATTCCTGTAGCTGGCTGTATACCACGTATAACAAAAAGAGGTTAATCTTTGTAAGTGGGTATATTTATTTAAAAAACCCTTAAAAGGGCCACATCAATAGAACAAACGTTTTCGGACTAAACAGTCCATCATCAGGTTATTAAAATCGAAAATGCCTAAAAATAAGTATAAACCATTTAGTTAAAACAAACGAGATTTTGAAATTTTGACTAAGGTTGAAAAGCAAAAAATGGTTATACTTACTAGGTCATAATGCCTGAGCCACCAAAATATTAGGGTGAAAACCCTTTAAATTACATTTAGTTATGAAATTATTTACATTGTGTTAGAAAATAACTGTGATGTTCTATATTAAATTAAATTTGACCAAAGGTAACACATGGCTCAAATGGGTTCCAGAGCCGGGCGAGAGGCAACCTCTGCGCTCGGAGAACAACGTGGAACTGATTGACAAGATACTTTTGAAGGATGAAGATAACAGAATGTCAATGCAACAAAAACTATAAAAGTTGTACATAGTATTACTACAGCCAAAAGATTCAACAAGTTTTGATGATTTTAAAAATAACAACAATGTAAATTTTAGTTCGTTTCTAAAAAAATATTGCAAACTTAATGTTCCAAGTGATCGGTCTCTAAGAAGAAATAATGTGAACGGGCTATACTCGTCGGTGTTAATTAATATTAAGGAAGAAATTGCAGATAATTATTTTTACATATCTGTAGACGAAACCACTGATTCCTCAGGAAAGTATATTGCTCATTTATTGATTGGTGTTCTTAAAGAAGATACCTTACCAAAATCTCATCTTATTTCATGCCAGCAACTTGAGCAAACAAATGCTTTAACAATTTCGCGTTTTATACAAGAAACATTAGCAACTTTTTTTCTTCCGACAACTATTCCTTCTAATAAATTACTGCTTATTTTATCGGATGCTGCTCCTTATATGGTGAAAGCAGGACAAAATTTAAAAATATTTTTCCCAGATTTAATACATGTTACTTGTGTAGCGCATGGATTAAACAGAGTTGCAGAGGAAATACGAAAAAAGTTTCCTTTTGTAAATACCATGATATCCAGTGTCAAAAAAGTATTTCTTAAATCTCCTATCAGAATTCAACTTTATAAAGAAATGCTACCTAACATTCCTCTTCCACCACAACCTATTTTAACGCGATGAAGAACATGGTTAGAAGCAGCTAATTTTTATGCAGATCATTTTGTTAAAATAAACTACATAATTGATACGTTAACAGATGAAAGTTCCCAATCTCTTTTGGATTCTAAACAAACTTTTCAGAGTAACTTGCTTCAACAAGAACTTTTATTTATAAAATCAAATTTTAGTTTTGTTCAAAAAACAATTACTCAGAATCACCAAAACTGTCATTGTTCGAAAGTACAGCATTAATAAAAGAATTTGCGTCATGTTGTCGGAACGTTAGAGGTAATATTGGAAAAGATATTTTAAAAAAATTTGAAGCTACTATGGAAAAAAATAAAGGTTACCATATTCTTTCTGAAGTAGTCAGTGTTCTAGCTGGAAATATTTCGGAAAGAATTAATTTAGAACTAAATGTTTTGGATAGTTTGAAAAATGCTCCCGTTACATCAGTTGATGTTGAACGAAGTTTTTCCATATATAAATATATGTATTCAGACAGAAGCCACAAGTTTTTGTTAGAAAATTTTGAACACCACTTGGTCATTTATTGTTACCATAATTCTAAATAAGTTTATTCATACTTAAAAATGATGTAGTTACTTAAAATAAATGTAAATCTTAATGAATAGTAGGAAATATTTAGTTATGTACACTTTTTTTTAAATAAAATTGTTACTTTTTTACGATTTGTTTATTTATTTGTATGCATATTTTGTAAAATATTTGCATATTTTCGGGTAAACACGTGCATATTTATGCGCATATTTTCTACATTTTTATTTGCATATTTGCCGAAGTCTACTGATGACTAACAACAATTTGATGTTTTGGTTAAAATAAAAAAATTGCTTTCATTATATAAATTAATGTAGTATTTACGCTATTAGAAAGAATGAATATTAAAAAGTTATACAGTCTACTTCTTTAGAAACAATTTTTCTTGATGTGATAAATGCCTTCCTAATGTGAAGTATCTCGTTGCGTAATAATGACCAGTAAACATTCTAGGCTGTGTATGCGATTACAAACAACGAACGGCTACAAGTATGTGGTTTATCGTAAGATTTGATCCGCTATTTGAACCGGCACCTGTTTTGCTATGGCTCTTCTTCATCTCGTCTGGTTTGCTTGAAAAAAAGTCGCATATGCTCGACCTGTTAAGAAGGAAAAAGAGAATTTATGTAGAGATCGCGAAAGGAAATGTAGGTTAGTTGGATACGTAGGATGAAATATATTAAGAATGTAAAATGTCAATATTATTCAAAAATATTATATAGCTAGGAAACAAGTTATGCACGGTAAAATAATTTATGTAATTTTAGGTTTATATTAATTATTTTATGTCATACTAGTTTAATATTGTGTTTTTATTGCTTAGTTACCAACTACGTAATAGTGTAGTTTATGGCTCGCACGGACGCAAAGATACAAACAAAAAGATAACTTTAAACATCTTTGTTTAACATTTTAAAATTTATGGTAATTTACAAAGGTATTATTCTTATTTACGATTAAAGTCTTCTTTGCCATTGACTATTTGGACAACAGGGAACTGGGAGAAAATGTTTCGGGAATTCGGCAAAGTATGCAAGTAGCACAGTTTCATTAATGTATTCTATCTACATGGTTTTCTGTCAACCAGTGCTGCAATTTTTCATATTCCTTGTCGTAGGCATCTCTCTCAATCTCACTCTATAGCAGACTATTGGGTGGATCGAGTACCTTAACAGTCTTTCTTGCTGGTTCCAATCCCGGATAAAGGAGGAGGATTAAGCGAAAGGACAACAACCTGCCCTCATAAAAAACAGTCTGTTATTAAAACTACAAGTTTGCATCGGTATCGAACAGATACATATGGAAAACGACAATCGCAATGGACAAGGACTTTGAATGTTGGAACATGGAATGTTCTAAGTTGGTACCGGACGGGAGCATCTATGCATGCAATAAAACAGTTAGAAAAAGTACGAATGGATATTACGGCAATACAAAAAATAAGGTAAAACCGAAAACATAAAAATAAACAAGGCAGTCATTTTCTACAGTAGAAACCAGATAGGAAAACACGAATTTGGCACAGGCTTCGTAGTACGAGAAGAATACCTGAACAGTATTATAAGTTTCACGCACATTAGTGAAAGTCTTTGTTATATTATACTGAAAGGAAAATGGTACAATGTCGTAATTATATCCGCACATGTTCCGGCAGAAGATAAAAACGAACGTATTAAAGATTATTTTTATGAACAACTCAAAAGAACGCTTGAGAAAATTCCCAAACAAGACATGCAGATAATCTGTGGAGGCTTTAACGCAAAAATTGACAAAGAATCTAACCTAAGACCAACAATAGGACAACACAGCCCAACATATCCCAAACGACAATGGACAAAGGCTTGTAGAGCTAGCAGAGACTAACAATATGCTTGTAAAGTCTACTATGTTCCATAAAAATATTCATAAACAGACTTGGGGCTCTAACGACCACTCCATGCAGAACCAAATTGACCACGTAATTATCAATCTAGACATGGAAGTACTTTGCTGGATGTAAGAGGCCTCAGGGGAGTAATAGAGATACAGACCATCACCTAGTAAGAGCAAAAATCAGGTTGAGAATATCGTCAGAGAAAC
Organism: Diabrotica balteata; assembly: GCA_918026665.1. Classification (NCBI taxonomy): domain Eukaryota; kingdom Metazoa; phylum Arthropoda; class Insecta; order Coleoptera; family Chrysomelidae; genus Diabrotica; species Diabrotica balteata. The sequence continues at coordinate 38,974,348 of OU898278.1, forward strand.
TTAAGGCCAACGAAGCATTGGGACAGTGGAACATCAAGAAAATGCAAAATGAGGAAATCCGAGAAAATTACAAACAAGAAATTAAACAGCATTTAAATACAGTAGACCAGAGTAATGATGTCGAAAGGCTGTGGCAACAAATGGAAAAATCAATATCGGAGTCACCTGAACTAATAATAGGAAAAAGCAGGAAGATAACAAGGAAATGGTTTGATAGAGAATGTCAAGAAAAACTACACCACAGACAGATAAAGCGAAACATTATGTTTAGACAAGGAACAGCAGAAGGTAAAGAAAACTATGCAACTTTACGCCGAGAAACAAGAAAATTAATTAGAGAGCAAAAAGGAAGTACCAATAACAGAAATATGAAGAAATAGAATAGAATAGGCAACAGTTAAATAGTCGAGCATAGAATTTTACAAATCAGTGTCAAACTAAAAGAAAGACTTCAGACCTAGATGCGTGTCTGTACTTAGAAAAAATGATAAATTATTAATAAATGAAAGAGAACTGCTCCAAACATGGCAAGAATATTTCAAGACTTTACTAAAAATACATCAAGATGAAGAACATGGAGAAAATATATATTTTGGGGTGGACCTACCGGTAGAGGACCCTAAAATAGATGAAAAGGCTTCAGGCTCTGACAATATACTGGCTGGATTCCTTAAGTACGGAGGAGAAACTCTACATAGACGAATACACAAACTAATAACACGTATATGGAACGAAGAGAAAATACTAACAAAATGGCACGAGAGTGTAATAATCCTCATCCATAAAAAGGGAGACAAAACCAAGTGCTTTAATTATAGAGGCATCTTCCTACTTAATACGGCATATAAAATCTTATCGAACATCCTATTAAGTAGACTGACACCGTGTGTAGCAAATTTCAGGGGGGAATACCAAACCGGCTTTAGAAAACATAGATCGACCATAGATCAGATCTTTACTCTAATACAGTTGCTTGAAAAAGGATGGGAATTTAATAGAACTATCCATAATCTCTTCATATACTTCCGACAAGCGTACGAATGCAATGGCAGAACTTTCAGTTCCAAAAAACGTATTCAGCTTGTTAAGTTATGTGTGAATAACTGTAGCTCCAGAGTACGGATAGGTAACAAACTCTCAGAATCTTTTAAAAGAAGCAGTGGCCTGAAACAAGGAGATGCGCTGTCACCTCTCCTTTTTAATATCATCCTGGAGAACAGAATTACTGACAGTAATGTCAGTAGATGACATTGACATTGTGCGACACACAGTCACCAATGTGAAGGAGACTTTTAATAAATGGGAGGTAGTGGCAAAGAAAACTGGTAAACGAAGAGAAAACCAAATACATGTGCATTAACAGAAAAAAGAGACTAGATAGAATATGGCGAAATGTTACAATAGACCCATATAACTTTGAAAGAGTGGAGGGTTTTAAGTATCTCGGAGCAACAATCACTGCAGATAACAATATAGGGGAATAGATTCAAGAAAGAATTCAGGCAGCAAAAAGATGTATGTACAGCTTCCACAATTGATCCCTGTATTGATCGTTCAAGGGAAAATAGACAGCAGAAGCGGTCCAGGGAGGAGAAGACACTCATGGCTCCAAAACTTGCGGCGATGGTTCGGATTGTCATCTGCTGAACTATTCAGATGTGGCGTAAACAAAGTCAGAATAGCCATGTTGATTGCCAACGTTCGGAACGGACAAGGCACATGAGGAAGACAGCCTCCACTATTAAATCTAAAAGCATAACACGAACATCAAAGATTAGAATATATAAAACCTTGATTAGACCTTAGTGATCATGTATGTCTACAGTGAAGCGGTATTTCAAGAAGCGCTCTCAGACTCAATAGAAGGTATATCTATCAATGGAGAAGTTTTGAATAACTTACGTTTTGCAGACGATACAGTTATAATTACGGATAACAACAATGATTTACAGAACGTAATGCAACGCCTTAATGAACGCTGTCATGAGTACGGACTGAAGATAAATTTAAAGAAAACTAAATGCATGATCATGACTAAATCTGCACATGCAAATATCCAATTGACTATTGAAGATACTGCAATTGAGAGTGTTAATAACTATAAATACTTAGGAACATGGATAACATCAGATATAGACCAAACCAAAGAAATTAAGACACGTATTGAAATAGCACGTACATCATTTATTAAACTTAAAAAGTTTCTTTGTTGTCGGGATATAAGGTTAGAACTACGCCTGAGAATGCTTCGATGTTACGTGTTCTCTACTCTTCTTTATGGTCAGGAAGCTTGGACACTAAAACAAGTTCATCTGAATAAGTTGGCCGCCTTTGAATTTTGGTGTTACAGAAGAATCCTACGAATATCATGGACTCAAAGAATGTCAAACATGGAAGTAACTAGAAGGATAGGAAATGAGGCGGAAATAATATTAACTATTAAAAGACGAAAACTTGAGTACTTGGGACATGTGATGAGAGGGCAAAAATACGCATTATTACAACTTATTATGCAGGGCAAAATCCGAGGAAAGCGAAATGTGGGAAGACGAAGAATATCCTGGCTTAAGAACTTAAGGGAATGGTTTGAATGCAGTAGTGCAGAACTTTTTAGAGCGGCAGTCAACAGAGTCCGCATAGCCATGATGATTTCCAACCTTAGATAGAAGATGGAACTTAAAGAAAAAGAAGATCATGTATGTGTGTGAGACGTGGACTCTGACCAAAGAAACTAAAAGAAAACTTAGCAGCTTTGAGGGGAAAATCCTCAGAAGAATCTTTGGGCCTTATCACGACATTAATAGCAACCAATACCGAATGAGGAAAAATGCTGAGGTCAAGCAGATGTATAGAGCGAGCGACATAATCCAAGAGATTAAATCCCAACGTCTAAGATCCACAGACTCCCTAATAACCTCCTTGCCAAGTTAATATGGGAAGAAGCCCCCACAGGAAAAAGGCCTTTAGGACGTCCACGAATGCGATGGAGAGACAATATATGGTCAGATCTGAAACAAATGAGCGACCATTCAAGATAAAAGCAAGTTGTGCAGTCAGACAAGACCCACCCCGGGTTGTAGTGCTACGAGAAGAAGAAGAAGATCTTTAAAATATCTTGCATGTTCACGGTTTAATTTTGATACGTTTGACAGCATTTCCATAGCGTAGTAACATAACACGGACGATAGAATGTCTACTAGTAAATATATAGTCAAAATGAAATCGAATTTTCAGATTTTTTAAAACATATTTATTTGTAAATGCAATACCGAACAAGAGCGCCTCTTTATGAACGCACACTTACAAACCTGACGGCCAGAGGCTTTATGTTCAACATAAATTTTGGAAAGACATCCTCCTCCTCCTAAGTGCCTTCTCTATTGAGGTTGGCGATCAATATGGCAAATTTCTCTCTGTTCTGGGCTTGATGGATTAAGTCATTTCCTGTTGTGTGAGTCCAATCTCTGATGTTTCGGAGCCAGGATTTCTTCTTTCTTCTTTCTTATGGAAAGACATAATACATGACAAATCTGGTACCAAGTGAAAATTCAAATTACGGGTGTCAACCCAACCATTGAACTGCAAAGAAGATCACTTTAGCTTGGTCCGCATACTGATCTCTATCAGATATCTCTAAGAGCACCAAATAATTTGAATCAAAAGATGTTACACCAATATATACTCCCAGTAATGACTGACGGCAGCAAAACGCCTTCCTTAACCTAGGCCATAACAACTAAACACAGAGTAAGTTAAAATTGGACAGGTTAATAAGAAACGGTTGTTAATTGAACTGACTCTTAGAGCGAATACTATGGTTACAGCGGAAATGGGCGGGCTGTGTGGCCAGAATAAATAACGGATGATGGACTAGAAAAAATACAGTGTGCGGACCACGAGCAGACAGGAGGCGCAGAGGAACAGCTGAACAGACGATATCAAAATAATTACTGGGAACTGGCTGCAAGAAGCTCAAGACCGATATAACTGGTCGAAATTAGGAGAGGCCTATGTTCAACTTTGGAAGCAGAAAGCTGGATGAGGAATAATATTGTAACAATGGAATTATGAGATTAGATAAAATCTTCGATTGTAAGGATACTGCAACATAAGTGAAAGAACAACCAACCAAACACACAACCATTGTAAGTTAGGCACATAAAAATAGTTAGAAACATGATAGAGTCAAATAAATACTGAAAAATGATCTTGCATATATAACTATTAATCTGGTCCATAATAATATATAAAACCGAAACATGACAAGAAACATCATTACCCAAAATAATAGTTGAATATTAATATTGAAATTGCCTGTTACATCATTGATAACATATATGTTGTTTTTAATAGAGTATACTGAAACAAATATTGTAATTATATACAAGATCTTTATATTTATAGTTTATAATAAGAGTGAAAAGTGAGATCCTCTGGGAATTAATCAAATTTCTGTCTTCCAATTAAAATTCTTCTCACATATTACCGACCTCATCAAATATTCGCCACATTTCTGTAAATTCTCATATTTCACAGATCCATTCCATCACTGACGTATATATTGATATGTATAGTGGCAACAATAATTATAATTCCATTTTCACACCAATGAACCGTTCGAAGCTCAACAATTTTTATTTTAATACATTCACCATAAACTTAACGGTTGCCATTCAAACGCGCCTAGATTGCTAATGTCGCAGACACAGACCAGTTTGGACATACTTGTTAAAAAGTCATTAAATCAGTTCAAGATTTATAGATACTAAAAATTACTTAGATTTAAAAATAAAATAATCGAAATTTTTGAAAAATACATGGCAAAAATCAAAACATTTCAAAAGTGTATATTTATTAATATAAAATTAACTTCTCTTAAAATATTGGACATTATAATATGAAATACCATGTACTTTGCTCAGTAATATATATCTTAACAAATGGACGCTCAAATTATTAATTTTTTTTAATTTTAATTTTTTTTTATAAATAATTATTAGTATTATTGTTCTTAATATGGAAATATTCATAAAAGTGTTTTATATCTACATTTTTGCCGTTAGTTTTGATCCGTCCTATAAATAGATTAATGGGGGTTAGTGTTATCATAACTTAAGTATGTATGAATGGGTTAAAAACAGTTCCTTTCCTTTTAGTGCCAACTCCACTAATGATTGCTATAGCCATTGCAAATTCGTCTCTGTCTTCTGCTTTCCTTAAAAGCATATGTGTGTTTAACACGGTCCAGTTCCAAATATTTTTCAGCCAGGATATTATTTGTCGTCTACCAGGACTCCTTTTTCTCCTCCGCAGGTCTCCGCCAAGAATGAAAAAATCACACTTCTGAAGACTATAAATAAATTAACAGCAATAATTATAAACAACCGACCGACAAACAGTGTAGAACCAATGTTGAGGAAGGAACAAGCCGGTTTCAGACCAAACAGATCATGCGTGGACCAAATTAACACACTAAGAATAATTGTAGAACAGTCACAGGAATTCAACTCTCCTCTCTTTGTGTGCTTTGTGGACTTCAAGAAAGCTTTTGACACGCTCACACATACGGCCATATGGAAAGCACTGCAGGAAATAGGAATACCAGAAAAAATAGTAAATCTCATCAAAGAACTCTACAGTGACACAGAAAGCAAAATCCTACACAACGGCATAACATCTGACCCAATAGCTATGCTAAACGGAGTAAAGCAGGGCTGTGTTTTGTCCCCCATACTATTTAACATTGTACTGGACTCCGTACTAACAAAGGTAAACTCTTATAGAGGAATTTACTGGGGATTAACAAACAGACTGGAAGACCTAGATTACGCTGATGATATATGCCTCCTAGCACATAAAAAACAGGACATGCAACTCCAAGTAAACAAAGTACAAGAAGAATCAAAGAAGGTTGGTCTAGAAATAAACATCAACAAAACCAAAGAAATGCGATTTGGTACCAGAAACAACCAACCTATTATGATCAACGACCAGAAAATTGAGAGAGTAGCGGAATTTGTATATCTGGGCAGCATAATTGACTGTAATGTGGGTACAGAGCGTGATGTACATGAAAGAATAAATAAGGCTCGCAACGCCTACAACATGCTTAACAACATATAGAAATCCAGGATTTACCCAACTAAAACGAAATTAAAAATCTTCAACACAAATCTAAAAGCTGTATTACTGTATGGCTGCGAAACGTGGAAGATATCAGCACCCATAGTACACCAATTACAAGTTTTCATCAATAGAGCGTTACGAAAAATCCTTCGTATATTTTGGCCTAACCGAATCTCCAATGAAAATTTATGGAACCAAAGCAACCAAAAAAATGTCATAAAGTAAATAAGGCGAAGAAAATGGAGATGGCTGGGCCACACACTCCGTAGACCGCCAAATGACATTGCCAGGACAGCGCTGGATTGGAATCCCCAAGGCCGACGGAAAGTAGGCAGACCTAAGGGAACCTGGAGAAGGACAGTACTGGACGAAGGGAGAAAAATGGGAAAATCCTGGCTTGAAATCAAAGCACTAGCCAGAAATAGAGTTCGCTGGAGACACTTTGTGGAAGCCCTATGTTCCTCTTAGGAATCTTGGGACTATATATATATATATATATATATATATATATATATATATATATATATATATAGGATTCCGTTTTCCTTCGTTTTTACCGTTCATAATTATCTATAACAACTTGTACTTCTTATTTCTAAGTATTGTAAGTATTGTAAGTATTGTAGCATGTTGAAAATTCCTAAACTATCTAATATTCAAATAATAAAAATTTGCTAGTACACCCCTGGGCCAAGTATAAATATCTCGCCGATTCTGTTTTTATTGTGATATAAAGGAAAAAATTCCAAATGCCAGTTATACCTACGACATTAAATATGGTTTCATTTATTTGTATGTGTTAGTTCTACAATTTTAAAAGCTGTGGAGAGCTGAGACGCAAGACTAGAAGCGGGTACAGAGATCGATCTAATGTCAAAAGTCAGGTTTGAATATTTGGTCAATTAGAACAGACGTTCTAATCTGTGTGTTTAGTTTAAAAAAACCTGCAAATTTGTTGAAAAAAGTGATTTTTACTCAATGTAATGTATCAATTCTGAATGGGTTATTACTGTTTCTTATTTGTAAGCCATCTCCCATCTGAGATAATTTGTAAAACGGCGTTTACAACAAATTTGAAAGATACCCACATGTTCCATTGTTAAGTTTTTCAGAAGCAGATTTTCGAAGTTTGTGTCCAGTGAAAACTGTCAAACTTAATGTCCTGAGAAGCCGTTTCAAAATACTGTTTCAATGTTTGGAGTTAAATTTGTTCGTTTGTCAGGGAGTGTAACCTCAGAAATCTTAAAGTGCATTTTAGTGAAATCCACGTAACTTTTTTTGTTTGAATTAAAAAGGCAATGTTTTATTTGTAATAATTTATTGCTGCTACAAATTATCGCCCAGTAACAATTGTAAGTTTTGTAGTATCTTCAACTTCAAGAGTTTGCAAAATGATAGGACATAGTAAGTTTTTTTTTTGGTTATTTTGGTATCTATCTCAGTAACAATTTATATAGTATTTTTTGTATTATCATTTATATTTGTAACCGTTTTTGGTGAGACAACAATAAATAGATAAAGAAAAAATAAATAAGACTTACTCACAATCAATTTAATTTAACCATCAGACGACCGGTTTCGCTTTCTACAATATGCAAAGCATCTTTAGGTCTCGATACAAAGTTAAATAAATGCGAAAATGATAAAAACCCATATTAGGGTGTTGTCTAATATAGACTTCTATCAACCTTGCGAGCAAGCAGGATTTAGAGCTGGATATGGAACAAATAATCATTTGCAAACCATTAAGTCGTTAATTAAAAAAACCATTGAATATAATAGACCCCTGATACTTGTCTTTGTCGACTTTGAAAAAGCATTTGATACGGTCAATCAAAGTGAAATGCTCCAAGCTCTAACACAATGTAGAATAGATCACCGATACATATCTCTCATCAGATACATCTATCAACATGCTACAGCCTGTGTAAGACTTAATGAAGATACTGGGACTTTTCGTATTGAAAATGGCGTTCGGCAAGGAGACAACATGTCTCCTAAATTATTTACAACTTTGCTAGAATACGCTTGTAAAACAATAGATTGGAACGAAAAGGGCATCAATGTAGATGGAAAATTTTTAAATAACCTTAAATTTGCAGATGATATCGTTCTTATTGCAGACAGCTTTGATCAGGCACAAATAATGCTCCAAGAACTCCATACTGCCACAAAAAGAGTTGGTCTTAAAATAAATTTTTCAAAAACACAATTTATGACAAATTTAGTCCGATACAAAAACATCTCAGTAGAAGACAAAGATATTGAGCCAGTTGACTCCTATAAATACTTAGGCCATGAGATCAGAAAAAGTCGAGGCAACCAAACAATCGAGCTGAAAAGAAGAATAAACCTCGCTTGGGCTGCATTTGGAAGGATGAAGGATATTTTTAGGTCTAAGATTCCAATGTGTCTGAAAAGAAAAGTATTTAATCAATGTATTTTGCCAGTGATGACCTACGGCGCAGAAACCCTAACGCTCACAAGAACAACAGTGAGTAAACTACAAGTTGCGGAAAGGGCAATGGAGAGAATTATGTTAGGGATTTCTCACGTGATAGAATACCCAATGCTACTATACGCAAAAGATCAGGAGTAGCAGACGTTATTGAAAGGATAAGTTGATGACCGGTGGACAAAAAGAGTTTTGAAATGGAGACCCCGAATACAAGCTTTAAGAAATAGAGGTCGACCTCCAACGAGATGGACAGATGACATAAAAAGAGTGACTACAAATTGGATTCAGATGGCGCAAAATCGGACTAAGTGGAAAAGCATGCGAGAGGCCTATGTTTAGCAGTGGACGTTAGAGGCTAGTTGATGATGATGATGATAGATAATATTAAGGAAAAGTTTAAACTAAAATTGAAATAAAGAACCAATGTTTCTTTAAACTGACTATAACAGTTGACTTTAAGCTGACCATAACAATATAATTTTTTTTACGCAAAATATATTTTACGAATTTATGTTTATATTGTTGTTTAGCGTTTTCATATTTTACCGTACTCAACTTAAAAACTTGCAGATTGTATATATTTAACAGTTAGTTACAGAACTGAAGAAAACAAGTATGTTAATAGGCACTTGTTTATTCCAGAACTTGTTTTAACTTTATGATCTTTGTACACTTTAGTATGACATAAAAACAAAGTTAAAAGGAAGAAGGTATTTATATGATAATAGGTACATATACGTATAAAATTCAATTTTAGAAAATGAGTTTCTATTTCAAGAATGGCCCTTTAATAGGGTCAATAAGACTCAGTATATCTTAGTATGCCTTATTATAAAAGGTTAAAAAATGCTACTTGAAAGTACTCTAATATGAAAAGTACCCTGATATGAAAAATGTGCGAAAATGTTGTGAATCATAAAATTTAAGAGTAATATATAACGTTTGAAGTAGAAAAGGACAATCGTTAATAGATTTAAGAAAAGTGCAGGAATGTGTTGCTGCCATGACAGATATTTATGTAGGTACGACTAAATTTCTACAACTTAATTGAAATGTTTAACTTCCTTAACTATAAAAAGAATTACTCAAAAGAAACAGTCAGTACTCATATTATTAAGAGTGATTTTGGAGTTCTTACAATAATTTATCAAGCTAAAAAATTTAAAACTCAATACCTTAAAGTGAGTCTACTTTATGGCACAAATCCTTTCTGTGATAGTGGTGTCTAAAATTAAAATTAAGTATTATCTTTGCTGATGATTAGAAATGGTAGAATAATTATTAGGTAAAGATTAGAAATATTAGATTCATTAGTTTGATGAGCCATGTACTTAAAATACTCATATTCTAGCATTCACTCGTGGATATACACCAAATTAGAAGAACACCTGAGTGAAGTTCAATTTGGATTCAGAGCAGTACTCGGAACGAGGGAAGCACTTTTTAGTTTGCAAGTTCTAATACAGAGAGCCAGGGATGTCAACTGCGATGTGTATGCATGTTTCATTGATTTCGAGAAGGCATTTGATAAAGTCCCACATGGAAAACTAATCGATATCCTAAAAGCATAAGGATACGATGGTAAGGATATAAGGCTGATCTCAAACTTATATCTCCAACAAAAAGCAACAGTACGATTAGAAAATGAACTGTGCGAGATTATTACAATCGAAAAAGGAGTTAGACAGGGTTGCATATTGTCACCGACATTATTTAACATATACTCTGGAAACATCTTTAGAAAGGCCTTGGACGAATCAGAACCAAACATGGCAGATACGGTTATATGATGCACAAATGGGGTAAACGACCATCCCCACTGTGTGGGGATGACTGCGGACAACCACAAACCATCTGTCACATCACAGAACAGTCTCCCACAAGATCCTATCAAGGCAGGTCAGAGGATTTCCTAATGGCGACTCCAGAGTCGATAGAATATATAAATAAGTTAGATGTTCGTTTGTAAATTATATGTATTATGTTTTATACAAATTATGTGTAAATTTAAATGTAAATGTGTCAAGTACCATACAATAATTAAAAAAAACTGAACATAGAGGAGAGATTTAGTTTACACGGTGTATTTTTAAAATTAAAATTAAAATTAAAATTAAAATTATCTTCACAAGATGTAAAAAAGTGTCACAAAGTAGCCTTATTTTACGGTAATTCAATATTACTTAATGCCATTTGATAGTCGTATTCGTGAAATTTGGGGGGTCAGGAACTTTTGTTTAACATGAATTTTAACAATATTTATACTAGAAAAGCAGTAGGTTAAAGAAAAGGTTTGAATAAAAGACAATTCAATCTGAGGCAGAATGTTCGAATTGTTTTGATTCCCTTTTTTAACGTACTTTGTTAATTGAAAGTTAAAAGTCAATAACAGACAATAATGAGTAAGTAATTATAAATCATATAATCATTGTAAATAAAAAAGCTAATATTTCTTACGTATATAAGATAACAAACTGTAGGACAAAAGTTGGCAGCATTGTTCGAAATTGGCTAAAGACGTTATCACCGTCTTGAACGAGTAAGTACTTTTTTTCTATCATGTGTACACTTTGCGGATCTTTTTTCTCTATTTTGGAATAATGTATGTATTGCCAAAGAGTTATGAGCAAATTTTATTTATTTTTAATTGGTACATACCATGGCTTAAAACTTACTTCTAAAATCGTGTTATTTATATCTAATTTTAGTATTTTAAACAGAATTCCCTATTTCTTTTTAATTTTTTTTTCTTTTATTTCTTATTTAACATTATTTTTCTTATATTTCTTATTATATATTTCTTTTTTTCTTTCTAGTGCGCAAGGGCTCCAAAGGATGGTGGATAATGTTGTAGAAGCATGTAACAAATACGGCCTAAAACTAAACTGCAAAGAGACAAAAATAATGATCATTAGTAAGAACACCGGCATAATTAAGGATAGATGGGATCACAGCTACGAAATAAAAACTGGTAGTGAAAAAGCCAGAAGCTCTTTTAACATCCTTAGAAAGATTCTCTGCAACTTATATAAGTATCAATATACGCATAAGAAAGGCAAAAGACAATCATAGGCGACAATCTTAGTCCACATTTAAATCAGCAGGTCATTCAAGAATGTGAAGCTAATAATATTCGTTTTCTAACATTACCAGATAATACCACGCATTTGCTCCAGCCACCAAACCTAGCCTTTTTCCGCCCGAAAAAGGAGAAATTGCGGATAATCTTTAACACATGAAAGGCAAGTAGTTATGGTAGCAGACTTTCTTATACACCAAAATGAGATTCCCAATCTTTTAAAAAATCTGATCAACCGATTAACTGAGAAAGCGGCCAACAACGTAAAATTTGGATTTAGAAAGAATGGAAATGTTTCTTTTAGATCACCAACAAATATTAGATCGTTTATGAAACTGTATTTTAACAGCAGATGTCCAAATATCTGAAATTGTAGGCAATAGTTTTATTGAACATCTAACAGATATAAGAACCAAAACCACCAAAGGGAGGCAGATAAAAAAAAACTGTTTGCATGTGCCACCACAAAAATGTATAAGCAGTAGTGATTTTAACAATAATATTGCCACTGCTGTAAATACAATAAGTCTCAGCCCGGAACCTCTAGCATCCAACAAAAAAACGCCAGAGAAATATTTTAGATACTGTTAGTGAGAATGAATATCAACCTGAATATAGAAAAAGTGACGATAGTTTATGAAATGAATATGTTTCTAGTGTTGAAAATAAACACTCTTCAGAAGAAGCTTGTTTAAGTATTCAAAAAAGTGAATAAGCCAGTGAGAAAGTAAAAAGTTGTACAATTTGAAGGAAAATGTTTTCCTGGACAAATCACTAACGTCTCTAAAACAGGTGTAATGGTTAATGTGATGGAACGTATTGGAAAACGATGTAAGTGGCGTGAAAAAAGGATGAATTTTTTTACAGAAACGAAGAAATTATTATGCTCATAACGGCTCCAGTGCAACGTAGAAAGCGACCTTCATTTGACATGCCAGAATTAAATGATACCTACCTATTAAATAAATGTTTTCTTAATTTTGTTTTATTTGGTTTCAACATAGATATTTATTATTATCTTCTATCATAACTTTTCTTTGTACACCATGCACGGGTGTTTCTTTGTGCCACAGTTATAATTCCCTTCAAACATCACATTCATGCGGAGACTTTGTGATAAATTTTCTTGACATTTTCTTGATTTCCGAACATATAGCGAATTCTAGTTTTCACTGAACATAGAGGAGAGATTTAGTTTAGACGGTGTATTTTTAAAATTAAAATTAAAATTATCATCACAAGATTTAAAAAAGTGTCACAAAGTAGCCTTATTTTACGGTAATTTAATATTACTTAATGCCATTTGATAGTCGTACTCGTGAAATTTGGGGGGTCAGGAACTTTTGTTTAATATGAATTTTAACAATATTTATACAAGAAAAGCAGTAGGTTAAAGAAAATGTTCGAATTGTTTTGATTTCATCCTTTTTTAACGTAATTGAAAGTTAAAAGTCAATAACAGACAATAATGAGTAAGTAATTATAAATCATATAATCAGTGTAAATAAAAAAGCTAACATATCTTACATATAAGGACTTTAGAGGACAAGGGGTTTAAGTAACATTTTTGAAAAAAATGAATTAAGTGCATGAATGAGTTGTGAAAATACTAATCTATTTGGTGGTGAATAGATCCAAGTGATTGTTTTGATAGGTGCTGACATATAGCGTGGTGCCCTCTAACCACTGAGTATTGATAAGTTCAAACGCTAGGGGCCCAAAAGCACTTAGATCCCTTTACCACGAATCCACAAACCATCACAGTTTAGTTTTAGATGACATAAGTGTTATTAAGAACAATTTTGATCATATTTTTTTGTAAATGGTTACAATATAAGTTATTTTACAAGGACAACAAGAAAAAAGGCTAAGACACGGGTCAAAAAAGTTTCGTGAATATAATCAACGGTGTAGGTTTCATTGCAACGAAAATATTTCTTACGAACAGAGGGAATCAATATTTTATAAATAGTGGGAGCTAGGTAAGTGGGAGTTTCAGACATCGTTTTTAAATGGTGCCTTAGAATTGCAGCCTGTCATGAGGAAGAATGATCATGTAACTATAACTTGGCTGGTCATAGAGTAAGTAACTTTGTAGAGAAGAAAAAAATGTGGAACTTGAAAAAAAAGCCTTTACAGATTTATATTTAAAACAAAATTTAATCTAAGATTCCACAGACTTCACACCGACACCTGTGTCACTGGTGACAAGTTACAAATGAAAATTAGCCATGGCATGCCTGCTGAGAAGCAAACAGCTGAAGTTGAAAAGGAAGTTGAAAAGGCAAAACAAAAGTCACCTAAATGTCAAATTTTTGGCTTTATATTGTTAAGAACACTCAAATTGAAACTGTTAATCACCACTTTTTAGTCGCTGGATATTCTTACAATTAATGTGATCAAGATTTTGGAATCATAGAAATTACAAAGAAGAAGAACCAACGTCATATCTGTGTACCAGAAGACTGGATAAATCGGCCTGCCTCAGCAAGTAAATGGATGCAGACTTTATTGATCTTCAATAATTAAATCAGTACGTCCAGAAAAATGTGCCAGGGATACAAGGAATGCAAATACTGCATTATGAAAAGGCAAACCCAGACACTCTTTTTTATAAGACAACATTAGCAGAGCGTATTATGCCTTACAAAAAATTGTCAATGAAGAAACAACGAGCAGGTATAATTCCCTATCAGCTTCTCCTGTTTCAACCGGTAATTAAGAAGCCCAAGCTTAAATACAAAAAGTATGAAGATCTCATGAAACTCTTGTTATTCTTTTCACCGATATAGCATGAATTTTACCCAAGCCTACCTCATGAAACAACGACTGGAAAGCTTTTAGCTACAGGTACTTTTGTAGGCAATGAAAATGATGATAATCACTTTGGTAACAACGTTTATGACACAAATGACAGCAATTAAATAGTTTTCAAGTGCCAACATCTAATATTTTCTGATTTAATACTATCATGTAAAAATAACATACAAAATAGTTTTTTAGATAATAATAAAACCACTTATGTATTTTGTGCACATTGAGCATTTTCATTCTCTTAAAATTAATGAGAGGTAAAGAGATCCATGTACGCACCTTCAATTTTTTTATACATAAAACAATAACTGAATATTGTAATACTTTCTGCTATTGGCAATATCAACCCAAAGACCATATTATCCTTCTTACATGGTCAAAATAATGCAATTTTAAATTTCCCTCTTACAATAATCTTACGACTTTGACTTGAGTTTTCCCAAAATGTTGATTTTGTTACTTAGACTCCTTGACTTCTAGGGGCCTCATATATAAGATAAAAAACTGTAGGACAAAACTTGGCAGCATTGTTCGAAATTGGCTAAAGACGTTATCACCGTCTTGAACGAGCAAGTACTTTTTCTATGATGTGAACACTTTGCGGATCTTTTTTTTCTCTATTTTGGAGGAATGTATGTATTGCCAAAGAACTTTTAATATGTGGTCTAATTTTTCGAGCTATGAGCAAATTTTATTTATTTCTATTTTCAGAATTTCCTATTTCTTTTTAAATTTTTTTTCTTTTATTTCTTATTTTACATTATTTATCTTATATTTCTTATTTTATATTTCTTATTTTCTTATATATAGTGACACGTATATCAAAAAAAAATTATTTTTTTTTCAAAAGTTTTTAATAGTTCTAGGTTTATGTTTCTTCGAATAGGACAGACCCTTTATAACTATTAGAAGGTAAACAATTGTTGTTCCTGCTCTGGCTCAGTTCACAGTGGATCTTTTAGAGGAACAGGAGCCAATTCTACAGAATAAAGATGTCACCTTGATTGATATTCTGCTAAGAAGAATAAATAATCTTATATACAGTCCGAAAAATCATACGAGATATTAATTACAAAGTATTTATTTCTTATTCATGTTAGTATTTACATATAATATTTTTTGAGTTCATATTTCCCAAAAAAATTTACTCAACATAACATGAACATATTCTTTGGTATTTTCTTTGATCGTTTTCCGCTTGATATTGCGTATCAAATAAACATCCATTTAGATCGCTGAGAAAGTATTGCGTGGAACGGGGAAGAGAATTACGTCACTTTCCGTAAAACCGCTGTCAAGGGCAGTTGGTTTCGTTGTATTCCGAATTTTCGTCAAATTCGTATTGTATTTTCGTTTTTCACCTTATTTTTCACGAAAAGCAGTGTGAAGTATTATGTGTATTTAATAAGGTTTGAAAGATTGGTCATTAAGAACAGACGCGGTATGTTAAGTTGGAAAAAAACCGGCAAATTTGTTGAAAAAAAAGTGATTTATACTCAATGTAATGTGTCAGTTCAGATAAGAGTAATCACTGTTTATGTTTTTTGTCGTCTCTCACCTAAGAGATTTGTGACGTTTCCTACAAATTTCAAAAATACTCACATGGTTCCAGTTTTTTAAGAAGCAAATTTTTAAAGTTTGTGTCCAATTCCAACTTTTAACCTCAATTTGTTTGCCCTAAGAAGCCGTTTCAGAATATTTTTCGCAGTTTGGAGATGAATTTTTTCGTGTGGCAGAGAGTGTATGTCCAGTTCCTACCCCAGAAATTTTAGTGAAATCCAGGTAACTTTCGTGTTTGATTTTTAAGCAAAGTAAACAGTTTCTAATTATAATTGCTTTCATAACAATTTAAGAAAATGCAATAATTAAAATTGTAGATCTTAGTGTGTGGTTTAGCTGTCATTTTAATTGTTCTCAGTTTTAAGATTTAGTATTGACATATGACAGTTAGCACTGTTTTTGACATTTGGTAAATACCTCATATTTGAGATTTTGTTTTTGTTTTTTAAAAAAAGGTTAAGAAAACTATGCATAGTTTCATTTAAAAAGATATTTTTTCATTTGTAATCAATTTAGTTCTTCTACAAATTATCGGCCAGTAACAATTGTGTTTTTACACAAGAGAAGGAAGCGCCTTTTCTTTCATCCGGCAGGAAAATTCCTCAAAGTGGCGTCTATTTCAAATAGCTTAAGAACCTTCTTGTATTGTGTTTGTCCAGGAGACTCATGTAAGTACAACTTTGTTTAATTTTTACAGTAATCCCAATTCAAGCCTCCTTGTCATTCAATTATTTACGACCCAGTTCTCCAAATAAACGCTGAGTGGCCATTTGCCAACGTTTCAATTTGGTTTGCTTGCCCTATCTCCTCCCCAGTAATGTCTGTCCCCAATTTTCAACCCCCTTATTATAATACCCTATGTGGTCGGCAAAATAATCGTTACAACTTCTATTTCTCTGTTCTAAAATTAGTTCTAGATAAAATAAATCATCTTTACAAGATCAGCTGCTCTAAAACTGATCTGTTCTTCGAATATACCTTTATGTTGAGTAACTAAGTAAATTAGATATTTGTTCTACGATACATCGAAGCGACATTTTCAATAATAATTTTACAGACCTCTAGGGCCAACATATGTGTTGTTTTCATACTTACGGCGTTTTGAACTTCTTCAAACTCTGCTATGTAAATCTGACACTACACTTCCCTATATTCCTCCCTCTTTTCAAATAACCGGTATTCATAAAAGATAAAAGTTAACAACCATTCAAAATTTAGCAATTTTGTCAAAAATTATAGCGGTGACCGCTTTGATGCAAGTATCTTATATCATTTTATACTGTAATCGTCAACGTTTATTTCAATAATAAGGTAAGCTTCTAAACAAAATCAATTTAATTTTTTCATTTTGTGGAAATATTATCACTCATTATTATTGAAAAAAAAAATAGAAACTGACCCTCTAAGTAAAGTTTGTATTATAATTATAATTTTGTGCTTAAAAATTTGCCGCCTCACGATTGTTTTTGATTGTGTCACGTGAAACACTCACGGTTTTTTTAATTGTTTTTTTTTTCGATGAACCTCCCTATACGCAATCTACATTTCAAGTTTTGTTTGATTTGACACGATGTTAAACATGAACTGCATTTCAAGATAAATCTTCGTTAAACACCATAAATATTTATTTTTACGCATTCAAAGAATTAAGAATGATGTTTACATACAACAGAAACAATGAGCCATTCAGTTCAAACCAAGCGTCCATTTTTACACAATTGAACAGCTAGAGGTATAGAGTAATCGTGTACATAAGTCTTAAAATCGCTTTGATCACCGCAAAGTGTTTAATTTGCTGAAATACCAATCCATTTATTACCTTCTGTTATGGTTCGTAGTAATTGACAGGGTCAAATGTCGGTGAACTTGTTGCAATTTCTTCGCACTCCTTATTATTAACAATTGTACCAATATGGACCAATATTTAAGTAGGTACTACTGTCTGTCTGGATTTTTATTGAGTCAAGAAAATTAGATATGAGTTTACAGGGCGGTGATAATAAGTTTATAGGATATTATTTTATGGTTCTGCTATAATTACACAAAAATCATCAAACTTATTTATCATGATTATTAAAAATAGTTACAAGACACTGATATATCGACTGCTCCACGCCAAAACACAGTAACTGACATAAAATTCGTAACTGCGTGTTTTTTGCATGTGTGTACATATTGTGTTATTGCGCATTTTAAGAGCCGACATGTGCAGTATTATCTCGACTGGTTTTGAAGATATGGCTTACTCAAAACACAGTATCTACACTGCTAGTTCCATGTTCCCATGTCAAAACACAGTAAGTAGTTTATTTCGATTCAAAACACAGTAAATACCAGTTGCTGTGTTTTGGCATATGCATTAGGTTTATGCAAATACACAGTATCTACAACACCAGCAGCTGCGCAGTAAGGTCACACAATGATAGTGTCAACAATACATGGCAACATTGAACGAAAAATCGAAAAGATTCGTGATCTCTACGATTATAATGACTTAAAGGCCGCAGTAAGCTCCTCTTGAAAAGGGGTTGTAGTTCTGGATGTAACTGTCTTTCAAAAGTGGCAGAAAAAAAAGGAACGAGTTCGAACAAATGGAAAATGTGAAGACTTTTAAATGGTTGTCTGCTAATTAATATAGTTGAAGTTAGGTTCAAGAAAGGGTCAAAATGCCTTGAATATAAAAATGATTTTGGTCAACTACAATACAACTCAGTGGATTTTTTACAAAAGAAATTCAGTTATGCAAATTAACCTCAAGTTTTATCGGAACATGGTGTATCGACATCGAAAAACGAAGATATAATAAAAGTTCTGGGACCTTTTTGAGTTTTAAAAGTTCTGATGCCTAAAAATAGATTAGAATTTTGGACTAGCCTAATTACAAACGACACTGCTCCAGACTTAGTCGCAAACAGTGACACTTTACATATCTATGAAATGATAAACTTGCTTATTCTGTTATTTAAAGGATTTTGTTTGTTTTAACCACCAAGAAGTACATATTGTTCATTTTACTCGCATTTTGTATATTTTAGTTAGAGATCATAAAAGACAAGTTTTTGCAATTTGTAAATAAATTACCAGTTCCCAAATACCATTTAATACATTTTTTATTGGATTGTTTCTTTACTATATTGTGTCTTAATTTTGTAGATGCTGTGATTTAAACTATTTTTTATTGATTGATTGATTTTATTGATTTAAAATATTTTAATTACTTTTGAACGGCGAAACAAAAACGCTAAAATCACTTTTACGGCTTTTTATTCTTTTTTCACATACTGCGTTTGGCATGGTTAATGGAAAATACTTGCAATTTCAATTGAAAATACAATTATAGTTTATTTTTACATTTTTCCTACAGTTCAGAGATTTTCTTAGTATTTTTTTTTTCTTAGTAATAATTTCTATATTTTTAGTTTTCTTTCATCTTAACAGTTTCTGTTTTTACCAGAAATTGTGATACATTATCTGTTAGTTATTTTGTATAATATTCTTCCCATTTTTCCTTTGTACGTCCTATAAATTTGTCCAGTTCTGCACTTTCCATTTTCCGTTATTCGTTCTTTCTAAAATGTTTCGTTTCACTTCTTCAAAATCAACAAACTTGAGGTGCTTCCAAACGGGCAATATTTTTACTGTAATCTGTAGTTCCGATACTGGTAACAAGGAGCCAGCCATTTGTAACAACATTAAATGGAGCTGATGGCTCGGCAATATATATCTCAGCAACATTGTCAGCAACAGTATGGCCCATAAATTTGTTTTTAAATGAGTAGTACAATTGGGTGACAATATTTTATCTCAAGGGCTGTGCGATGATAATGGAAATCTAGAACTAGACCCCTACAAAATAGTTAGAATCTGGGAAACTTATGTGGAACAACTGTTTAGTGATGATAAAATCAGAACTGGAGAATGCTGTAAAGGGTCTTAAAAATAATAACAAAACACCAGGCAACGATAACGTATACGGGGAAGTATTAAAAATGCTGTCAATTTCTAGACTCACTCGTCAGACTTCTTAACAATATTTATAACAGCGGGGAGTTTCCTGAAGATTGGCCAGAGTCAACTTTTGTTGCCATACCGAAAAAACCAAAAGCAAAGTCTTGTGATCAACATCGGATGATAAGTCTAATTAACCACATTTCGAAGGCATACACCAAGGTTATTTACAACAGAATAAGCAAAAAATGCGAGGATAACATTCTCTTGGGACAAGAGAAGCACTTTTTAGTCTACAGGTACTCATCCAGCGTTGCAGAGATATAAACAAAGACGTGTACATATGCTTTATAGACTACGCAAAAGCATTCGATAACGTAAAGCACAAAAAGATAATTGAAGTTCTCCATAGAATCTACATAGATTTTCGAACAATAGCGACTCTCTATTGGGGTCAAACAGCTAAAGTGAAAGTAGGATCTACATTGACCAATAAAATTGAGATCAAGAAAGGGGGTACGACAGGGCTGTATATTGTCTCCTGTTCTCTTTAATATATACTCAGAAGAAGTATTTAAGACAGCGTTGGAGAAAAGCACAGAAGGCATAAAGATAACTGGAGAAATAATTAATAACATAAGGTATGCTGATGACACTGTGATTCTAGCAAGTAGCATGGAGGAACTGAGTTGCCTAATGAGTAAGATACATAAAACAAGTGCACAGACTAAATATCACAAAAACCAAATGGATGTTAGTAAGCAAAACCCAACAACCACCACAGCAACTGGTATTAGACAACGAAAGAATTGAACACGTGGATTCGTACACCTACTTGGGAACAACATTTAACTCAAATTGGGATCAAGCGAAGGAAATACGTATAAGAGTAGAAAAGGCAAGAGCATCGTTCACTACTATGAAGCAAATTTTCACCTCTAACCCCCTCTGTGGCTCAGTGGTAAGAGCGCCTACCTTTAAATCTAAAGGTCGTGAGTTCGAATCTCACCTGGGTGGAAATTTTTATTTATTAAAAATTAATGAATGAAAATAATTTCTATCCTTGTGCGATCGGTACTCACCAGAGGGACCGCAGACGTTCGGATAGAATTAGCGTCTCTTAGCAAAGACAATGACGTCGACTTTGCTAAGTATCAAGACAATTACTCTACACACACACACACACACACACACACACACACACACACACACACACACACACACACACACACACACACACACACACACACACACACTACACTAGGTACCTGACTGTACCATGCCATTGATCATAGTTGTCGAGGCACTAACTCAATAAAAAAAAAAAAAATTTCACCTCTAAAAGCCTCACCCTACCTGTCAAAATTCGACTTCTGAAATGTTATGTATTCCCGGTTTTGTTATATGGAATGGAGGTGTGGACAATGACCGCAACATTAATGAAAAAAGTAGAGGCCTTCGAAATGTGGGCTTACCGACGTATATTACGTATATCCTGGACTGAGCACGTGACCAACGAAGAGGTACTACGCCGGATAGGTAAAGAGAGAGAGGTAGGAATAAGTATAAAGAAAAGAAAGTTGGAATACTTGGGTCACGTTATCAGACATAATAAATATAGAGTACTACAGCTGATCGTTCAACGGAAAATAGACCGCAGAAATGATACTCGTTGAAGCGACTTATGTTGTGTTAAAAAAATATTTGTGTATGCGACCTTCAGGCATGCAACTTTAGATGAATTAAAAAGTTTAAAGAATCTCAAATATAAAATAAGCGATATTGCATCGAAACAAACCATTTCACGGATTTATCATCAGCACTTACAGTTTTATTTTTTTTTCACAATTTTTTCAGCGACAATAGCCTATCTTTTTTTTTTGCATTAGTATCTTTATATATTACGATCTCCATTTCTTTAATTAAATCTATAATCCTCTCATTGGACCAATAATTAGTTATTTTATACCTCAATTTTCCAAGACAACAATTAATCACCAAAACAAAGTAAATATTGCAAGAAATTTTGCTCGCCAAGCCATCGTCCGGCAACTATTGTAAAACAATGCGGGCGTTATCAAAAATTTGTGGCTATTACTGGCAACATAGCTGAGGCTTTCCTAACTTTTACAGTTATTTAACGGATATAGACGATTTAGCCGTGATTTCTGATAGTTCACATTTAGACTTTCCCCAGTTCCTTCCATTTGTCCTCATCTCCTTTCAATTTTTGTACGTTCTTATTTCTTTATTTTATTATCATGCACCATCCTCATATAATTGTTTAAACAAAATATTAAACTGATTTTGCATTTAATAGATTGATATACCTACGTTATTATACAAACATCGATACAACCACAAAATCTCACTTTCAATAACCGACGCTCAAGATAAGCTTCTTGTAATCTCAGTCCTGCTCTGGACCAGACAATCGGAATTACCATTTTTGATGAAATATTGCGATAACATACCTACTAGGATCAATAATCGCATAATCATAACTAAATAATATGTAAATATCGCCAGATTATAAATATTCAAATTATCCATTGATAAATTGCGGTGTTTTGCGACGAGAGCTAAAATAACTCAATTAAAACATAAAACAAGAGAAAAGCTGATTTGGACAGTGAAGTATTCTATCGGCGAATAGCCAAAAGGCTTGAATAGTTATTCTTTCATACGACGAACAATTTTAGTAGAGAATGTTATTTTCTTATATACTCTATAAAATACTCTGATCTAGTCCTAAAATTGAAGGGATTTCAGCTAAATTTTAGATATATTTGTAATGGTCTTATGCTGTGATTCGTTTGGTTTTTTCTAGACTCTTCTTATCTCTTGCAAAAATCTGTATTTATGAACTATTATTTTACGACTTAATTATAGTAATCTTAGATTTACAATTAATAATAATAATAATTAACGAAGAGCAAACCGTAAAAAGATGGGAAGAAGGGAAAGGATGTAAACTTGCCAGGGTAACACTAAGTAACCTTGAAGAGTCAACATCAAAGAAGTACTTGGGAATGACCAGGAAAAATCTACGTTTGGCAGTTGGTTTTTTAACTGGTCATTGTCAACTAAGCAAACACCTTCATACACTGGGGCTAGTAGACACACCTATATGTAGGAAGTGTGAACGAGAAGACGAAACTGTAGAGCATGTCCTATGTGAATGCCCAGAGTTATCGTTAATACGAGAGTACGCGTTCGGCGAGTCCTGGCCTACACCTGTTCACATAAGTGAGATGTCTCCTAATGACTTGTCCACTTTCTTAGAAATGGCAGGATGGACAATGAGCTAAGGGTGACAGATCCCTGGGAGGATGCACAATGGGTCAATTGTGGCCTAAGTGCTGTGAAACTTAACTCGCCCTCCCTACTCTACAGATACAGATACAGAATTAACGAAGAGTAACTTCACTGCCTTTATTGACTATAAGAAAGCCTTTGACTCAGTGCCGCACTCAGTGCGATATATTAAGAATATATAAAGTCGATGATAATAGAGTGATCTTCTTAAGACATATAACGACAGATTGGAAGACTAAAATTCAGCTCCAAATACCTGGTGAAAACAATATCGAAACGGAAAATATCGCAATTAACCGCGGCCTGTTCCAAGGAGACTCGCTGGGTCCCTTGTGGTTCTGTCTAGCGATGAACCCACTATCCCAGCAATTGAACTCCACTGACTCAGGTTTTAGCATTAAAAACAACAACACTGTAGTGGCGAAGCTTAATCATCTGTTGTATATGGATGATTTGAAACTAATGGCTTCCACTCGAAATCACTTAGATCAAATGCTAAAAACTGTAGAAACTTTTTCAAATGATATCAGTATGCACTTTGGTTTAGACAAATGTCGTGTACTAAATATAGTCACGGGAAAGGTTCAGCCCACGGGATTCGATATGCAAAATGGCCAAAACATCGAGGCTATGGGCGAAAATGACATGTATAAATATCTAGGAATAAAGCAAGCGCCGAAAATTGATCATAAACAAATGAAAATCGAATTAACATCAGAGTTCATACGAAGGGTAAAACAGCTACTCCGCTCACATCTTAATAGTAAAAATTTGTTTAAGGCATTAAACACCTACGCATTTTCCTCACTTAGCTACTCATTTGGGATTATTAAGTGGACTAAAACGGATATAGAAACTCTTCAGAGAAAAGTACGAACACACCTCACAAAGGCACAAAAACACCATCCTAGAAGTGCAGTAGAAAGAACGACATTACGACATTGCGAACAATTAGATAAACAGATTACTAATTTAAGAACTTATTTTCAAGTGCAGGCGGAGACATCTACTCTTCATCGCGCGATTTGCGCAGTAGATGACACAACACCGATCAATCTGAGGGACCAAGTAATGCGCATAAACCATCTTACTAAGAACGAAAAAATGCGCACCTGGAGGGCGACATCCGAATGAAGTCAGTCAAGACTATGTCGATAATATAGCTTCGAACTATTGGCTAACATCAGGAAAGATGTTCCCTGAAACAGAAGGTTCATTACTCACCATTCAGGATCAGGTTATACCAACCAAAAATTACCTGAAATATATCGTCAAAGACCCTCAGGTCCAAAACGACAAATGGCGATATGGATGTCAAGCCCAAGAAACTATCCAACATCTTACCGGAGGCTGCCAGGCATTTGCTTCAACTGAATATGAGGAACGGCATGACTCAGTAGGAAAGATCCTCCATCAAGAGATAGCCTTTAAACTGGGACGTCTACAAACAAACCATCACCCATATTATCAATACGTTCCTGAGAGTATGCTTGAGGATGACAACTACAAGCTATACTACCTAATTAAAGATCGTATAGCAAATTATTTGAATAAAAAATCAATTATATCTAGCTTTCAATTTGGTTTTAGACAAATATACTCAACAACTAAAGCTTTATTAGAAGTAATAGAACATATTGTTCACGGTTTTGATGCAGGTGAACCTACTAATGGCTTAATGTGTGACCTTACAAAAGCTTTTGATTGTATGGATATTCAAACACTATTGATAAAATTGAATATGGAATACACGACCTTTTCAAATCCTATATTACAGGAAGAACACAGATTGTTGCATTTAATAATCAAGAATCTGATCCTTTACCAGTTCCAACCGGAGTACCACAAGGATCAGTTTTGGGACCTCTGCTATTCTTGCTATATAAATGATTTACCAAGTGCATTGAATAACACCAACTGTGTTCTTTTTGCAAATGACACAACCTTATTATGTAGAGGTAAAACTGATTACAGTCAGGAAATATTAGAAAAATCTAAATCCTGGTTTAACTGTAACAAACTTAAGTTAAACGAGCAGAAAACCCAGACAATAGTATTTAGCTCTGATAGATGGGTTACTAGGTATTACTATGGATACTGGTCGCACCATATTGAACGATTGTATAAGAAGCTCGCCTCACAGATTTTTGCTATGCGCAGATTGGCTACTTCTGTGAGTCGAGATATTCTTGGGTCAGTTTATTGTGGATCGGTTCATAGTATCCTGACATATTGCATACTTCTTTGGGAAAACTCGTCCTATGCATATAAAGTTTTCACTTTTCAAAACGCAGCAATCTGAATTATTGACTCAGTAGAATATCGCGCCAGCTGTATACCCTTATTTAAAAAGTACGGCATTCTTCCTTTACCTTCAATATATATATAAATATATATATATATATATATATATATATATATATATATATATATATATATATTTGAAACTTTGCTAACTGTTCATAATACAATAGATTAAAATCTGTATAATTGTTTTTTAAGCCTAAACAAAAATATTGATATTAAGGCAATGAATTCTAAACAATTTTATAAACTAGCAAAACACTTCCTGCTAGAACACTGTTTCTATAGTAAACAGGAATTTGTTTGTTTGGGCTCCTAGTGTGGTCGTTTTTTTATGAAATCTATATTACGCCTTACTGAATTGTTTCTTTTTTTTATAATTTTCTATATCTAATTTTCACTGTATATGTTTTATTATGTATTCTTGTATTATTTCTTAGTTCTTAGTATACAAAAGTGACTTATTTTTATTGTGACATGACATGTAGTGTTTACTATGTAAAAATTGTCAATAAACCTATCTATCTATATATCTATGCTTTTTTACTTTAGATTATATCTAGTAACAATAGTCTTGCTGGTAGTTGCTACTGTAATAAAATAAATAGATAATTTTGTGACGTATTTTTGCAAATAAATATGTGCGTAATGAGATTAATAGTCTAATATGATAGACTCGCTTACTCTATCAGTAGATGTTTATTTATTATTCGCATGCCGGTTTTTGTTTATGTTAAATATTTTAAATTGTACCTAAATCCGCCACTGACCACTACCTGCATGGAACCCAACAAAATTCGAAAATGTTATTTTATGAAAAGCATAAACATATTTGACTCAGAACAAAATGCTTGTGCATATATTTCTATTAACAATAATAATTAACCTTATTGAAAGTGATGGTAATATAAAACAAGCCATTGAATTTACCTCGAGGTTTTTGATACGCCGAAACGATTCCAATTTTTTGGAGTATGGGGGGAGCCGATATTATTTTAATACCGACTTTGAGGTAAAGTATATATGTAAATTTTTCTACTTAGCTTTTTAAGCATTTAAGAATACTAAAAGAGAAAAAGGTGTCCTTTAGTACATTTATTAACTTTATAAGCAACAAGATAAAATTATACTAGTAATTATACAGTGCATCCATAAAGTAATGCATAAATTCATTATTAGCTAAATAAAAAACAGTATTACAAATTCCTGAAACAGGTCGATTTTTGATTTTAATTTACTATTTTTTCAAATTATAATTTAATGACGTCATCGCCCTTTTTTTAAATGAAACGCCCATTTTTTTTTCAATATATAGATTTTTCTTGCTTGAATTAATTACAAAAATCTATAAAACCTCGCTTCAAATTGGTACAGGATCGCATAAATGCAAAAATACCAAGTTACCTACGAAACAATAAATTAAGGGTAAACGTAACAAACACATTAAATTAAAATTAAAATTAATGGGAAAACCCCCGTAGTTGGCTGTATACCATCGTTAAAAAAAACACAGAAGTTAAAACACTTCACACATGTGTGTTGTGGTATAAAAACAAATATTTAAAAATTTATAAAAGTGTCGTCAACATTTAAGTTCTGGCAGAACGTTTTCGATCTGAACAGATCATCCTCAGTGCCTTGTGTACTTGTAGCTAACAATAAAGTTGTTTATAAGACCTCCATGTATAGATTTACAGCATTCTAAATGTTACATTAAATAAAGTTTTGACTCTAGGTCGATGACAATGGATAGGTTTTTTAAAATTACTTTAGGGACTACATGTCTCTCTGACCAACTTAAATGTTGACGACACTTTTATAAAGTTTTAAATATTTATTTTTATACCACAACACACATGTGTGAAGTGTTTTTTTGCATTAAATTAATTACATATTGTTATACAACTAGTTTCTTCTTCTTCTTAGCGTGCCTCATCCCTAAAGGCATTGGCAATCATCATGGCCCATTTGACTCTATCTGCAGCCATTCTGAAAAGTTCTATTAACGTTCTCCCACTGCATTGTCTCAGATTCTTCAACCAGGACGTGTGTCTTCTCCATTGTCCTTCCACCTTCCCTTGTATGACCAGTCGCATCAATTCGTATTTCTCGTTTCTTAGTATGTGACCAAAGTAGCTTATTTTTCTTTTCTTTATAATGTTAAGTATTTCTTTATCTTTTTTTGATTCTTCGTAGCGTTTCCGCATTTATTGTGCCCAAGATATTTTCCACATTCTTCGATAACACCACATTTCAAAGTTAATGAGTCTTTTCGCTGTCGCCTCTGTAATTGTCCAGACCTCAACTCCATAAAATAGGATATAGAACACATAGTATCCCAATACTCTAGTTCTAATTGCAGTGTTAAGTTTTCCATTGCATAATATGCCTTTCATCTTATTGAAAGCACTTCTAGTTATCTCAATACGCCGTTTTATTTCCGTACTTCTATCCCATTCTTCAGTTAGTTCACAACCTAAGTACAGATATCTGTGCACCCTGTCTAAAAGTTTTTCTTTTGTATGAACACTGTCTTCCTCAGTCTTGTTCTTGCTTGCCACCATGATTTTTGTTTTATTTGTATTTATTGCTATTCCATACCTTTCGCAGTACTGGGTAATGCGATCAACCAAGATCTGTAGGCGTTCCCTGCTGTCCGCAAATGAGTGTTGTGTCATCTCCTATCAAAAATTATTCAGATAAGTATGCCTTATTTTACGTCTTTTAATGCCTGTTTAAACAATTCTTCTGAATACATATTAAAAAGTAAAGGGGAGAGCACACATCCTTGTCTTACTCCACGATTTATAGGTATTTCTCTCGATTTATTAAACAATTAGTTTACTATTATGCAATTACTGTGATACATTAACAAAAATAAACAAACGAAAATTTACAGTAAATGTTGAAATTGTTCTCCATTGATCGTGAGACAATGACTGAACCGATCATTACTTTCGTCTTTAAAATTGTGTAGCATAGCGGGTGTTATATTCTTTATTTCTTGTCTAATTCGGACTTGTAGTTGACTGATACTATTAGGTCTATTTGTCTAGACTTCGGATTTTAAATATCCCTATAAAAAGAAATCTAATGGGCTCAAATCAGGTGATCTAAGGGGTCATTCCACTGGTCCCGTTCTTCCTATCCAACGTTGTGGAAAAGTTCTGTTTAAAAATTCGCATACAGTTACTGCGAAATGTGGTGCACCACTTGTTGAATTCAGATTCGTCTTCTTCTTTTGCTTCGTGCGACTAGGATTACTCCTGTTTGTCTGCCTCTTATTCTGTTTCAGTCGTTATTGACTGTACATTATCTTTCCACCTTTTTGCCGGCCTTTCAACGGATCTTCTGCTATACGGTTTATTGTTTTTACAGATGTTCGCTAATATATCTGCTCCCATTCGTCTGTTCTTCTGTTGGTTTGTCTTTCTCTTAATGATATGCCAACTATTGATCTTAATACTTTCATTTCGATATTTTTGATTGGTTGTTTCGTCTTTCTTGTATCGGTCCTTGTCTCCGCTGCATATGTTAGGATTGGTCTTACTGTTGTCTTGTATACTTTCATTTTGCTTTCCGTGGTCAAATATTTGTTTCACCATATTGGTTCTCGGAGGCAACTACTTACTCTTTGATGCTTGCCTTGTGGTCTCTGTTCTTATATCCCTGTCATTAGTAATCTCTACTACTAGGTAATTGAATTTCATTACTTATTCTACAATTTTGCCGTCTATTTCTAGTTTGCATCTACGCGGCTCTTTACTGATCACTATACATTTAGTTTTTTCTACTGATATTCTCATATGTTTGTTTGTTGTGATATTGAAGGTGTGAAGCTGCCTTTTTAGGTCATCTTCGTTATCAGCAATTAGTACTGAATCATCGGCATAGCATAGTATCGTGATTTTATGCGCTCCCATGTGGTATCCGCCTCGTTTTCTTACTTCGTGAATTATTTGATTCATTACCATATTAAATAACAAGGGGCTGAGCGAGTCTCCTTGACGGATTCCTAATTTTAGTTCTATGTATTCTGTTTCTCCTGTTGGCATTATAACTCTGGTCTTGTTCTTCTTGTTAATTTCATTCATTGTCCGTATTATCTGATGGCCTATTTGTGCAGCTTGTAATAAATTTAAGATATCATTTCGCTTCACTCTGTCAAAAGCAATTTTTAAATCTACAAAGCACATGTATGCTAATTTTCCATATTCAATGGACTTCTCTATTATTTGTCTGATAATAAAAAATGCGTCTATTGTGCTGCGGTTCTTCCGGAAGCCTTGTTGTTCTTCTGCCATGTTAGCTTTTCCTTCATTTTATCTTTTATGACTGCCGTTAACAATTTAAATGTACTATTTATCAGACTAAAGCCTCTATAATTTTCAGGATTTCTCGAGTCTCCCTTTTTAAGTATCGGTAGTAGAAGACTTTCCTTTAATTCCGCTGGTACTACTCCGGCATATATTATATCGACGAATAATTTTAAGAGCCATTTGGGTAGTGTTGTTCCTGCATATTTTAGCAGTTCATTGTTTATCTTATCAGGACCAGGTGCTTTTCTGTTTTTTAATTTTTTTATTTGCTCTTGTGGCTCTTTTTCTGATATTAGTACTCTATCTTGGGTTTCGTTAATGATTATTTCTCTGTTTTCTTCCTCTCCTTCTCCATATAATTTCGTGAAATGCTCAGTCCATTGTTCCTCCGTAATGTTTTCTATGCATACAAATTCATTCATTTTTATTTTTTGTCTCCTTAGTATCTTCCACACCTTTTTCTAAAATCCATACAAGTCGTATTCCATATCTTTGGTAAATTTCTCCCAGTGTTCTTTTGTTATGTCATCTATTTCTTAGTTTACTCTATTGTTGATTCTCACGTGGTCTTCTCATGCCTCCGAAGTCTTCACTCCTTTGTATGTTAGATAAGCTTGTTTCTTTTCATTTGCTAGTGCTTTCACTATTTTGTCGTACCAAGGAGTTTTGTATTTCCGTATATTTCTGTTATCTTTTCTTTTACCTAAAGCTTCTTCCGCTGCTTATAGGATACATTTTTTAATAATTTTACAGGTTTCTTCTATATTCTTTTTAGTCTCTAGGTTATGGCAATTTAGCTTTTTTGTTAGTCTGTTTTTAGTTGTGTGTCCCTTCTTTTTCTAAGCTTTGTATGTTTAACTTTTCTTCCACTTTTGTATTTCGCTTGGCTTGTGTGGTGATTGCTATATTTATTTTTCCTAGTACCAGGTCGTGGTCAGATCCTACATTGGCGGAAGATAAAGTGCGTACATCTATTATATTCTTTGGGTGTATTTGTCGGTTTGTTATAATGTAGTAAATCGTAGAGTAACGTCCTCTTGTATCCGACCAGGTGATCTTATGTTGTATTTCCATTTGCTCTAGCTGCTGCTTCGAGTTGAGAACGATAAGTTTCTCAAGCTGTTTAGCCATAGAATGTTGGTGGTTTTAAAATTTTGCTAGTTCTAATTGTAACTAGTTTAACTATGGAAGATGATAAAGCTGTTTGTTCTGATTCAACATTAGTTGCTAAAACTAGATTGGATAAAGATGCTAGGGCATTAATTTTTCTTTGTAACTGAAAGTTTGAAGAAACTTAGTTTTGTTTTTCTTCTAATTTGTCTATTCAACAAGTAATTTGACTTACCTCTAACGTAAAATCCTCGTGAAGTTGAGATAAACTATGTATGATTTCTATCTCTAAATATTCTCTAATATTCTAGAATTCTTTACTACTTCTTCTTTTTCATCAAGGAACTTTTTCTATATGGAATAAATCTCATGGAAGTGTCGTAACAATATTACTTTTATATAAGATTAAGCCACAAATAATGTAATTAAAAATACATTTTTAACTAATTTGTGACGTTTTTATTTTTTACTTTTTTCCACAAAACAAGATTACTTTAACCTTTTAATTGTAAAATTAATAGGCACAATTCAAGAAAAATTAACATGTATAGATTTAATTATCCAGTAAAATATTAATTTTTTTGTAAAATGTATTGTTAAAAGATATTATTTATAACTATAATAAATATGCCTTGTTTATGTGGCAGGTTTAAGTTAAATAGATATCCATAGTGAAAATCGAAACATAAAAACACACGTAAAATGTAATTATTTTTATTACAATAAATTCGAAATAATAGGTTGCCTTAAAATTTTAGATACTTTGGACTGAACATAGACGTGAGTATACAAAATAATCTTTTAGGATGCAGTATGAAAAGGTTTATTAGCCAAATGACAAATTTGATTCTACAATCTACAAAGTTAATTTTCTTCTTCTTCTACTTTTTGTAGATCTTTCGATCTGTTTAATTCTGAAGCTGCCTCTGGTTAATTTCTTGGGAGGTAGATTGCCAACTATCCCTCCATCTTCTAGGTGGTCTTCCGGGGGGTCTTGAATCGAGCGGATTGTTTTCTAGGGCAATTTTTGGGAGTCTATTCTCATCCATTCGTCTTACATGGTTGTACCACATCCTCTTGCGCTGCCTTCCCCATCTTACAATATCTTGAATTTGGCACTGCTCTCTAATGTTTGTATTTCTCACTCTGTCTCTTCTTGTTTTCCCCATTATTGTTCTTAGGGTTTTCATTTCGGCAACCCTTAGCATCTGTTTCGTTTTGTTGGTATCTTCGCGCACTTCTATGCCATATGTCATGATCGGTCGTATGTAAGTCTTATAGATTCTAATTTTACTATCTGTGCGCATATACGGATTTGACCAAACTATCTCCCGCAGACATCCTGACAGTGCAGATGCTTTGTTGATCTGACTCCTCAGGTCCTTGACTGGGTCGTGGGTGCTTGATATATCTATGCCCAGATATCTGAATTGCATCACCTGTTCTATGGGGTTGTCCTCAACCACTAACTTATATCTGAGCGGATCTTTTGCTATTGTCATACATTTAGTTTTGTTGGTAGAGATGTTCATATTTAGTAGTCGGCTTGTTTGAAAGAACTGAAAAAGCTGCCTTTTGAGATCATCTTCTGATCCGGCAATAATTGCTGCATCGTCTGCGTAACACACCATACCAATTCTTTTGTTGCCCATTCTATATCCGAGATTAAGAGATGTTACTTTGTTGATAATTTTGCCCATGAGAAGATTAAACAAGAAGGGGCTTAAACTGTCGCCTTGTCTAATTCCTCCCGGTGTTGGAATATTTTAAGTGAATTCGTCTCCTGCTCTAACTTTGGTTACGTTGTTGTTATTTAGGTTATGGAGTATCTTTGTTATACTGGTCGGTGTTTCATTTTCTATTAATATATTTAGAATGTCTCCCAGGCGAACTCTGTCAAATGCCTTCGTCAAATCAATGAAGCAAATATACGCTGGCATGCCGAACTCCATAGCTTTTTCTTTTATTTGTTTTATTATAAATACTGCGTCTGTTATAGACCGCCCTTTTGTAAAACCTTGTTGTTCTTCAGCATTAGTGATTTGCTTTTCCAATTTGTCCTTGAGAATACCCGTGAAAAGTTTCATTGTTGGTTTTTTGTCCTTTTTTAAATATGGGGATTGTGATACTATTTTGCCATTCCTCTGGTGTTTCTGTTTTGTTTAATATTTTGTTAAATAGTTGTGCCATAGTTGTTAACTTGCAAGTTCCGGGCCTCCATATTTTAAAAGTTGATTGGGTATACCATCCGTTCCCGGTGATTTTCTGTTTTTTGATTTTTGCTTCTACTTCTTCGTCATTGATTGTAGCACTCACATCTGTTTCGCCTTCGTTTATATTCAGCGTTTCTTCAGCATCATATAGCTCTTTAAAATGCTGTTGCCATGCCTCTATAGATACTCTATAGGTACAAAGTTAATTTAAAATGCATAAATAAATTTTTGTTTTTTTAATGAATTTATCTAAAAATTCTTTAACAACAATTACCAACATGAAAGGCCAAAACCATAACAAATTTTTAAATTTAATTTATTTAGCCGACCGTTCAGTTTTTCTAATATTGCCCACTATTCTACTCTTTTATTTTGTATAAGATTGTCCTTTTTTCTAAGGTTTTTGTTTTTTTTATATTTTCTATTGTATTATTGCTGTTACATCTTAGTTACTGGTAAGAATGCTAAAACGAACTGTAGTACAATGACATTTTCTTTTCTCAGTTTCACTAGTATCGATTTTTAAAAATCTACACCAACTAACCACAGACTTCCTCGCAAACCAGCGGATACAATTACCTTTAGACGATTGATAATTATTACCGACATGCATGCAAATGATTTAATTGCCCACATATGCATAACATATATAACTACTCAATAAAACTTGTCGAAATTATGCCAGCGGCGATTACCTCCAATCAAAGATTCATGTGAACAGCCAGAAGCCACTCTTTTGCTTATCATCTAGTTGATCGTTATCTCGTTTTAGTAGATAATATGGAAACGTCTGGAAATTATCGGTGTTGTTCATCAGTCTTTCGGTTAATTATCTTGATTGGAGTATTATAAATCGAAATTATGTAGAGACATTTAAAACATAATAGTAGTAGTTATTTTTTTTTAGTTTTAAAGTTTAATTATAATAAACTACTTCACTACTTTGTATAGTAATGTGTAGCAAATATTTGTCATCTATTTGTATATATTTTTTTCTTTCTCCATTTTACTTGATTGATCTTAAAACTTACACATTGATCACATGGACTTATCACAAAAAATTCTCGTTTCTATTTGTTCAGAACTCTTTTCATTAACAGCATGATCAACTATACATAACTAATCTAACCGTACCTGAAAATGTATGAAAAGGCAATTTAAAGAATGGAAGAATTTACTATTCATTAAACAAAGGCAATAGTAAATCCGTAAAATAGTTTCGAAACACAATTCAGATTTCTGCTTTAATCTGTGCTTTCTAAAAATTGCAAAGCAAAACAGACGTTGATGAAGGTGTTAAAAGAGACATGGGGAATCTAAAATTTGCATTCCACGACATGTCTTTTCAACTAAGCAGAAATCCTTAGCGAATTGTTTTCTTGTACTCGTACAGAGTAGATCCGAATAAAATGAAAAAGACAGCAAATATTTGATTTCACGCAAACAGCGCCTATGTATCTGTTGATACGTATTTCGACCTAATAGGTCTCATCAGAACAGTTACTCATAGGTGTTCTTAACGTGAAAGATCAATATTTTCTGTCGTTTAAGAAGCAACACTAAAATGGCTTCGATATGGACGCAATAGCGACATCTGATAATAAATCCGTAAAATAGTTTCGAAACACAATTCAGATTTCTGCTTTAATCTGTGCTTTCTAAAAATTGCAAAGCAAAACAGATGTTGATGAAGGTGTTTAAAGAGACATGGGTAAAAAATTATAAAATAAATAAATAAATTATAAATACTCCAGGTCCAAATTGGAATATATGGGAGAGAAATAAGTATGGAGAGACAAACAAATAGTACCATTACTACTACTAACAACGAGGTCCGTACTGCGTTAATTTAAATGAAAAACGGGCAATCTCCAGGACCTGGCAATATGGCTGTAGAGTTACTTAAAGCAGAAGGTCCACTCCTTATAGAACGAATAACTTTTCTAATTAATCAATGCTACCAACAAATTAAATTACCATCTGCATGGAAAACGCTCACCAAGTGTTTATCTTTAAAAAGGGTAATCGAAAAGATCCTAACTGTTACAGAGGATTTAGTGTCCTGCCTACTTTCAGGAGATTGTTTGGAAAGATAATAAATGGAAAAATACAAGATTATGTAGGACATCTAATTAGCGAAGACCAAAGTGGATTTACGCCTGGTAGATCTTGCACTGATATCTTGTTTATACTCCAACAATTAATATAAAAAAGAATAGCGGTTGGTACCAACTTAAATCTAGCCTTCATCGACCTACAAAAGGCATTTGATACAGTTCCAAGACTTAAATTGTGGCAAGCTTTACAACAACTCGGCATTAGTCAATACATTTTAGGAATAATCACAAAACTACACAGGGATAACACTACTCACCTTAAAATCGAAAATAGACTATCAGAGCCAATAAAAGTAATTAAAGGACTAAAATAAGGATATAGTATGTCACCCTTACTGTTATTTAATGTGATTTATATATTGAGACAGCCCTCCAAAATTGGAAAAACCACTGCCAGGGAATATGAATCCCCATAGGAAATGACGTACTGTTCTCCCTGAACTTTGCGGATGACCAAGTCGTCCTAGCTCAAGATTCTGCTCCTCAGTCCTAATCCCTTTTGGGATGTGGTGACACCACCAGGCCTTTACAGTTTTTTTACGATTTTCCTCCATCCTTCTCTATGCTGGGCTAGTAATTCGGCTTCACGTAACCCTTGATTAATCAATATTTTTGTTTGATCTGCCCAACGGCTTGGAGATCTTCCCCTGGGTCTCTTTCCTTCAACTTTACCCTCGACTATCAGTTTTTCCATCATATCTGTTCTTCTAGCAATGTGTCCAAAATACTGCAAATATTTCTGTTGTATTTGTTTAAGCAATCTATCCTTTACTTTAAGTTGTTCTAATACCGATACGTTAGTGCGATAATCAATCCAGGATATTCTCAACATGCGGCGGTATATCCACATTTTAAAAGCGTCCAGTTTATAAAATTGTAATGATCTAGAATTTATAATAAAGCGTATATAAAGAGAATATGTAAAATGTGGGTT
Organism: Diabrotica balteata; assembly: GCA_918026665.1. Classification (NCBI taxonomy): domain Eukaryota; kingdom Metazoa; phylum Arthropoda; class Insecta; order Coleoptera; family Chrysomelidae; genus Diabrotica; species Diabrotica balteata. The sequence continues at coordinate 39,010,648 of OU898278.1, forward strand.
ACAATTCAGCATGAAGAAAACAGAATATTAAGTTACCAATTCAGATGCAAGGTTTGAAGTGTTGATAGACGAGGACGTGGAAATCAAACAAGTGAAAAAATTTAAATATTTAGGTACACTCATTGATAAAGACGGCTTGGCAGAAACCGAAATTAAACACTAAATTAATCAAGGACGTACAATTGAAGGATGTCTAAACTCCTTATGGTGGAATCGCAACATTTCCAAAGTAAATAAAAAAAAAAATAGGCAAACCATCGTTGAATCAGTTCTTTGTTACGGTTTTAAAGTATGAACAAATAATGCAGATCTAAAAAGAAGATTGATGGCAGTTGAAATGGATTATTTGAGAAGAAGTGCTAGAACATCAAGGCTGGAAAGGAAGACCAACCAACCAACCAATATATAAAAAATAACATGAATGCTACAGAAACGGTCATTGACAGAATAGAAAAAAGAGGTTTAAAATAGTTTGGACACCTATTGAGAATGCCTGACGAAATTGGGCCCAAAAACCTTACAGATGGAAACCCCCTAGAGAAAGGAAAAGAAGTAGACCTCGACGCTTATGGAATGAAGGAATTAGAAGAGAGATGGAATCGAAAGGTTTGGAGGAGGAGCATGCCTTGGACCGGGTGGATTGGCGAAGGAGAACGGGAATACGGCGATAGCCGTCTTATAAGTGATCGATCGTAGCAGTGACTAGAAGATTACGCCTATAACCACTTCGCATTGCCTTTATTAAGTCTGTCACCTTTTCAGACAAAACATTAGAAAAATAAATACATCTGGAGAATGGCCTATAAAACCCGAATAGAATGTACTAATATTATGTTAAATTAAGATAAACTTATTTACCTAACTTAACCTAACTAACCGTATATGTAGTAATATTTAAAAACCATTTTTAGGGAAACTTTTTTGCTGCATATCAATTTTGTAAGTCACGCAACATGGACTTAGTAAGCATTGAAACGGAAGCAGAAAACGACAGGATTAAACAATATTTAATCGAAAAAGGTAAGTTAAATTATTAGTGGTAAATATCAATGGGAATGAAATGGAAATAGGAATCTAAACTAAAACAATTATTTGTTCATAGACTACATGAACTATCAAGTATATGAATTATTTTGGTAGTTACTATGTTATGTTATTATCATTTTTTAGTTATTACATCGATTTCTATTTTATCTGGAACAAGCTTTCCCATTCTTTGCAGATTTATCGCATATGTTAACTCTATGTTTATGATTAGGGGTCTTTCCATTCCCCACTTGAAAGACTTGCAATTCAAAAATGTCACTTGCGAAGGATTTTACGATTTACGAATGTGTAAATTATATTTCTTATTATTGTATGCGGTTTTTTTTTATTTATTTTTATGTTTTCTATTTTTATTTTTTGTTCTTTCTCTCTTCCAAAAGTTCCAAAATGTCTTCCGTCATCCATTTTTTCCGTTTCTTACTTTTCGTATTCTTAAATTCTTCCCTTTGTACACCAATTATAGTATTTTTATGGCCTACCATGTATTTCGTATATCTCTATCACCTGTTATGGTTGCTTTTTCAGGTCTTTATTACACAATCAATATAATCAATATTCATTATGACTATCTAATAAAGAAACAAACTGAGAACAATTTGAAAACACCATTAAACGGAATATAATATTAGATCACCGAATAAAAGAATCTGATGAGCTGAAATTCGCAGTACAACAACTAACTGCTGTAATACAAAACGCTGCTTGGGAATCTTCTCCTATAAGTAAAGAGGGTTATCCTAAAGACAACGATGTGACATTTCATATTAAATAAATTCTAACCGAAAATTCAAAAACAAATTCTTTGCAAAATGGCAAAGACTAACACACCAGCTAACATCAGCACTGAATCAAACCCGTAATGACATCTTCAATTTTTATATCAAGAATCTCTCTCCCGGTGACCACTCTATATGAAGAGCAACTAAAAAATTTAAAAAACCGACACTATTAGAATTCCTCCAATAAGAAAACCTGATAGAAATTGGGTGCAGACTAACAATGAAAAAGCTTATGTATTTGCAGAATATTTAGAAAATTTTTTACTCCAAATTTAGGTCAAAACATAAATGATGATGTAGTTAGCGAATATCTAGATGCACTTTGTCAACTAACACCTTTAATAAAAGCATTCTCCCAATTCGAGGTTTACAGAATAATAATTAGTACCAACTCTCACAAAGCTCCAGGATATGATTAAATTGATGGAAGAATCCTAAAACATTTACCCGGGAAGGCAGTTCTCATGTTTACTATTATCTGCAATAGATTGCTGCAGTTGGGTCATTTTCCAATCCGGTGGAAATATGCTCATGTTATAATGATTGCCTCATATTATAAAAATGCCTACAGAACCTTCTTCCTATCGTCTGATAAGCTTGTTACCCTATGTCCAAGATATTTTAAATACTCCTGCTAAACAGAATAAGCGAAATTGTACCACTCGAGAATATAATACCCAAAATTGGTTTGGTTTTCGTCAAAAATATTTAACAATTAAACAGTGTCATATAATAGTAAATGAAATAAAAAAAAAATGTTGATGAAAAGACTATGTGTGCCTGAGTGTTTCTCGATATTCAGCAGGTTTTTGATAAAGTTTGGCACAACGGTTTGCTATATAAATTAAAAATTTTACTGCCTAGCGCTATGTATTTTATCCTGAAGTCCTAAATTAATAAACGTTTGTTCCAAGTAAAAATCAATAGTGATTTCTCAACCTTTTACTCAATCCAATCCGGAGTTACTCAGGGAACTGTTCTCAGTTCCTTTCTGTACCTAATATTTACTGCTGATATACCTATTACAGATACAGACATCATAGAGGCGACTTTTGCCAATGATACAGCCGTTTAGTTTCAAACAAAGACCCAAACATAGCATCTAAAAAGCTGCAAAATTCTTCTTCTTCTTCCATTGCCCTATCCGTTTTGGGACGTTGGCTATTAACAAGGCTATTTTGACTTTGTTTACGGCACCTCTGAACAGTTCGGTCGATGTTAGTCCGAACCATTGTCGCAGGTTATGCATCCATGAGTGTCGTCTTCTTCCTGGTCCCCTCCTACTGTCGATTCTTCCTTTAACTATTAACTGTAGGAGCCGGTACTTAGTATGCCTCATGACATGTCCAAAGTACTCAAGCTTCCGTTTCTTTACGGTAAAGATTATTTCTTTGCTTTTGCCTATTCTCTGCATTACTTCCACGTTAGTGATGTGGTCTGTCCGGGATATCCGAAGAATACGGCGATATATCCACAGCTCAAAGGATTCTAGTTTCTTCAAGGTGGCTTCCGTTGTGGTCCATGCCTCTGCTCCATAGAACAAGGCCGGGAAGACATAACACTTGACCAGTCTTAATTTTAGTTCCATTGAGATTTTGCTTGTGAACCACTTTTTCATATTGTTGAACGTGTTTCGCGCTTTTTCAATTCGTGATCTTATTCCTGTTAACTGGTCCCATTTTGTGTTGACTGTGGTTGCAAGGTATGTGTATGTCTCCACTTGTTCTATTTTTCGGTTGTTTAATGTCAATTGTATCGGAGGTTGTTGTGTTCTGCTGATGAGCATGCATTTAGTTTTGGTTGTATTGAGTTCTAAACCATATTCTTGACTTGCTGTGTGTATGCTTTGCATGAGTCTTTGAAGCTCGTTGCAGTCATTTGCGATAATAACTGTGTCGTCAGCATATCTAATATTATTGATTACCTCTCCGTTTACTTTGATACCCTCCGAAACTTCTCCCAGTGCTTCTCTGAAGATTTGTTTAGAGTATATATTGAACAGGAGCGGCGAGAGGACGCATCCCTGTCGTACACCCTTTTTAATATCTATTTTCCCACTGTGTAAGTTGCCCATCTTTATCTCAGCACTTTGGTTCCAATAGAGACTGGTTATTATGCGCAGATCCTTGCCATCAATATGCATCTTCCTGAGCATTTCCATGAGTTTATCATGTTTGACCTTGTCAAACGCCTTGGAGAAGTCGATGAAGCACAAGTGAACGTCCTTGTGCATGTCTCTGCATCTTTGAATTAAAACTTGCAGACTGAAGATCGCCTCTCTTGTGCCCAATGCGCTTCGGAATCCGTACTGTGACTCCGATATATTTGCTTCTCATTTGTTATATATTCTACTGTGTATGATTTTGGTGAAAACTTTGGTAATGTGATTTATCAAGCTTATTAAGCAGTGTTGATCACAGTGTTTTGCACTTGGTGTTTTAGGTATGGCTACAAAGGTTGATCGAAGCCATTCCTCCGGAATCTCCCCTTTGTCGTAAAAGGTGTTAAAAAGGCCTGTCAGAAAATCGAGGAAGTGGTCATCCGTTTCGCATAGGAGTTTTATGATCTTGCCTTGTATGTTGTCGTGACCTGGTGTTTTGTCGTTTTTTAGCGATGAAATGGCTTTTTCCACTTCAGACCTTAGTATTTCGGGTCCAGTCATGTCGTCATCTTGGTCCACTGTCGTTCTGCGTTTATCGTTAAAAGTCGTTCTACGTAATCTTTCCATGTGTCAATGAGCTTCAAGTCGTCTGATATAAGGTTACCGTCTGCGTCTATTAGTGTCGGGTGGGGATTATTGGTTTTCTTTTTAGTTGTTAATTCTTTGATCTTTTTGTGATTCTTCTTTGATTATGTGGTAGTCATATCATCTGTCGCACTCTTCGATTGCAAAATTACTTACACGTATTAGAGAATTGGTTGACAAAATAGAAAATTAAAGTCAATAACAAAAAATCAGTCTAAATCACATTTACAACAAGAAGTCGTACTGGTCCACAACTTAGACTAAACGATGCTCCCAATTCTGCTAAAGACATTGTGAAATATCTTGGGTTGCATTTGGACCGAAAGCTCACCTGGAAGCAACACATGAACGCCAAAAAAGCTTAATATAAAATTAAAACAAATGAATTGGAGAAATTCTGCAGACCTTCCAATCAAAAACATTGCGTCTGATAGCTAACGCTCTTTGGTATGTGAACAATGCAACCATCCACAATGATCTAAGAGTACTAACCATAAAAGAATACCAACCGTCATATCACTTCAAAGCAACAAGGCCAAAATTCGTAATTCAACGCACCACAGCCAAATTATCAGTGAATTATATCAGCCACCAATGGAGGAACGAAGATTGAACAGGAGTTGGCCAGAAGACCTGGTTACATAGATGAAGAAAAGGAGGAGAACTGTCGATGAACGGTACCCAAATCAAGTCAATATTGTCATCACATTTACAAATTACTTAATGTACTGTTGATGAGTAGATTGTAAATATGTATTTAAAAATAAAAAAAAAGTCTTCATTAAGTTTGGCTGCTACTTTTTCTTTACTAGCTGCGTTTCGAGGTATTTCAATATTGTACTTTTTTGCTTTGCTTCAACCAATAGTTTTTAGTTTTTGTCTAAGATTATTAACGGCTGGATTGTAATCTGACGACCCTACGTCCATGCCTGAGTAGGTTTTTACACGCTGGATTTTTGATTTGAATCTGTGATTTTTGAAAGCGAGAACAAGAAGCTAGTTATTAGAAATATAGAAATTAAAAGCATTTATATTATTATATTATGTTTAGATAAAATTTAAATAATAGCAACTCATATTATCTCTAGCTTTGTTTTAGGACTTTCTTCCCCATATTCTGTACAATTCTGGACCTCAGCGACAAATACGCTCCAGGGAGGCAAATGGATGTGGTTGTCAACAGGCAAAGACGTCAAATATTTTAATTGGGGTTTCGGCGAGCCACTAGGAATTTTTGTGCCAAATTTTGAAAACTGCATTGTTATTAGATTAGATAAACAACGTGGAATAACGTGGCATGACCTTAATTGTTTGTTATCGGGTTACGCTATATGTGAAGATTCGCTATCTTGTACTTGTTCTTTGTCGAAAGTGTATTAGTGAATATTACTGAATTAAATACCATGAATGGATTTTTTGAACAATAAACTTAATAGTTTCCAATAACGTATTAGTTGTAAATAGAACAGAGCAAATTATAATTAAAAATTAGGTAACACAGCAGTTTTACACTAGTTGTATACTAATACTTTTTCCCAAACTAAGGAAATCAGATTTAAAAGTTCGATTTATCTCAAAAAGTTACTAACTATCTTTTCTTATTCTTATAGTTTATTTTTATGAACGAGAGAGTAATTAGCATAATGTTAACTGGTACCTCCGACCACTCCATGGGCGTGCTCAAGATTAATTGAAAAATTACTTTGAATAATTGTAAAAAATAAATGAATTATTTCAGTGTTATAAAGTGTTATGTGTATGTAAACAAAAGTGACCTCTTTTATCACACACTATATTAGAACTGACTGGCCTACATTAAAAAGGGTTTTAAGAAATTCACATTTTTTTTTAATTCTTAAAAATTACAAAAGAGAGAGTTTTTAAAACCGTCTAAGGTATGTTAAATAGATGAATAAAAATATTAATATAAAACTTACAGCTACTTGTTACAAATCCAAATCAGATTCAGAAGATGAACTTTCATAACCAAGATTTATAATAACAGGCTCGATCATTTTATCAGTAATCTTGTCCAGCTTCCACATTTTTTCCTCTTCTTTAATAGTGTGATTTACTGCTTTTTCCCAGTTTTCAGGTTTTACATTATTTACGGCCGCCAAAAACAACTGTTTAACATCATGAATTTTAAAAGTGGTATTTTTTCTTGAAACTTCACTCTTTATCTGTGCCCATACCAGTTCAATCGGGTTTAATTTACAATGATATGGTGGGGATCTAAGTACTGTCATTCCACGATTTTTGGCAATTACAGCAATTTCGTATTTTTTAAATTTTTCTTTATGTAGGGCACACAACGAATAAAGTAGCTTTCTTATAGATCCAGGACGTTACGTAATATTTTTTGAACTCAGCCAATTCTGCAAGTCTTTTTTTAACCACTTGGTTGTGGGCAGTCCTTCTATAAGTCTGGAGTGATAACTTGCATTATCCATTACTATTACACAGTTCTTAGAAAGAAGATCTATCATTTGTTCGAACCATTCTTGAAAGACATCAGCGTTCATGTCTTCATGGTAGTCACCGGTACGAGTTGATTCAAAAGTTAAAACCACCTTCAACAAAACCGTCTGAACTGCCAATGTGTACTATTATCAGCCTGCGCCCCTTTCCTGATGGTGGGTTTAAACCAGTAGATAAGTTATTTACAAAAGCGTGCCTTTGACTTGTAACAGTTTCATCCTGCCAAAATTTATTTATTGTATGACCCTCGTTGATCCATGTTTCATCAAGATAAAATATTTTTGTTTCTTGGTTTCTCATTTCCTTTATGGTTCTTAGAAAAGGTCTTCTCCATATGACAATATCGCTTCTTTCTAATAAAATGACTTTCTGGGATTCTTTTTCCAGCGGAAGCCTATTTCTTTTAAAAGTTTCCATAACGTACTTCGACTCATTTCTGGGTAATCCTTATCATCTCGAACTGAGACAAGAACTTTATCCAATGTTGGAAATTCTTGTCTAAAGAAGAATTCATGCACTTTCCGTCGAAGTCCTTCTTTAAAATGATATTCTATTTGAAATTTTGGTTTCCCTGGAGCATTACGTGGCATTTGAAAACTACCACATTTCTCTTCTTTAATAACTCTGTAAATCGTAGATTTCCCAACACCGAGTGTACTGCTAACTAACTCAACGGTCTCATCAACACTTTCACATAAACGTTTGTCAGTAAATGATTTAAAACAATTAAATATTAATGTTTTTTCATTAACTGTTAAAGGACCAATGTTTCGGCGTTTACACAGCACTTCCAAATTTTCCATAACACTAGTATACACAATAAACTGCACCTTGCAACTGAAGTACTACTTTTAGTGAACTATTAAGAATTTGGAATACGCCACTTGGACCTTTCTACAAAATGGAAAAACCCACTATCACATTTTCTGTAAAATAAGTTTAGAAGATAATTATCTAGTCAATTACTGTCGTAGATTCCTGGAATTAAAGAATTAAATGTTTGATTGTTGAAACCCTTACTTCGTGGAATGCACTCATTTCAGATAAAATAAAACGTTTTATTTTATCTAAAGAATTAAACCTTATTTTGCAAATAGGTAGGTACTTATTAAACTTTTATTGGTTATATATAACCAATAAAATAAACATCTTCCATTTCTTGCAAATTCATTAGTACCTGTTAACCTCCATCACTCCGACACTGGCAACCTTATTTAGGGATTAGTAACCCTCACAACTATTGTATTCTATTCTGCTCCAACCTTTATACCTGGTGGTAATACTCAATTTAAAATTGTTTTAATATATACTTCTGTAAACTTGTTGACAAATATCTGTTTTTCATTGAGTCACCCGTATCAACAGTTTAGGGATTTGCATACATAATTTATTGTTTTATTACTCTCTCATACATAAAAATACACTATAAGATGCTTGATCAAACCCACTTGATATTGGCGATTGACATGGCAAGGCTTTTTCAGTCTTGAACTATTCTGAACAGTTGTTCTACTCTCCGTATCCTAGTTCATTCTCTAATATTCTTTAACCAAGGGGAGTGTTTTTGACTAATTTTCCTGCGTTGTTAGATTTAATACATTATATTCAGTCAATAAATCGATCCCAAGGCTAAAAACTCTATGGTTTTGTACAGAAGTGAAGAAAAAATGTAAATAAAAGAAAAAAGCTTACCTGAAATACATGTCAACCAAAACAAAAGAGGGGTAAGTACCATAATTACAAGACAATTAGAAACGAAACACATGCACTTGTAGGAAAAATAAAAAATGATCACTGGGAACGCTTTTCGAAAGAAATATAACATGATTTTTACGGTCTGCAAAAGGAAATATAGCGCTTCATAAGAGGTCAAAGAACAGAAGTAAAGGACTTAATAGAACCAAGACACATAAAAAAGGATACGTGTATTGACTACCTAAAAAAGCTCTTTGCAGAGGAAGAATATACGAGGTAGAACCAGAAACACCAGAAATTACCACAAATGAACAACTTAATATAAATACATACACAGAAGGTGCAGAAAATACATGAAAACCTGAAGAACAGAAAAGCGGCAGGTGAAGATGGGATACCAAACGAATTACTAAAATATTGTGTAGCAGCAATGACAGAACAATTAACAACATTAATTAATAAAATAAAAAATACCGAAAGAATTTAGAAACTACACCGGTATATATTTTTAAATACTACGCTAAAATAATTACTATTTAAATGAGAAATAAGCCACAATTAAAGGTTAAAGTAATTTTATTGACGTTTCAATTTCCACTTCTGCAATCGAAATTTAAAGGATTTTATATAACGACTCAAAATGAACATTTTAAGCTTTGTTAAACGATTCTATGTTAATTGTTTACTGAGATAATAAAAATAAGCTGACGGTGCGCCTCAGAGCGCGTTCCATATCAGAACTATAACCACCATCTGTCAGTCTATCAGTTTGACGATTCGAACTTCATTTATAAATCAAGAGCTTTGAAATCGTTATAAATACCATTAATCTGTTGTTTTTAAATAAATATTAACAAAAAATAACAATGCAGTGAGGACATCACCTGGTCATATCGACCAATATCTTTAACCAATATTATATGTAAAGTGTTCGAGACAATAGTAAATAAAAGGCTGAGATGGTATTTAGAACAACAAAAACTTCTTATTCCACAACAAAGCGGATTTAGGCAAAATCGATCCACTATAAATGATAACCTATACATTAAGCATTTGCAAATAGGCAAGGTTGTATCGCAATCTTTTTTGATATTAATAAAGCTTAGTATACTGTCTGGCGATTCAATATCATATCAAAATTGCATAATTGTATAATATCAGAGGCAATATGTTAATATTTATTTCAAATTTTTTTCAATCTCGCAGCTTCATAGTTCGATCAGACATAGTTAACTCAAATAAAAAAGTTCAAGAGAACGGAGTGCCACAAGGATCAGTTATAAGCTCAACCCTTGTTCTAAGAGCCATAAACGACATACTTCAACAATGCTCACCGATTGTTAAAGTAAGATTATACGCTGATGATTTAGTTATACTTGCCAAAGGAAAAACTCTACATCTATTCAAAAACATTTACAACAGACAATCAATCGATTAGAATCATGGTCTATGACTATCGGATTACAATTTTCACCTACAAAAACTAAATTTATTTTATTCACACTCCAAAAACTCTCCTGGAAATATTATCCCAATAAAAACTATTGCCAGCAAAAACTGGGAAGTAGATCAAAATAAAATAGTACATGTATATAAATCTTTAGTTAGATCCAAACTCGACTATGGTCCGATAGTTTATTCATCAAGCAAAGTATCAGTATTAAAAACCTTAGAAACTGTTGAAAACACAGCTCTACGAATAGCTTCAGGTGCGTTTCAAACGATTAGTTCAAAGTTTACCATGCTTAACAGGAGAACCACCCATAAGTTTACGATGCAAATACCTTTCTCTCTCATATGCTTCTAAAATAGCTAGTAATAAAGAACACCCTACTTATACCAATACGTCCACAGATCAATTTCAAGACACTTTCTCTACAACAAGACTAGATCCACGATTTTACGAAAGAGTTAGAAGAAACCTTCATGACCTACATCTTGAATATCCTGAAATTCTCCCTACAAATTTCCTAATTGCGCCACCTTGGTTAATACCAATTCTCAAGATTAATACTAACCTTAATATATAAAAAAATGAGACTATAACAGACCTGATCAAACAATCATTCTTAATAAAAATGGGAACATAAAAATCACTATAATATATACACACTGCAGCCGTCCCCACACCTAATACATCCTTAAAATTTAAACTCAATCCCATTACTTCGTCATACACTGCAAAGTTGTTTGCAATATATCAAGCACTTATCCATATAAAAGAATCGAAACAGTCCCCGTCTCTCATAATAACCGATTCACTAAACTCGTTTCACACTATCAAACGTTTATGTACCAATAATTCAATTGCCTTACATATCCAATCAGAAATAGAGATTATAAATAATAATAAAATCACTGTTGACTTCATGTTTGTTTCATCACATTCAGGTATAAAAGGACATGAAGAAGCGGATAAACTAGCCTGCTTAGCATCCTTCATCCAGGACTCCATTTTTATTAATGAGGTTTCTTCAGATGACTTCAAGTCAGAAGTTAGATCAGGTTATCCAATAGACGATTATTTCTGACCATTGATCGTCGTTTACGAGAAACGGGTACATTCCAACCGTAAGTTGCTGGCAATAGTGGTCGTCCAATAATGGATGCAACTGATGAAGACCTTTTGGAAACCATTGAAGAAGTCCCTGGAACAAGTACAAGGGTATTAGCTGCTCAACTAAATGTTCCTCAAGTAAGGGTTTGGAGGCGTTTGAAGAATCAGCTGCTTAAACCCTACTTACCAACGGTTCAAGAGTTATTGGTTGAAAATTATCCTTAAAGGATTGGATTTTGCGATTGGTGGTTAATGGAAAACACTCCAAATGTTAATTTTACTAGCAATATTTTGTTTACCGACGAGGCTTCCTTCAGTAGAAATGGAATAACAAACCATCATAAAGAGCACATTTGGACCGACGAAAATTCTTTACGAGAAAAAAACGATTCATCACCAAAGGACTTTCAAAGTTAATGTTTGGGTAGGAATTGTGGATAACAATCTAATAGACCCAGTATTTCTTCCCAACAATTTAAATAGTGATAATTATTTGCAGTTCTTGTCAAACGATTTACAAGAGTATTGGGAAGAAGTGAATATTGCAATAAGGTAAAATATGTGGTTTCTACAATGGCGCTCCACCGCATTACAGTAATAAAGTCCGGGAATACTTTTGCAGGCAGTATACTGGTGGGTGGATTGGAAGGGATCGTGACGCAGCTATTTCTTGGCCACCCAGAAGTCCAGGTCTTAACCCCATGGACGTTTGCTTTTGGGGGTTTATGAAAGAGAAAGTCTATTCTGTAACAATAGAGGACGAAAAATAATTGAGGTTTAGAATAATTGAAGCTGCAAATCAATTGCGTCAGAAAAATATGATTTTCAAGCCCATTCTGTTTTGCTTATTAAAACGATTCCGAATGTGTATTGAAGAAAATGGGGGTAATTTTAAACATTTATTGTAATATCATATTTATAAAGGTTATAGACATTTTTGTACTTGTTAATTCATTTAAGCCATTTATTTAGTTGCACGTATTTTTTTAAAGGTTAATGCGAAGGGTCGTAACTCAATAAAAACTGTTTTTTGAAAAAAGTGATATGAGGCAAAAAATGTTTAAAAATAATGTATTAAACTAATGATGCCACAAAATTCATTTGATTTGAACGTACTCAAAATGTTTGGGGGGGGGGGGTTTAGAGCTGCACACCCGCCTTAAAATTTTTCTGTGCGCTTAGATTTTGTTGTTTCTTTTGTATGAAAAATGCTTTCAGAATAAGAAAGTAACGTGTCCATTTTTATTACAAAATGTTAAATAGTTTAGAGATAATGCAAAAAAACAATTTTTATTTTGTAACTTGAAATGGCTGTAACTTTTTTTGTGTACACTTTTGTAGTAAGGTAAGTTGGATTCAATCAATTTATTTTTGTCCCCGGAATCCGTGATTTAATTTATGACATACCTTCTTGAAACACCCTCTATATATATATGAGTGTTCCATGATTTTAATATAAATCTTTAAAAACATAAATGTGCCAAAATGGAACACAATTTTCATGCAATTATGTTGCTCCCGTTCATTTAACAAGTACTATAGCTTACTCGCTGCTTTAACAATCTTTAACCATGAAAAATACATTGAAAGAAAAGAAAAATTATGTATTTTAACATAGAGACTGAAAAAGCTTTTATTTTAAGTTTTTAAATCCTACAAATCATATTTGCTGTGTATTTTTTTATAGTTTTCATAAAATGTTATCCCTGTTGTTTCGCTCTAACTGCAATTCTCTGTGGTATTTTTAGCGGCGCTGGTGTTTAGAGCCGATAAATAAAACAACCTCTGTAATGGGATCAAACATTCCCCACACCTCTAAATATTTAAGCCGGAAGTTTTATTACTCCTCCGCGTTTTTGGCCCTTTAGCGTTGAGTGCATGAATAAATTAGCATTCAGGCGAAGATATCGAATCTGTAGCCAGAATATACCTTCCGCTCCGGTAATAATTTATGAAAAACCATTTTTCAAAAAGGCATAAATAGAGTATATTCTTGCCAGCTAAAAGACAAGGGTTGATTTATTGGGTAAATCGGATTTAAATCATCTAAGGTTTTGAAGTTGATCTTAACATCATAATAAAACTCCTGAAAAGAATATTGAAGTTGAGTTTTAAAGGTAGTAAAAATTTTAACACTCTTAAAAGACAAAAACTTTTAGGAAAGCGAGATATACAGGGTGATCAATTTTTTTTAATCTGTTATAGGAGATACAAAAAAATATTTATAAAAATAGGAGGCAAATATATAATTATACAAATCTATATATATATATATATATATATATATATATATATATATATATATATATATATATATATATAATTCGTTGGTAGGTAACTTTCGGGAAAGCGTCAAATCAAGGATCGGCTAGAGATGGTATAGAACTTCAAATCAAGGATCGGCTAGCAGTTTGGTGTAGAACTCTATTCTAAATCTGAAATTTTGCGGTGATAGGCTGTCACCTTCATCAGCACATTGAAAATGTTAGTTGGTCCTAGTGGTGAAGAACACTGTCACAAACATGTTAAAAATATTAAAAAATACATTTAAAATTTTAAATAAAAACATTACAACACAAAAGGGTATTTTTTCAAATACAACACAACAAAAAAATCTAAAATCTCTAAAGATTTTAGATCTTCACCACCAGGACCAACTGAACATTTTCAATGTGCTGGTGAAGGTGACAGCCTATCACCGCAAATTTCACATTTATAATAAAGTTCTACACCAATTTGGCGTGCACTATCTCTAGCCGATCCTTGATTTGACGCTTTCCCGAAATTTACCTACCAAATAATTGTATTCTTAGCGTCGTTATATACACTATATAAGTATATATATATATATATATATATATATATATATATATATATATATATATATATATATATATATATATATATATTTATGTAAAAAAACAATTTATTGTTTTAAAAAGACTCTTTTTTCTTTTAATCCTCTATATTTCGCTGATTTTTTGTCAGCTTCATCAGGAGACAACTAAAAATTTGAATAAAAGTTATAAATATAAAAATCAGTTTGAATAAAAAGTGACTCACTTACAGATTTAGAGTGGAAAGTATTTAAACAAGTTGAACATAATTTGTTCAAAACAGTACTGACAGTTTTTGTTAAAAGTACCTAGGTCACTAGTAATTAAATGTAAAAATATAAAAACAGAGCAAACAAAAACAACGAAACAATTAAAACACATTAAAAATATACAGGGTGATTTAAAATATAATTGTTAACAGAAAAATTATTTAGACATACTAAGAATATTACAGTAGATATTGCTCAACTGTCCCGTGTCTGCCTTGTAATTTACTGTATAGTTTTCCCTATTTATATGACACATTTCCAAAAACAATCTTTTTTTATAATTATTTTCTTGCTGTAAAACCCTGACATTTGAGTAATCAAATTGATGGCCAGTTTTTAAGTGATGGTCAACTGCCGCACATGTGTTCTTCCGTTTTGTGCAGTCACTTTTGTGTTGGGTGACCCTTTGTTTTAGCCATTGAGAAGTTTGGCCAATATAACAGCTCTGGCAATCCAAACAAGGCAGTTTGTAGATAACATTAGTTTTGTTTAAAGTTGATGTCTTGTCTTTTACTTTAGAAAACAGTTGTCGGTTTTCTAATAAATTATATTGGACAATTTTTATGTTGGTAAATTGTTTAAATAAACTAGTCACAGAAGGTGTTAACTGTTTTATTAATGGTAGTTTTTTATATTGTGTTGTTTGTGCTGCTCCGATATCAGTGGGACCGTCAAAAATGTCAGAGTTAAATATCAATTTTTTAAGGATATGTTTTGGGTATCCATTATTTTGAAAGATGTTTAACAGCAAATTTAAGTTTTTGTTTATGAATTTATCGTCACTAATATGCCTTACCCTATTCTTCATTGCAATGACTGTATTAAACTTTTGGTGAGTAGGATGATTTGAAAAAAAGTTTAAATATCTTCCAGAGTGTGTTGGCTTTTGATACCAATCTATCAATATTTTGTTTTGTTCTGTTCTTATTATTTTGGTGTCCAGAAATGATATCGAACAATCATTTTCAATCTCTAAAGTAAATTGGATATGTTTATTAAAGTTATTGAAAATGTTTAAGGTATTTTGAATTTGTGAAGTAGGAACAGAACATATAAGATCGTCTACAAATTTTTTAATGAAGAAAGGTAATTGTGGAATAATGACATCCAGCAAATGGTCCAAAATGATAGTTGCTATTATGGGGCTGAGTGGACTACCCATAGGTGCTCCAAATATTTGTCGATAGAACTTATCATTAAAGCTAAAATAGGTGTTCTCAAAAACATAGTTCAGAAGTGTTAAAAAACTATCCTTGGAAATTGTTGTATAATTTTGGATGAGATTCCATTTTGACTGTATTATACTACTGACCAGATCTATTGGTATGTTAGTGAATAACGATATAACATCTAACGAAATTAAAACATAATCTTTCGGTAAAATTAACTCTCTAACATCATTAACAAATGAAAATGTATCCTTTGCATTATAGTTGTTCACTTCGTCAAAAGCATCTTTAAGAATGTTAGCAAGAAATTTGGATAAGTCATAAGTTACTGAATTTATAGAGCTTCTACCTGCCTCTATAGAGCAGGGTTTTACAGCAAGAAAATAATTATAAAAAAAGATTGTTTTTGGAAATGTGTCATATAAATAGGGAAAACTATACAGTAAATTACAAGGCAAACACGGGACAGTTGAGCAATATCTACTGTAATATTCTTAGTATGTCTAAATAATTTTTCTGTTAACAATTATATTTTAAATCACCCTGTATATTTTTAATGTGTAATTTTATTGTGTTTTAATTGTTTCGTTGTTTTTGTTTGCTCTGTTTTTATATTTTTACATTTAATTACTAGTGACCTAGGTACTTTTAACAAAAACTGTCAGTACTGTTTTGAACAAATTATGTTCAACTTGTTTAAATACTTTCCGCTCTAAATCTGTAAGTGAGTCACTTTTTATTCAAACTGATTTTTATATTTATAACTTTTATTCAAATTTTTAGTTGTCTCCTGATGAAGCTGACAAAAAATCAGCGAAATATAGAGGATTAAAAGAAAAAAGAATCTTTTTTTAATAATAACAGACCGCATACCCGATATTCCAACACAATAAATTGTTTTTTTTTTACGTTTAGGTCGATAATCTTACCAGTTTTGCTATATTTATATATATATATATATATATACGAAATACCAAGAAGCCGAGAGACCTCTCTGATAGCAAATTAGGTGTACCGCAAATTCAAAACCTCTTGCTAGAGGCTTTTAACGACGCTAGAAGTATCCTTTTACTTCGACATGCATCTACGATTCACCTTTGAAAATTACCATCTTTTTCGCTCTTTACGTAGAGAAAGACGTTTAAATGAAAGTAAAAGATTGCATTTCATTTCAATCGGAACTCCACCATTGTCCTACACGTGTTTCGGGTTATTCAACCCATCGTCAGGAGCACTTGTGGAAGTTCAACTGAAATGAAATGCTGTCTAGGTTCCTATTTGCGGTTCAACTAATTTGCTATCATAGAGGTCTCGCGACTTCTTGTTATTTCGTATAGATGTTACACTGGCTGTTATTGTGGTTATAATGACCAAACACTAGACTGCATTTCATTTGAGTTGAACTTCCACAAGTGCTCCTGACGATGGGTTGAATAACGCGAGACACGTGTAGGGCAATGGTGGAGTTCCGATTGAAATGAAATGCAGTATTTTACTTTCATATATAATATATATATATATATATATATATATATATATATATATATATATATATATATATATATATATATATATTTTATATATATATATATATATTTATATATATATATATTTATATATATATATATATATATATATATATATATAAATATATATATATATATATATATATATAAATATATATATATATATATATAAATATATATATATATATATATATAAATATATATATGTATATATATATATATATATATATATATATATATATATTATTATATTATCTATATATATTTGGACCAAAATTATATTATTATTTCTATGAATGGAAAACCTCGTTTCTCAACTAGAACAGCTGTCAGAATAGATCTCTCTGCCTCGTGCTGCGTTCTATTAAGAAAAAAAATAACCACGTATATCAGTGAACTCTCCATGTTTAGTAAGAAAACCACGCATATATGTTGTACTTGAACTCCTTATTTCAAGTGAAGTTTTTACTGCTGCTCTTATCTTCTACTATTTTTTGTAGAACAAATAAAGACAGGTAAGTTCAATATTTTATATACCTTTTAATTACATTTAATGGCAAAACACCTTCGTTTGTAAGTGGTTATGTTTACGAAAACCTTGAAAATGTTATGTTTACTATATTTCTTTAGAAAACCTCTTTAAAAAAAAATTAGAAAAAAGTGTACACAATAAAAGTTACAGCCCTTTAAAGTTACAAAATAAAAATTGTTTTTTGCATTATCTCCTAAACTACTTTACTTGTTTTGAAAACATTTTTCATAAAAAAGAAACAACAAAATCTAAGCAACTTTAAGGGGGTGTGTAGCTCTAAATCCCGCCAAACTTTTGAGTAAGTTCAAATCAAATGAATTTTGTGGCATCATTAGTTTTAACACATTATTTTTAAAACTGTTTTGCCACTTATTACTTTTCAAAAAACAGTTTTTATTGAGTTACGGCCCTTTTCATTAACCTTACAAGTACAAAAAATATCTATAACCTCTATAAATATGATGTTTCAATAAATGTTTAAAATTACCCCCGTTTTCTTCAATACACATTCGGTATCGTTTTAATATGGAAAACCGAACGCGCTGAAAAATCATATTTTTCTGACGAAATTGATTTGCAGCTTCAATTATTTTAACCCTCAATTGTTGTTCGTCCTCTATTGTTACAGAATACACTTTCTCATTCATAAACCCCCAAAAGCAAAAGTCCATTAAGACCTAGACTTCTTTGTGGAAAAGAAATAGATGCGTCACGACCCCTTTCAATCCACCGACCAGGATACTGCCTGCAAAGGTATTCTCGAACTTCATTACTGTAATATGGTGGAGCGCCATTTTGTAGAAACCACATATTTTATCTTATTCCAATATTCACTTCTTCCAAATACTCTGGTAAATCGTTTGCCAAGAACTGCAAATAATTATCACCATTTAAATTGTTGGGAAAATTACTGGGCCTATTAGATTGTTATCCACAATTCCTGCCCAAACATTAACTCCTTTGGTCATGAGTCGTTTTTTTGACGTGAGGATTTTCGTCGGCCCAAATGTGCTCGTTATGATGGTTTGTTATTCCATTTCTACTGAAGGTAGCCTCGTCGGTAAACAAAATATTTCTAATAAAATTAACATTTTGAGTGTTTTCCATTAACAACCAATCGCAAAATCCAATCCTTTTGGGATAATCTTCAACCAATAACTCTTGAACCGTTGTTAAGTGATAGGGTTTAAGCCGCTGATCCTTCAAACGCCTCCAAACCCTTACGTGAGAAATATTTAGTTGAGCAGCTATTACTCTTGTACTTGTTTCACTGAATTCTTCAATGATTTCTAAAATGTCTTCATCAGTTGCATTCATTATTGGACTACTACTATTACCAGCAACTTGCGCTTGGAATGTACCCTTTTTCCGTAAACGACGATCAATGGTCAGAAATAATGGTATATCGGGTGTATTTCGATTGAGGTATTTTACTGCATAACCCCTTGCGGCGGCTGCACTGTTTCCTTGACATTCACCTACGATATTCCCGATAGTTTATTGAAATCATAATTTAATCTGATCCAACTTACCCAAAGTTAAATGCATATCTGAAATTTTATGAAATGTGTAGGTCATTGTAATATCAAAATTTTTAATATTAATCTTATTCTAGCTGAAAACATCGACAATCTGCAGGAGCTAATCAATAGAGTTGACATGGAATGCACAAATTGGGGACTGTCGATAAATATCGATAAAACTAAATACATGGTGACCAGTAAAATGGATATCGGCGCAACCCAACTAATATTAACCAACAACCGCTGCAGAGAGTTCAGAGATTCAAATACCTTGGATGTTGGATTACCCAAGATCTAGATCCATCCTTCGAAATTCGATGTAGAATTGAACAGGCAAGAAACTCATTTCAAAAATTCAAGCCTCTATTATCCAATAACTCATTAAATTTGGAAATCCGTGAAAAGTTTACAAGATGTTACGTGTGGTCTGTACTTTTGTATGAATGTGAAACTTGGACTTTAAACGCCGATATCATGAATAAAATCGAGGCGTTTGAGATGTGGTTGTATCGAAGGATACTAAAAATTCCATGGACTAGCAGAACCAGAAACAAAGTTCTTCGAAGAATGGGATATCAACGAACTCTATTAAATATTATTAAGAGGCGCAAACTAGAATATCTTGGACATATAATCAGAGGACCAAGATATGAGTTCCTTCGGCTAATTTTCAACGGTAAAATCAAAGGAAAGAAATGGATAGGACGGAAGAAACTCTCTTGGTTGAGGAATTTGCGGCAGTGGACAGGTTTGACAGCGGACCAATTGCTACACGTAGCGCAAGACCGAGATCATTATAACAATATAAGCATGGTAGTTGCCGACGTTCCGTAGGGATATGGCACTCTAAGAAGAAGAATCTTATTCACACAATTGACTTTGAAATGATTGACTATTATTGATGGAACTATTTATAATTATTAAATCCGTAGAAACTAATTGTAATTTTATGGCCAACTAGGAAAAAATTTTATTACAAAATGTCAAGTAGTTTAGGAGATAATGCAAAAAAACAATTTTTTATTTTGTTACTTCAAAGGGCTGTAACTTTTTTTGTGTACACTTTTGTACTAACGTAAATTGGATTCAATCGATTTATTTTTGTCCCCGAAATGCGTGATTTAATGTAAGACATATCCCTATACCCTGTATACCATATAAAATGTTTGATAGTAAATTAAAAATAAAAACCTAGAGTTTTTTTTTCAAAATTTATCACGAATTTCGTTTGATAATCGTACGTTAGAAACCATAATCATAAAAAATATAGCCACAACCAGAGATTAAAAAGTCTAAAGCCAAAAAGTTCTTTATAAATCACATTTTCTAATTGCACCCCGCAGAATCGAATCTTATTACGGAGCACTTCAGCGAGCGGCCTGCCAGACTAACACGAATAAACCCCTTTAGGTCGACCATAAATTTTTTTAACGTTGATAATATACCGAAAAAGTGTATCCAATCCGAGTCGCGTCGGCTTGCGAAACCGATATATGATATATTGTTATCGTGCGGTTGAAAAAACGCAGACCAGACCGCCATCGTTCAGACATAATTCATTCGCAGTGGATGCTACGGAACAAACACGACAAAAAAAACAACAATACGAAGTTATAGAACAGCAGGCTGTGTATATCTACGTATGTAATTAAATAGTTTATTTCTATTACATTGATTTATACTAGACAATAGTACTTACGTTCTTTTAAATATATTATAATTCATGGGTGAAAAGATTATTCTTAACATTGATGGCGAATTTCAAGGTAAAGGGACCTGACAAAAAATAAAAGAGCAGCATAAACAACCTTAGTTTTAAATTCAATATAATATTATGTCCTAGAAAAACATAGGTTGCTTTTCTTGTTCTAAAGAAAAATATAGACCTTCAAGCTCGTGATTGAATTGATATTAATAGAGTGTTATGACGACATTTTAGCATCGCTACTTCGTCAGACACTCGGGTTGATACAAAATCAACACGGAAATTTTGAGTGGTAAGCATGCTGATGACGTAATACTAAGATGATAGAGGTAAACTGCACGAAAGACAAAATGCATGGTCATAACAACAAATCTACTAAGATGTAAATTAGAGCTGAAGGATCAGATAATAGAACAAGAAATGTTTAAATATCTAGGCATTACACATTCTAACTACAGAAAGCTCAAAACAAAAGTAGAAAATATGTGGAACCAAAAATATCGTAAAGAAATGAAAGGCAGATTTTACAAAATAGTTATAAATAATAAGATTTAGAATAATAATAACATAACCGGCAGAAACACGACCTGACACAGAGAGGACAAAGAATGCTAGAAACAGCAGAGATGAAAACCCTTTATTGTAAAAACAACCTATCTATGTCACCTCGGGGGAAATGAAATGGGTCTAAACGCCTTCTAATGCCTCCGGGTGCTCTGTAGAGGGCTTCGAAAACATCAACGATAGCTCCTCTACTTAAGTCCATTTTCAGGGTATGGACTCGTAAATGTTTTCTTCTGGTATATTGCCTTGAAAAAGGCAAGATATTTTTACATGATAAACGTTAAGTCGAAATAAAAATACCAGGTTGCAGTAGAATAACATCTCAGCCACAGAGTATGGATAAAGCTAAAAACAAGAGCAGAGCCCCGAGAGGACTAAGCTCTCGGAGAGCCCGTGAGGGACTGACTTAGTTGACCTGAAAATTGCCTATTTTTATACACGCTGATGTAGCGATAAATAGGGATCTCCAGGTCAGGAACCAATAAGGAAAAATGAGGGGCGGGGCGATGAGTCTTGAGCGCGTACTAGTCGCGCTTGAGGACATCTATAATATTATAATCGTAATATAGTTACTTTATCAACTTGTTGTCAACCTTCCCCCATAATATCTCTCCATTCCGCGTTATATAGCTTAGGAAAGTTACCGGTTGCAGGTACAAATAAAGTTAGAACCGGTATTTTGTGTTAAATTTTATATCAATTTTGTTTCTCTCAATACTCTCTCTTGTTACTGCCTCCTAGCACTGTAAAGCTAAAGATATTTGTAACTCTATGTATTATTATCAGAATTGCGATAATTATCAATGTAGCATCAGCCCTTAAGTTCACTATAAATAAATCGAAGGAAAATGCGTCTTAAGTGTTTTATTGCTTAAATGGTCCTTAATAAATATTTTGAAGCAATTAGGCATTCAACTACGCCTCTCTAAAATGTAGAAAGTTTGGTAATGAAAAAATCAATGGTAAGATACTAGAGCTCAGAATTCAAATGATCAGATGTTACGTTTTCTTTGTTTTGCCGTACTGCTGTGAAAGTTAGACAATGGAGTCTGAAAGAGAGAAAAGAATATCGATACCTTAATTCGCAAACCGGCCAACTCCACGTTTCATCAAAAATAGTTTTTCGACGCAGTTGGTTTACAATTATAATTCCGCATGATTTGCAAAACCAACAACTCCAATACAATCACTAGTTTCTGTGTAAATCGGTATTCGAAAACCAGCCATCTCCGTTTTCTTCGGAACGTTATGATTTTGACAGCTAACTCCCCTAAGTCGATCATTTTATTCGGCGTTTCAACTACGTACGGGTATCGTTCCACAATTTATGACAGAAAAATTGTTAAAACACAACATAAGGAAAGAAATAGTGACAAACAGTTGGATAATAATACAAGGTATGAATATTTATTTATTTATTTATTAGATATAATTGCTTACCTCCTGTTTTTAAAGATTTAATATTCGCTAGGAGTTGGCTGGTTTGCTTTCTTCGTTTTCACACTAGTGATGGGAGTAATCCAATGTTATGTTTTGTTTTAAGCTGTCGTAAACGATTTAAAAATAATTTTTTGCCCAAAGATTTTTGTTACATTCATAAAAAAGTACAACCATTAGGAGAGAGCAGGTGAAATACATATTATTATAATTAATCATTTTTACCCCAAAAATGATATCCTTATACCAATAATAAATAATGTATTGCACTTTTTTAATCTTTATTTTTGATACTTATTTTCTTAATTTGCTCATTCTTGTATTTATTATTGAATTTATGGTGTGGTGATGGCTTTTTTTGATTTTTTTAGATGCTGAAAACACGCACTCAAAAAATATTGCAAATGAGTACTCAAAATAAACAGGAGCGAGATTTAACTAACACTAGCACAGAGTCTTTATTGTCACAAAACTCCTATAATTTGGATAGCATGACCAAGCATGATAGCTTAGCTTCTCAATCTGCTTCCTCCATTTTTTTGCCAATAGCGACATAGATTGTACTGACAACGAACAGCCTCGTATAGAAAAGATGTTTAACGCTGAATACTTCAACGACAGTATTATGTTTGATAGTCAAAGTTGTGTCCATAATAATATGCAGACAGTTAATAATGTTATACTTGAAGAGGTTTACTCACTCAATGAAAATTACAGTCAATCATTATTTGACACTAACACCGAAAATACGGTTAATCCTATTGAACCAATTACATGCAGCATTAACCAAAATGATACCTTATTAGTATTGAATAGTGATTTAGTCATTGATATGCAAGAAGAAGAGCTAACGGCTCCTGCATCTATACCTAAAATCCCAACTGCCTATCCTGAATTAATGAAAAAACTAGTTGATTACAGTGAATCTGATTCTGAATATGACGAACCTGTTATCAAAAGAAAGAAACGGTGTCAAGTAAAGAAAGACCAATGGGTTAGTCAAAGGAATAAAAAGAATAGGGAAACGGGTAAAGAATACTGCGGAAAGCAAAAAATTGATGGAAAGTGGAGAAAAGATATAAAGAAACCAAAAAAAATTATGAAGCCTCGATGTAATTGTAAAGAAAAAAAGAATAGTGTTATCCAGTGCAATATTATATCTGAAAATGATCGAAAAACATTATTTGATCAGTTCTGGACTTTTACTTGGAACGAAAAACGACTTTACATCGATAATTTAGTAAAAGTTATTCATACAAATAGACAAAGGGATAGGAAATATCCAGAAAAATCTAAGAGAGTTAATACTTTTATTTACCATCTAAAAAAAGGCGAAGCTATGATCCGAGTCTGTAAAACGTTATTCCTAAACACTTTTTCCATCGGTCAATCATGTATTTGGGGTTGGAAGGTTCAAACTACAGGAAAGAATACCAGTGAACCATTAAAAACAAATATTACAAGAAATCCATTTGATGAAGAAATTAAAACTTTGCAGGACTTTTTAGATGGTTTACCCAAAATGCCGTCCCATTATTGTAGAAAAAGGACAACACAGACATATATACAATCAGACATTTCATCCAAGCAACAGCTTTACAAAATGTACACAGATTATTGTGAGTCAAAAAACAAAAAAACGTTATCTATTGCTACTTTTACAAACACTCTTACAATACGAAAAATATCTCTCTTTAAACCAAAGAAAGACTTATGCGAAATTTGTAATGGATACACGTTGGGTCATATTGGAAAACAAATTTATGAAGAGCACATAAGTAAAAAAAATGAAGCAAGAATGGAGAAGGAATCTGATAAAGAAAAGAAAGAATTTGTCTTTACCGCCGATCTTCAAGCTGTACTTTTGGCGCCACGCTCCAGCGTGTCATCTAATTAGTATAAGACCAAACTCTGTGTTCACAACTGGTGCATTTATGACATGAAACATAGTGATGGATATTGCTTTCTGTGGAATGAGGCTGAAGGAGGATTGAATTCTGATGATTTTGCTACGATTTTGGTGAACTTTCTTATGGACAAAGTAATTCTAAAAATGGGAGAAGACAACAGGCACATAATCATGTATACTGATGGCTGTTGTTATCAGAACCGAAACGTTACTTTAAGCAACGCTCTCGTTAACTTAGCTTTGCTACACAATTTGACTATTGAACAAAATAGTTGGAAGTGGGCCACACACAAATGGAGGTCGATAGCATGCACGCAATGATAGAGAAAAAACTTAAAAATCAAATAATTAATGTTCCAGCTGAGTACATTACCATTTGCAGGAAAGCGAAGAAATCAAAACCTTACACAGTTGAATACTTAAACTATTCCTACTTTAAGAATTTTAAAACAGCTAAATTTTTACAACTCCATAAGACCAGGAAAACTGAAGGGAGATCCTAAGGTATTGCTATTTAGTAAATCGTAATCATTATTTTTGATTATATTGGATCGGTGTTTTTTTATCTTTATTTTTCAGGTTACCGAAATTCGAGCTCTCATGTATACACCCTCTGGACAAATATTTTATAAGCTTAGATTTTCTGAGGACTATAAATTACTCAATCAACGCAAAAATTCCATAATAAATACAATACCGTTTCAAGATTTGTCAAATTTGTACCCTGAACGCAGAAAAATTACAAGAAAGAAATATTTGGATTTACAGCAACTACAGAACTCGATGCCGAGAGATTACCATAAGTTTTATGACGACCTTCCTCATCAAGACTAGAAATAATACGTTATAAATCATAATTGTTGCCGAGAGGGGGCATTTGGGTCTGTAGGACCCATCGCCGGCTCTTCGGACTTCTTCCTGTCCCCGGAATTTGATCGGGTGTTGACCATCTTTGCTTGTCGCTGGTAAAACGTGTTAATACTGCTACTGGTATAAAATAACAGTTACCGTGACAAGTATCTGTTATAGGTAACAGTTCCAAGGAACAGTTACGAAATAGCAGATCAAAATAGAAAACAGAACAGGTAAAATAATCTAAGTATTATTTGACTTACGAAAGAAATAACTTAGTAAACAAGGAAATAAAATGGTACATAAAAATACAATGCACAGAAAATGTTTCTAATTGTTTCTTGACTTACGGAAGAGACAACTTAGAATGAAAAGTAAAATACACAAGAATAAAAGAACAGAAAAGTGTAGAAATATTCCTAAGTGTTTCTTGACTTACGGAAGAAACAACTTAAGACAGAAATATAGATAAATGAAATATGTAAATATGAAACAATGTATGGAAATATTTCTAAGTGTTTCTTAGAACAGAAAACAAACAAGAGAATCAAATATAGTAAAATAAGAATACAAATATTTGTAAGTATTTCTTGACTTACGGAAGAAACAACTTATAATAGAAAATAAGAAAATCAAATACAGAAAAGATATGGAAATATTGCTAAGTGTTTCTTGACTTACGGAAGAAACAACTCAGCATGAAATGGTAAAATAAAAGAGACAAATATATTAAGAAAATATCTTAGATAAATATCAGAAATAATAATGCAATAATGATTACGAAAATATTTCTAAGTGTTCTTTTGACTTACCGGAAAAGAATGACTTAGGCACACAATAAAATTAAGAAGTCAAATATCAGAGAAATATTTCTAAGAGTTCTTTGACTTACCGGAAAGAACTACTTAGACACAAAGTACAAAATCAACTTTATAAAATAGAAAAAAGTAAGGTAAATATTTCTAAGTGTTCTTAACTTACGGAAGAACAACTTAGATACCAAATACAAGAAAAATAAACAATCAAAATAATCAAATAAAATATCAAATAATCAGTATATGAACAAATATAAGTCAAAGTAATATTCTAACCTGAAAAGGTCTGAATATACAATAATAAAATATAAATGGTTATCAGGAAATAAGAAATAAAACAATAGCTTAGTCGGAACAATAATAGCACCGACTAGGTCTACAGAAGAAGAGGCAAGCTCGACTGACTGATGAGAGAAATTCCGTCTGCTTTTATATAAACGAAATCCTTTGTTTTACGTAGTAAAAGTGGAATTTCCCTACATCGAGTCAATTAGAAATTCGGATTTGCCCACACTTGGAATTTCCAAGTATTTCTCCGAATTTCTAAATGCGTCCGGCACGGCGGTCAGCTTCTACCTGACACGCCTCCGGAGACATCCCCCCTCCTCTGAAAGACCTAACGGTGCTAAAAGAAAATTTATTGATAAATCAAAATCAAAATACATACAATCCTTAACCTAAAAAAAAAAATACAATACAAATACAATTCAAACTTAAGATATATCATACTTAAAATTATAGTGGTCCAGGCGGTCCAGATGGTCCAGGTGGTCTAGGTGGGTCGTCTGCTTCCGTCAGGGCTACTTTATTCACCCTGAGGAGGTCCTACGACGTCGTGAAGATATAAGGCTACTCAATTCACCTTGATATCTCCACGTGTCGTAATGGGACCTTATCCTTGGTCGTCTTTGGTGGTCGGCTTCGCTGTGGTTCCTTCATCCCGTCCGTCCGGAGGGGTCAGGGTCCTATGGTCAGCATCGTCGACCATCGTGAACTCTTGGAGGAGATTCTCTTCAATCTCGCTCCTGGGTGCGTCTTCGGAGGTTTGCTGCTCGTGCCTCAGAAGTCGTTTCTTTCTCTTGCGTGTCCGGTGACTTCTCCGGATTTCCTCTCGAAGTGGTATGTCGACCGGACCGTCGAGGATGGGGTCGGTGGCCTCCTCCTCGTCGCCATGCTCCATTGTCTCTATCAATAGAAGGCATTCGGCGTCTGGCATGTCATCTGCTGTTAGGCTAGGTTCTTCCTCCTCGTCGACGTCCTCCATCGTCTCTAGTAGTGGAACTTCTTCTTCTTCGGGTGTGCCTGTACTGATGTCCGCTGTTTCGGTTTCTTCAGTGGTCGGCTGACGTGGACGGTTGTCTAATACTTCATTGTCCTCTTGGGTTGACTGCTCTGCTTGTTGGGATGGGGTTTGATGGAATTTCACCTGTTGTGGTTTGGCTTGCCTTTCTGCTGGGGTCGCCCAGTAGATGGTGGTTCGGCAGGCAGTACCAGTGTGTAGACATTTTCGGGGTATGTCTACACAGGCCTCTTCCTGCTCCAACCAAGGCATCCCTAACACAACGTCGTGGTTCAAATCCTCCATAACCATGCAGTTTACAGTCGTGTCCAGAGTATCAATGTTCATATTGACTGCAGCAGTCCCTAGGGTGCGGGATGTGCTGCCCGTGCATGCCAGCTGAACCAGTCCTGGTCCTCGTTGCAGGTCCCGTCTCTGGATCAACCTCTGGTGAACGAAGTTCCCGGAGGCACCGGTGTCGACCAAAATCTTCACTTGTTGCCCGTTGATCCTTCCATAGAGTTGGGGGAGGCCTGCTGTCGAGGGTTGCACCTGAATAGGATTCAGTTGGGGCACCATCTTCACAACAGGGTTCAGTTGGCGCCCCGATTGGCGTTTCCCTGGTTCTGTGGGGTTGGAGGTGGTGGTTGATTCATTGAGGGCATCCTGTGCTGTCCGCTGGGGTTCCTCCATTCGTCTATCGCCTCAGGGTGTCGTGGAGCGATATCCTGACGTGGGGGACGGTACGGCTGCTGTTGCTGCTGCTGGGATTTGCCGGTCCGGCGGATGTCAGATTCCATGCCCTGGGCGATTGTCAGAAGGTCTTCCTCCGTCTTGGGGATGTTCGCTCTCAGGCAGATCGCGATGTCAGGTCTCAGTAAGTTCGCTATCGTTATGCATCTCTGGTCCTCGGGGGTATGTGGCATGAGACGTCTGAATAAGGCAGATTTCTGGTTAATGAACTCCTCCGTGGATTCGTCCCTACGTTGATGTTCTCCATAAAGCTTCGACGTCAGGGTTGAAATTGCGGCAGGATCATTGTATCTCCTTAAGAGACGGTCTCGAAATGTGGTGTATGGCAGGTCCGTGTATGAAAACTTCTGAGCCCATTTCTTCGCATCGCCGTGGAGGGAGTGGTCTATGAGGTAGTCGATCCATTGGTCCTTGTCTACGTCATGTTTGATTAAGAAATTCTCAGCTTTTGTCCAAAAGCTGAGCGGATTCTCAGTGTCCCGGCCTGAGAATTGAGGGGGCTTCGTGTAATTTATCCTGGACTTCGGTGTCTCAGGCTGAGGCATCTGGGGTGCAGTGCCTTGAGTTGTGGATAGGGCCGTCATCGCTTGCATTAAGGCAGAGATAAAGTCAGCTGTAGCAGGCTGGCTCGAAGACGGTCCTGGGGTCGTGAGTTCGGGTTTTGTTAGTTGGGCGCCATGTTGCCGAGAGGGGGCATTTTGGGACCCATCGCCGGCTCTTCGGACTTCTTCCTGTCCCCGGAATTTGATCGGGTGTTGACCATCTTTGCTTGTCGCTGGTAAAACGTGTTAATACTGCTACTGGTATAAAATAACAGTTACCGTGACAAGTATCTGTTATAGGTAACAGTTCCAAGGAACAGTTACGAAATAGCAGATCAAAATAGAAAACAGAACAGGTAAAATAATCTAAGTATTATTTGACTTACGAAAGAAATAACTTAGTAAACAAGGAAATAAAATGGTACATAAAAATACAATGCACAGAAAATGTTTCTAATTGTTTCTTGACTTACGGAAGAGACAACTTAGAATGAAAAGTAAAATACACAAGAATAAAAGAACAGAAAAGTGTAGAAATATTCCTAAGTGTTTCTTGACTTACGGAAGAAACAACTTAAGACAGAAATATAGATAAATGAAATATGTAAATATGAAACAATGTATGGAAATATTTCTAAGTGTTTCTTAGAACAGAAAACAAACAAGGGAATCAAATATAGTAAAATAAGAATACAAATATTTGTAAGTATTTCTTGACTTACGGAAGAAACAACTTATAATAGAAAATAAGAAAATCAAATACAGAAAAGATATGGAAATATTGCTAAGTGTTTCTTGACTTACGGAAGAAACAACTCAGCATGAAATGGTAAAATAAAAGAGACAAATATATTAAGAAAATATCTTAGATAAATATCAGAAATAATAATGCAATAATGATTACGAAAATATTTCTAAGTGTTCTTTTGACTTACCGGAAAAGAATGACTTAGGCACACAATAAAATTAAGAAGTCAAATATCAGAGAAATATTTCTAAGAGTTCTTTGACTTACCGGAAAGAACTACTTAGACACAAAGTACAAAATCAACTTTATAAAATAGAAAAAAGTAAGGTAAATATTTCTAAGTGTTCTTAACTTACGGAAGAACAACTTAGATACCAAATACAAGAAAAATAAACAATCAAAATAATCAAATAAAATATCAAATAATCAGTATATGAACAAATATAAGTCAAAGTAATATTCTAACCTGAAAAGGTCTGAATATACAATAATAAAATATAAATGGTTATCAGGAAATAAGAAATAAAACAATAGCTTAGTCGGAACAATAATAGCACCGACTAGGTCTACAGAAGAAGAGGCAAGCTCGACTGACTGATGAGAGAAATTCCGTCTGCTTTTATATAAACCAAATCCTTTGCTTTACATAGTAAAAGTGGAATTTCCCTACATCGAGTCAATTAGAAATTCGGATTTGCCCACACTTGGAATTTCCAAGTATTTCTCCGAATTTCTAAATGCGTCCGGCACGGCGGTCAGCTTCTACCTGACACGCCTCCGGAGACATAATATAGGTATAATTCCGTTTGTTTTGTTTTAAATTATACCTATTTTATAATCACCAATGGATTTTTATTTGAATTAATCTCTGGTGCATACCAGCTAACTCCAACAGTATGTATCTTTCCTGTGAAAGAAAATTGGATAACTGCTTAAAATACCCTAGAAGCGTTGCAAGGATCATTCTAAACGATTATGTACTAGCAAAAATAATAGGTAATAATATTATCTACCAACTGGATTGTAATTTTTGTCGTCAGCAGCTTATAAAAAATATTATAATGTTTTATGTCTCTCCTGAAAAATTTGTTCAAATTGAGTTGGCCGGTTTGCGAATTAAGGTATCGATATATGCCTTTGAAATGTATGTATATGTATATATTATATATATATATATATATATATATATATATATATATATATATATATATATATATATATATATGTATATATGTATATATATATATATATATAAATATATATATATATATATATATATATATGTTACACTTGAAATTTCCGCGGGAGTTATATGTGCTTTCTGTGGTTTTCAGGGTTTGACTCCGCGTTGAATAATTTTGGTTTTGATAAACCAAAAATTTTCAAGTTCGTACTTGCCATTATCAAGTTAGATAGTAGCGCTTACTGCTGGTATTTACTCAGTTAGCTTCAAACATTAACAAGAAGCGCTACTACCTGACTTGACAATGGCAAGTGCGACCTTGCCGAAACATCTTTAAAATAATGGAACCAAAATTATTCAACGAACTCGTGGCTGAAAGACCTGAGGAGATGGTTTGACCGCTCATCCACAGAAATCCTTTATGCAGTAGTTTTCAAAGCTACAATTACCATCTGGATCGCCAACCTTCGAAAGACGGCGGAATAACAAGAAGAAGATACTATGGCACAGAGCTAGAAGTACAGATACACGACAATTATGCAAGGTGGACAAGATCAACGACTTGATAAGAAATAGAAGAGTAGAATGGAACGATCATATAAGCCGAATGACAACAAATAGATAGTAAAGACAGCGAAAGACGGTTACTTAATAGGAAGACAATCAGTGGGAAGACCAGGAAGACAAGGAAGACCGGGAAAACGATAACTTACTGGAGACACATTGAAAATCAGACATGAGTCATATCTACAGAAGAAGAAGAAGAAGAAGAAGAATTAGTGGTTAGCATGCAAAGGCGCCATTTACTTTGATGGCCGTAAATAACGACAACAATGAATTGTGGTCCTCTGCCATATATTTGGCTTTTCAATTCATCAAAGAGATAGCAAGCTTTTGCTGAAAAATGTAAGCTTTTATTATTTATAATATTAAATCGTTTTCATATAGGGCCATCAACGTTGATAACGTACGCTAATCACATAAAGCACTTGAATACGTGTCCATCCACTTACGAAAGATTTTGCGGAAAGATCTTACTTTGCGTGCTTACAAAATCCAACTCATTCAAGAATTGAAGGTACATCATCACCTAGCAAGGCGTTGATTTTTAGATTCGATAAGTGGGTCCAAATTGAGATTGCCGTTATTCCGATTTTCATAAGCGACTTTTGTTTAGCGGTGAAGCTAACTTTTGATTGAATGGCTACGTCAACAAATAAAACTGCCCTAGATAATCCTCAAATGTATGTTGAAAAACCATTACATCCAGAAGAAGTGACTGTTTGGCGTACTTTATGGTCTGGTGGAATCATTGGACCGTACTTCTTCAAAACCGATGCTGGCTAAAACGTTACAGTCAATGGTGACCGCTATAGAACCATGATTACTGCCTGTTTCATTTCCCAATTAAACAACCATGATGTGCAGAAGCTGTCGTTTTAATAAGACGGCGCAGCATGTCTCACAGCTCATGCCACAATTAATTTATTGAAGAAAATGTTTGGTAACCGCATGGCTTCACGTTTTCAATGGTAATTGGCCTCCAAGATGGTGCGATTTAACACTTCTAGCCTATTTTATGTGGAGATATGTGAAGGTGCTAATCTACGCCGATAAGCATAAAACGATTGACTACTTGAATGACAACATTCATTGCGTTATTGCCCACATACGGATAAAGTGATCGAAAACTGGGCCTCCAGATTGGACTACGTCAGAGCCAGCTAAGACGATCATATGCCAGAAATTATATTTAAATTATAATGGCAAAAGATTATCTTTCGAATAAAGTCAATTTATAAAAATCATATTTGTTTTATTCTATTTCAAAGTTCTATATCTCTAAAAAACACCCTTTATAATCCATTTGGATTTTTAATTAAATACTAGGCTACTTACAACAGAAGAGTTTTATTAATATTGTTCTGAAGCTTTATATTACTTTTCTGAAGAAGAGTTTTAACTTTGATGTTTAAGATTTTTAACTAGTATGGTATACAGCCAACTTCCAGGAAATATCTTACTTTAAGTTTAAATAACATCCATAAATAAAATTATAACAAATATAATGAAATGAAAAAGACAGCAAATATTTGATTTCACGCAAACAACTCCTATGTATCTGTTGTCCTATGTTGTCTTTTAACATCTTTGAACATCTTTTATCAACGTCTGTTTGCCTTGCAATTTTTAGAAGGCTCAGATTATAAGCAGAAATCTGAATTGTGTTTCGAAACTATTTTACGGATTTTATAACAAATACGTTATTGACGAGCCAGAAAATGAGGTATTAAAATACTACTAATTCATTCAAAAAAAGAAAGTTTTCTATAAAGTTTTCTTAAAGAAAGAAAGAAAACGTTTCTATAGGTACACCAGATGAAGCAACCGCGATTTCTCATCATTGAGGCTGTAGCGTTTACGCTACTGACTAGTCCAATTTAAACCCCTCAAGAAATTTTTATTACCCGCCTACGATCGATTTTTAAATGGACATTTTTCCCCACACGCGTAGTAGTCGCTTAAAAAGTAAGATTGGTCGAGTTTGTACGAAAACGATCAGTTTTGGTCAGAACTGATACGCAGCCACGCCAACCGGTGAAATTTTTCACCTTAAAAGTGACGGAATTGGAGCAGAAAAATAATTTGGGGGAAGAATAAATTAATTTATAAATAAAATACAGATCTTAATAATAATAAGTAAAATAATAAAATCAATATTCATTTATGAGTTCCATATAAAAAGGAAGAGTTGGCGTGCTGCGAGCTCCATGTAAGTAAATCATTTTATACGTATTATCTCTTTATCATATAATCAAATTTATCATTGTATTTAGTATTTCTTTAGAGATTTATTTTTGAGTTCCGAAATAATTTAAATATAAAATTTCCTTGATTTACTTACAAAGAACATAAGGTCATTTTTTTTATATAGTCAAACTAAAGTCCGATCTAGTCCATATCTTATCATTAAGTTTTTTTTGGTTCTTTTTTTTACCTAATTTTTTTGGTGGAATATAAAAGGTTCTACAAATGTGGTACAGCCTTCTGTATTCTGCGCATGTTTATTTCATGGCGCAAGCTTGCCATGCCTACGAAAGTAACTTCATAAATTTGACATGATGTTGACTTAACCTAATACCTGATATTTTGATGTTTTGTTTTGGTGCAGTCAATCCATGCTGCTACACCTATTAAATTACATATTTATTAAATTAAATAATAATTTTAGATTCCGTCACGTGAAAGTATTAATTTCACTTTACTTGAGGATATTCTCTTGAGAATATTCCCTCAAGGATACTAGTAACAGAATCCTTAGATACATAGTTAGCAAACCCGTGGATTTTGCTGTCACCCAGAGACCAGTGACTGGTTGTGGCTTTTGTGACCAGGATTCGTCTTTACAGCCACAAACTGATGTAGCCGTGCCAAGAGGAGTTTTTCCTATGGACTTATAGTGCTGTAAAGATAAGTCGTTTAACTATTTGACCTTTTGTATTACGTATTACTTTATATTTACTGTTAACTGATCATATGCATATGATAAGGTGAATACCTTTATGATAATTTTTTTTTGATAATTTAATTATAAAATATTCGGGAGGAAAAAGGGACACTTCATGTGTTATTAGGTTTTAACTAGGATTTAGAGAGTCTGACCAAACTCACTTTTTTTTGGATATAATATTTTTGTTAATATAATACAATTTGATATTAAGAGGGACATAAATTTAATGTGGTTTGTTTTTAAATATTATATAATGAGTATGGAACAACTCATTTTTTGGATGTAATATATATATTTAATATAATTGTAATAGAGATTTATCAAGTTTGATATCTTTACAATATTGTCATTAGTACCTCATTTTAGTAGAACTAATTTAAATTTAAATGACTACCTTTTTGTTTTAAGACTTTGGCTACCCTACGGACTATTCTTGTTGTATACTAATATTTCATATTTTATTTGGCCAGTGGTAGTGACTATTCATTTGTTGAGGGGCTATTAGGTCCTATTGTATCTGTACACCATCCACTACCACTGTTATTTGGCTTTGCATTATATGTAAATTGTTTATACACATATACCTATATACATTTGTTTATAAATATATTTATTGTTGCTATTTTGAGTTTTATTTCAGTTCTACTAACCAGTATATAACATAGCAAAACAAGATTAATATTTAGTATTTTTGTATTTCAGAGTATTACCTCCAGATTCATTTGTTACTTCAAAATCTCAACTATCGTTGAGTTGGCGCCCTTCTTTTCTCTTCTTATTGTTCTCTTTCTATAAATTTATTCCCAGTGACCTTCTTTAGTTGTATCACGTTTGATATTACCAGGTCTCATTTCATTTCTTGTCTCATTAGCTCAGTATCCTTGCTATCTGTTTAAATCTTTAAAGCCACAATCCAGTGCATTGAAGCTAGCCCGAACACTCACTTGAGATTTAGTGTCTCTTTGGCCATTTAAATTTGTTCCTCTGAGCTTAGCCCTATTTTTAGTATTTTTTTTTCCATCACTTCTCTTTCAGTTCTTCTGAACTTTGTCAATTCACACATTTTATTCGTTTCAAGGCCGTGCTCCTACAAACGGACTTGGTGACCAGACTCTGCTGATTGTATACCGGCGAGGTAATCAGACATCGTTTGCCAAATCGGCACATACAAATTCGCAGTGCAGAAAATAGTGACCAAAGCCTAAAACCAAGGTCACGGGCACATATCTGGAGAAGAGGCAATTCTAGAAGATTCACAAAAAAAGGTAATCAATCAGGATGTAGCATAAAGCCACTCCTACTAAAGCGGCATTACAGCAGAAAGGCCTTTCTAATACTTTATTTTTTAGAGCATTCTCAGGCATAAAATCGAAAATACTTTTACAAAAAAATAAATATTTTATTTTTTCTACTTTGTTAATTTCTTGTTTAATAGAATAGTAATTACGGTCATCTGTACTATAAAATACGATAATCTGAACAACAGCATAAGATTTTCTGACTTCGTTGACCTCACAAGGCTGTGTTACAAAAAGATAGCTACAAAACGAATTGGCTCCGCCTAAAAGTATCACTATAACGTTTAAATATGATTCTCTTATTTTGTATCTTTTAAATTGCATACCTTAACTCACCAGCATATCATAACAAAAGAACTACCACCTGAATGTTCCTATTGTGAATGTCCAATAACTGTTCAACATGTATTGATTGAATGTCCTCTTTATTCCTACGAAAGAGCCATCAACAACGTACCAGAAGCAGCAAAGAAACTTAAAGATATTTTAAACAGTAATGTATCCAATACAATCAAATTCCTTAAGGACATACGTTTACTACACAAAATTTAAGTTATATTATATGTATCTCTTTGTAATTTGTAATTTATTATGTGTAATTTAATACGCAATTTGTAATTAGTAAATTTGTATTTGTAATAACAACTGTAAAATCTGTAAAACCCGCTAATAACATTTAATGGTTGATGCGGAAATTCTAAATAAAAAAAAAAAAAAAAAAAAATTGCATGCCTTAAATTCTATCCCACATGAAATTAACAGCAGCACATGTACATGGAGGTGACATGAATGCAAGAATAGGACAAGAGCGAGTTTTCATGCCCACGTTAGGAAAGCATAGCCCACACAACATTAGTAGCGACTAATAAACTTAACAACAGCACTAAATATGACCATCACTAGCCCCTATTTTGAACACAAAAACATACACATGGTAACCTGGACCTCTCCTGATAAAAAAAACAACGAGTCAGATTGACCACATCTTAATAGATTCAAGGCATGGAACAGACGTAATAAACTGCATAACTTATAGAGGCGCAAACATTAATGTTTGACAATGAATGCAAGAAGGCAAAAAAAATGACGCCTACAGAAAGATGCTTACCCGACAAACTAGAACAACTGTAGAAAATTATCAGAAAAAGAGAAGAGAAGAAAAGAGGATACACAAGAGAAAAAACAAAACCACTTAAATAAGGAACTTAAATATATAGAAAACCTCAATAGAGTGAAGGATTTCAGAGCATTCTACAAGAAAGTTAACATCAACAGAAAAGAATTCAAGGCAACCACAAGACAATGAAGACGTTAGAATGGCGACCTATTAACAACAAGGAAAGATGTTTCGAATATATGGGTAGACTATAACCAGGCACATATTATAAAGAAAGAAGAAGAAATCCTGGAATATAAAAGAGATAAGGTAAGGGAAACAGACACGAAAGGGAAGAGAAACTATTCTTGAAGTTCAAGATACAGTTAAAAAAACTAGCCAGAAACTAGTCACTTGGAGTAGATAATCTCCGTAGAAAGAAATAATCATGGCTATAAAACCTTCGTCAGTAGACTGGCTTATCAGCAGATGAGTTATTACATCCCGCGCAAGATCGAGAACGATATCGGCAAATCATTATGGAAGCTACCCACGCCTAAAACTTGGGCACGGTTCTCAAAGAAGAAGAAGATAATCTCCCAGCAGAACTATATAAAAACGGTGGCCACAATACCACAATGGCATTACAGCAGCTTATAAAATAAATAATCACACAGAAATTGCTCCCCAATGATTCGAATATTTTAGACACTTTGCACCATACACAAAATGGAGATATCTTTGAATGCTCTAACCACAGAGGAATAACGCTTCTAAATGCAGCGTATAAAATATTTTCCACAGTACTATGTGACCGTATGGCACCATGTAATGTGATTTGTACGATTTTGGTCTAAAAGGTTTTTTACTAGCATAAAAGTTTCTGTAAGAGGGATATTAAGAAAAAGATTTCTTACGTCAAATGAAATTAATCTGGAGTTGAATAACAAAAGATAAAAATGATAACTGGGAATCAGCATGTATGAACATCGAACGATACATAGGAGGTACAAAAAACTCAGAATCCTGGAAAGTGATAAAGAGTCTGAAAGAGAAAACACACAGGAAAAACACATTTTACTTTCATAAGCGAAAAACAATGGAATGATTACTACCAAGAACTCCTGACAGAAAAGCAAACAAAATTCATGGAAAAAGAACAACAAACAACAAATACAAAGGAACAACTAAATTTATCATTGAAAGAAGTAAAAAAGAACATAAAACAAATAAAAAAATAAAAAGTCTGCATGCCTCGGAGGTATAGCACCCGAGCTAATTAAATACGGCTCTGAAAAATTGTTCCGTATGATACAATCCATGTTTCAGAGAGCCTTGAACACCGAACAACAACCTGAAGAATGGTCGACAGCCCATATTATCTCTATTTTCAAGAAAGGGGATAGAAGAAAATGTGAAAATTACAGAGGATTAAGCATTAAACCATCTATAGGAAGATTATATGGAAAAATAAAGGAAAAAATAGAAAAACAAATCCAATATAAAATAGAGGACGACCAGGCAGGTTTTACAGCTGGGAAATCATGTGTTGACCACATATATACTATACCACAGCTAATAGAGAAGAAAATGGCAAATAAGAGACCAGTCAATCTAGCCTTTATTGACCTAAAAAGGCATAAGACTCTGTGCCCAGACTGTGGGAAGCCATACAACAAATAGGAGTAGAAGATAAACTGATCTATGTAGTAAAGTCCATACACACATAAAGTACACACATAATAATACAGTCAAGGTAGGTAACAAGTTTGGAAAATCATTTAAAACCACGAAAGGTCTCCTACAGGGCTGCTCGACTTCACCTACACTCTTTAAAATATTTCTTCAATACGCCCTAAAGCCATGAAAAATAAAATGTGAGGAAACGGGAGTACCCATAAGGAACGACCATCTGTATACCCTCAGTTTCGCCAACGATCAGGTCATAATAGCACAAGACGAAGAAGATCTAAGTTATATGGTTCGAAAACTAGAAGAAGAATATAATATAAATGGCCTGGAAATAAACATTAACAAAACAGAATATCAGAACACAACACAAGAACCAACAAGAAGCCTGGAAGTGGATGAAGGGCGTGAAATAAAGGGGACCGATAAACTTAAATACCTGGGGTTCATTATATCAAATATAGGTACTAGAGAAGAAGAAATTAAAAATCGAGTGGGTCAAATCAGAAACCTATAAGACAACTGAATGCAATCCTATGGGGCAGACATAACAAAAAATAAAAAAAGATGATTCGCAGCATTCTCACATATGGAGCAGAAAATTGGGTCTTAAACAAAAGCAGCAGAAACAAAATAAACGCAACAGAAATGGACTACTGGAGAAGAAGCTGCAGAGTTTTCAGAATGGACAAAATAACTAACGACACAATTAAACGACGAATGGAATTAAAGAAAAACACCTTAAATTACATTGAAGAAAAAAGATCAACGTGGTACAGACATGTCAGACGAACAGACCCAAACCGATGGATAGCAAAAATAACAGAGTGGAGCCCCATAGGAAAACGCAAAAGAGGCAGACCAAGAAGATCTTTCAGAGATGAGGTAGATGAAGCTATCGAAAGAAGAAGATTGGAAGACGGAGAATGGGAGGACAAAGAAGAATGGAGAAAATGGTTGAGAGAAGGGAGACAGCGACAGCTGTAGGAACCTCTTTCATATATATACTTCACATTCTACACCTAAATATTCTAAAGTTCTTTCATTATTATGTTGGGGCAAGTCCTTTAAATTCTTTCTCCTTTATTTAAATTTAAATCCTTTCTCTAAAAGTTGTATAACCCGACAAGCGAGAGCTGGCAGGTTGCGCGTAGAACAAATTAAAAAGTGGAAGGAACTGCTCATTTCTATTGCAGTCGGCTAGGAGTTCACATCGTGTATAACCGTTTAAGTACCTATACTGTATACCTATAATCGCGATTAAGTACCTCTCCAATCTCTCTTAGAATAATTCCTTTTATATTTTTGCTCAGCTCACCCGCCAGCTCTCGCTTGTCGGATTATAACTTGCTATTACTAAATTTAGTATCTGTTAAATTTATATATAAAATATACATTCTACATACGCATTCACCTTCTTGGTAAGAGTTTAAAATGAATTTTGTGGAAGTTTGAAAACAAAGATTTCAGTGTTTTATTGTTACATAATATAAAATCATATAAAAATGCAACTTTTTATATTGTACTTTGAATTACTCATTCTAAATCTTCCTCTATTAAAAATTACTGTAATAAAAATGCAGCAATCTTCAGGAGGTAAGCGACACTTTTCAATGTCATTTGTGCTTAAAACATAAAATGCAAATTGAGTCTCCATTTTCTTCTTCGACTCGTGCGTATATATTAATATATTTAAATGCTTATAACTATCAAGTTTCATATATTATGTTTTCAGGATATTTATACTAGCCACTTATTCTTTGTACAGATAAATTTAAAACTTAATGTACATAATAAAATTAAACATTAAATATACATTAAACCTTCTACCGCTCTTTCGCAGTAATTATAGCTTTTCGTGCTTACAATCGGTACGTAATTTAATCATTAAAATTGCACCTGACACTTTTATTTTTAGTTAGTCTTTTCTAGACGACCTTGGTGATGATTTATTCGACATTGTAGAGCTTCTGTAATGCTTGTGTATTACTCCCAATATATTTGAATTTTGATAGTTGACAATTTTATTTTTGTTTTTATTAATATTAAGATTAGTACCATATTATTTTTACGGCAACTAAAATAATGCTGAATTGTATAAGTGTTTGATTTTATCGCTTCAAAATCATTCTTCTTCTGCTAATGTCGACTCCACTAATGAAAGTTGGCTATACCCATTCCAAATTCGTCTTTATCTTCCGCTTTTCTTAAAAGCGTCTATGTGTTAAACCCGATGTAGTCGCGAATGTTTTTTAGTCAGGATATAATGTGTCGTCTACCAGGACCCCTGTTTCCTTTGATTTTACCGTTCATAATCAGCTGCAACAACTCGTACTTCTCATTTCTAAGTATGTGCCCCAAATATGTCCTGTCTTTCTTCTTTTCATCATCAGTTGGCGCTACAGCCCTTCGTGAGCCTTTGCCTGCTTCGAAACATTCTTCCATCCTTCCCTATCGAGTTTCTGTTTTCTCCAGCCCCTCACTCCAATCTCCCTCAGATCTTCTTGTACATCGTCCAGATATCTGAGTTTAGGTCGCCCCCTTCTTCTTCTTCCGACCGGCCTGTTTAGCATAGTTATTTTAGTGGAATCACTCTCATCCATCCGCATAACGTGGCCCACCCACCTTAGGCGGTTTATTTTGATGGTCTTCACAATATCTGCATCACCAAAAAGTCTATAGAGTTCAAAGTTATATCGCCTTCTCCTCAGACCCTGTTCATTTACTCCGCCATATATGGTCCTCCGTACTTCTCTTTCAAAGACTCGTAGTAACTCTTCATCTCGGGTCGTCATTGCCCATGTTTTCGATCCGTATGTGAGCACTGAGCGTATTATTGTTTTAAAATATTTGTACTTTGTTGCTATTGACATACTTCTCGCATGCAAAAAAAAACCAAAACTATTTAACGCGGAGTCAAACCCGGAAAACATCTGAATATATATATATATATATATATATATTATATATATATATATATATATATATATTATATATATATATATATATATTTATATATATATATATATATATATATATATATGTAGTACGTGCTAAATAGGATAGATATTCTTTACCTAATCAGAAAAGCCATCTAAACACGTTAACTAAATTTCATTTTACTTAAGAATAATGCAGTACCCTTTGTAATGATATTTTATTCAGCTCGTGTGTTTCTATTATGTATTTTATGAACAAGCTAAAGCATTTTTCTTTATACGACAATGTGTGCAGTGCAATAATACTTCCTAAGACCTTTTGGAAAAAATACAATGGAGACAGAGTGGGATCTAGGATTTTATAAATTCAAGGAACATCTGAATGTGGAAATTATTGTTTAATCTTTGGATAAAATTCGTTTTGTATTTCTTTTATTTTATGAACAAAATTCTTCTTGCCTATTACGTCTAATAAAAGAATTATTTATAAAAGTATATATAAAATGTGAAGAGGTTAGTGGAGAATCGCCGTTTGGTTTTAAGGGTGGGTTAGGTACCAGAGGCAGTATTTTATATGTACCTCCCAGTAGAAAAGTGCTACGATCAGATAAATGATATATTTATATGTTTTATTGACTACAAAAGGCTCTTTCCTTTACTTAATATCAATAAATCATTATCGAGGGAGCCTGTACAACTACTGAAAGGTATTTAACAGGGCTCTATATTGTCACTAGAAAACATACAGGATGGAATTAAAGTAAATAAGATCTACTTCTTCTTTCTTTCTTGGCTATACAATTCTAAGTGAGTCATAGAGTTCTTGGAGTTCATAATTACGTCACGTTAATTTTGTTTCACGCTGGTTCTGTGTCCAGATCTCACTTCCATACTTTATTATGGGGCGAACTTTAGTTTTGTATACCTTTGTTTTAGCAATTTTTAAGAGTAATTTTTATTTACTTAGCGTCGATGAATACAATCTATTTCTTCACATGATTCTAGCTACTTCATCCTTTTCATAACTGTTTTCTTCTGTTATCACTAATCCCAAGTATTTAAATTCTTTGACAACTTCGAAATTGTATTCAATTATCGAAATGTTTTGTCTAATTCTTAGTCATGGATTTTTGGTATGTACTTAGGTCCATACCATGTACCAGAATTTACCATGTACTTGGTCTTATATTCGTTAAGCTTCAGGCTAATTTCCCTGACCTCTCTTTCAAAAAGGGTAAATATTTGGACTGTGCATTATCAAAATCTATTTTAAGACTGTGTCTGTTGCGACTCACGACGTTACT
Organism: Diabrotica balteata; assembly: GCA_918026665.1. Lineage (NCBI taxonomy): Eukaryota > Metazoa > Arthropoda > Insecta > Coleoptera > Chrysomelidae > Diabrotica > Diabrotica balteata. The sequence goes on from OU898278.1 coordinate 39,053,433, forward strand.
GCCTGCTTCAGTTAGTCATTATTATTATTTCCTGGCGTATATAGAATTTCTTAGTAATTTTTGTATGAGATATGGTCCGAAAATATCTTATTACAGCTGAGTTATGGCAAATAATTACTGCAAATGATTTCTATGATGACATCCAAGAAAAAATAATATTGAAAAACGAGGATGTATTGTTAGAGAAAGGTTTAAATGCTAAAAACAGTCCAACACACCGGAGAAGAAAGTGACGACAATTCAAACCAAGGTGAAAATATTTTAGTAAGGATGGCACATTGTGAAATAGACAGAAACCTAAAAGCTCTAAACGTTTAGCAAGGAACATAGTAGCTAAAAGGCTATGGTAGAACTGAGTACAGCTTAAATTTCACCACGAACACATACGCTTTTAAACTTTTTTTTTAATAAAATTATAGACATTGTCTATAGGCTATAACTGGAACCCTGTCAGTAAGAAAGAACTGTATGCCGGATGTTTTAAGACAAATTTTGGAGCTGTGGAGTAAAAAACCCAGTGTTTCAGATTTCTGTTTTCTGTGCAACAGTTTTCCATAATATAATGAAGTTTTTGCTTCGATTTCTAAGGTTTGATTATGTCGCAACATGCCCAAAAAGACGCTCTTTGGATAAGTTAGCTCCAATATGAGAAATACATGACATTTTTACTTCAAACTGTAAAAAGGCTTATACTCCTAACCCTGATGTGTGCATCGACTAACAACTTGTGCCTTTTCATAGAAAATGTCCATTTAGGGTCTACATGAAATCTAAGCCAGACAAATATGACAAAAAAAATTGGGAATAACAAAAAGAATAGAAATGACAAATAACACACCATAAAAAGAGCAAGGTTATGATAATTACAGATAGCGACATGATATAAATAGTACTAAATGAATTTTTCTTTTATAGATAAGCGTGTCGTTTTGGATTTAGTAAATGGATTAGGATGTGGCTATGGTGTAACCACGGATAACTTTTTCACCTCAATAGTGTTATCAAAGAAACTTCTGAACAACAATCTAAAATACTTACAGAGCAAATAAATCGTAAGGAGGTACCCAAACAATTTATCCCCGACAAAAACTGAGAGGAACATTTAGCACAATACAATAGGAGCGTTCTGCTGATCAGCACGCAACATTCTAACAAAATGTGTCTGGTAAAGAAACAGCCTACAAGCCCCAAAGTATTTTGGACTAGTGGAAGCAGTGGCCTCTAGTTGCATTTTTTAATTTATTAACATACGTGGTATAAATGCATTTGCCTTGTACATAAATAAATATGAAGACTGCAAAAAAGAAGAATTATTTCGAATAGGGTTCGTTCTTCAAAATTTGGCCTTTAAGCTAGTTATACCCTTTATACAATCCCGACCACATCAAGGTTTACATAAACACATTCAACCAGCCATAGATTTGGTACTAACAAAATTATCAGAAGATTCTGAAGATGCAGAGCCAACTGAAAATCCCAGAAAATGTGGTCTATGTAAAATTTGGAGTGGATTATCCGATAAAATGAGGTAAATGTAAACATTTTGAATGCAAGAAACGGTTCAATATTAACAAAAACTGTTTGGTATACCTGTGGCGACGTAAATGATTGTATATTTTCAAATGTCTTTAGTTCTGAGTTAAGAATGATGTATAGGTTATTCCACGAATATACGACTGTTTGGAATTATTGCTACAATGAATATTTTACTGTACAAGTAGAAGTATGAAAGTAAATTGGTCTAATTATTATTCCATAAAAAAGGATCTTCTGTTACTATGACATATAAACTAAAATTATTTCAGTTAGTAGATGTTCAGATAGACGCAAAATTTATTGTGAAAATTAATCCGAAAATAACAAAAAAAATTACGTAAACGTTCCTACAAATAAATACAATGAAGTTAAAATGTGTTCATCAGCCATTTGGGTTGGATTTCGGTGAAATGTAAACACCAAAGAGGCGCGCCGGGTATCTTTATTACTTTATTAGGTACTACAACGGTAATAAAAAGAAATATATTATTTTGAATATAAATAAAAAGAAATTGGCAGAACGATGGTTCAGAAACCAGAAAAAGAATCTGGTATTCGACTTTGTTAGTTTTTTGTTTGCTTTAAGTGGATATACTCTTTAAAGTTCCGAAAGTAACGGGTATAACATGGCGGCTATTGATAATTAAAGTACCGAGTCGTTACGGATATTAAAAAGTAACGAAAATTTACATACAGTTTCATAAATCGCCGACTGATTTTAGTTTTAAAAACCGTCCGTATAGAGGTGTCCGGTGAAGAGACGTGTCCGTTAAGAGAGAGTTTAGTGTAGTGTATTTGTTTGTAATGGTGATTAGGAGAATAAGGGTAAGAGTAAGTTTTTTTTGTTTTTTTAATACTTATTGAATATTCGACTAAATAAATTAGACTATTTAATCACTTAAGTATTGTTACACTTCGTTTAAATCACTTAATTCAAAAACCAACTTGTTTACAATACTAAAGTCAATGAGAGTAATTATACGAGTATACTTCAAAATCTGAATTACAACGTTTCCATAAATTATCAATTCTATATTAAGATCATAATTTCATATTTAAATCTAAGGTGTATATCTGTCATAACAGTATTTTAAAAATGGGGAGAATTTACCATTGCACAATTCAGCACATTAGGCCATTTAAGTCGACACCTTAAAGCGAATTTAAAACAGTCGTATATTCGTGGAATGGAGTATATCCTGTTTTTGTTCAGTTGTAATTAAAAATGTGTTTTACTAATATTTATTAATTATTTATTGATACAATACCAACATTAAAATTATTAATATGTTATTTTATTTTTTAAAAACTAAATTTTTTTTGTCAATTGTCATTTTTGACCCCCGTTGGTCATACGTGTAAAAAGAAGATTGGTCATCGGAACATTAACATATCCTCATCTATGTTTATCGTACGTGTCAGAGTCAAGTTTATATTTAAACTCACTGTTCTGTATGTTTTATGTTTTTATTAATGTAGTAATGTAATGTAATTTATTAATATTAATATAGAGATGTATATTTTAGATATAAAATATCATAAAGAATATGATACAAAATATTTTCTGCAACATTCAGTACTTATATCAAATTTAAGTTTAATTTTTTTTTAATTTTAATTTTTTTAACACGCCATTTTCGACGTAAAATTTACATACAGGCACAAGTATTCCTAGTACGGATTATACTTAACTTGTGGTATTGGTTACCGCAAGCCGTCCCTGGCTCAGCGGTACAAGCTCATGTGCTTTCAAAAACCCTCTGAATAAATACCTTTCAGTAAATAAAAGGAAAAAGCAAACACTAGATTTACCTGGAGTTTCGTATTCTTTACTTGAGCTAAGATTTTTCTGTTTAATGTATAAATATAGAGTGGATATAAGTGTGTGGTGTAGAAGAGCTTCGTACGTGACTTCGTTCCTAAGATTTCTGAATTAAAATCTATAAAATCCAGTTTATCGACAAAACATAAAACATATTCACAATAGAAATCAATATATCAAACAATGGTCTCTTGTAGAGTTTATTTATTTGATCACATAATAATGCGAATTTTTAAATGTTTGGTCTCTATACTTGCTTTATAAATATTGGTTTTAACGAAGTAGAGATGCAGAAAGGCGGAATCTTGTTTCGTGAAATTGACAATAAAATTGTAGAAATGCATCCACTGTACTTATAATTGTTTAGAATGACTGAACCACTAAACAAATGCAACAGTGTCGTATACATACTGGTGCTGTCCGAGGAAGTATAGATCATCAAAACATTAGTATAATAATAACCTTAGTAAATAATTACAAGAGAACAACGACTCTAATCGTTTTGTCGTAGAATCAGATATTTTGACTAGTAGTCATACCAATCATAATACTTAATACTTAAGTAGTCATTATGGTATGACTAGTAGTCATACCAGTCATAATACTTAATACTTAATAGCGATATACTTAATACTTGGAAAATGTACACAGCCAATTTGTTCAATGATGACAGAACACAAAAACCACCACAACTGGGAGACCATTTGTATGGCCCAAGTATTTTGAAAGCTGAAATTGTACACGCTATCAAACTATTAAAAAGTAACAAAACCCCAGGACCAGATGATATGTACGCAGAAATAATCAAGTTACTTAATGAAGAAAACCTAGACATTATTGTCAAGCTCTTTAACGACATCTACGATACGGGCCAGATTCCAAAAGATTGGCTTCGATCTACATTTATCGCCCTACCAAAAACACCACGTGCGAACTTCTGCAAGGACCACCGACTAATAAGCCTAATGAGTCACTTTTTGAAACTTTTCCTGAGAATACTTCACACTAGATTGTTTAAGAAATGTGAAGAGGTCAGTGGATGGAGTCAGTTTGGTTTCAAAAATGGACTTGACACGAGAGAAGCGATCTTTAGTATGCAAACATTGATACAGAATTGTTTAGATTAAAGAAAGGATGTTTTTATCTGTTTCATCGATTACGAGAAAGCATTCGATAATGTAAAACATGAATTGATGATAAAATACCTACAAGAGTTGGGATTGGATGCAAAGGATATAAGAATCATCGCCAATCTGTATTGGAATCAGACAGCAACAGTACGTCTTCAAAATTCCAACGAAACAGAAGATTTCTCCATTAAAAAAGGAGTAAGGCAAGGTTGTACACTGTCCCCAATGCTGTTCAATTTATACGTAGAAAAAGCCTTCGCAGAAGCAGTGGAAGACTCTAATAAGGGTATTAAAGTTAACGGCATATTTATTAATAACATCAGGTATGCCGATGATACAGCCATAGTGGCAGATAACATCGAAGATCTTCAGTGCCTTTTAAATGATCTAACTCTTGCAAGTGAAGCTCGGGGTTTGAAAATAAATATCAAGAAGACAAAATCAATGATTATAAGTAGAAATGATTACCCCAACGCAAAGATATATGTCTCTGGAGAAGAAATCGAACAAGTCAGGCAATTCAAATACTTGGGATGTTTGCTGAATGAGGGTTGGGACCCCGAGAATGAAATAAAGAGCAGAGTTGAACAAGCCAGAAATGCTTTTTTGAGGCTTCGTAAGTTTCTGACTGATCGCAAATTGGACTTCAACCTCCGATACAAGATGCTTAAGTGTTACGTGTGGCCTGTTCTCCTGTACGGAATGGAAGCATGGACGTTAAAGGCCAGTTCCATTAACAAACTTGAAGTGTTCGAAATGTGGTGCCTGCGTCGAATGCTCAGAATATCATGGACGGATAGGGTCAGAAATGAGGAAGTACTCAGAAGAGCGGGCTTACAGGATAGGGAACTTTTTAATTATGTAAAAAGTAAGAAGACTGCATACTTGGGGCACATTATACGAGGAGAACGATACACTTTTCAGCAACTGATACTCGAAGGGAAGATAGAGGGTAGGAGAGGTCTCGGACGTAAAAAAATGTCATGGCTGCGCAATATTCGACAATGGACAGGAATCCACACCTATGAAATGCTTCGCAATGCTGCTAAAAACAGAATTATTTAATCCAGAATATTTAACATCTCACCTGACAAGACGATGTACGGTGAACGCCTATGCAGAAATGCACGGCACCTTAAGAAGAAGAAGAAGTCATACCAATCATGTCTCATATAGCCATATGCCCAAACACACATTGTAATATTGCAATAGCGAGAATAACGTGTCCACTGCTCTCCTTAATTTTGACTAAAGGAACCATTTTTAATACCAAAAATTTTATGTCATATCTACCTATAGCGCCGAGGACTGCAAACCTAAGGAGGAATGAAAAGCATTCTACGAACAATTGCAAATCATCCTGGATAAAATACCTTATGAAGAACATTTAATTCTTATGGGTGACTTTAATGCACGAATCAAAAAGGAAATAGTTCCAGGAATAAAACAAAGATTTAATGAAAACCGTCTCAACGCAGCAAATGGAGAACTCATGGCTAATCTCTGTGCTTTTAACGAACTCAGAATCAATAATACATTTTTCGACCATAAGCTCCAGTATAAATATACATTTGAAAACTCCAGAGGGCATAAATATATGATTGATTTTATAGCCAGTAATAGAAAAATCCATCCAAAGCAGGTTCTAGATATCCGAACTTTAAACTCAGCAGATGCAGGGAGTGAACACAAACTAGTACTAGCAAAAATAAGAATAAACACCAAAACATTTTCTACAGGAAATCACCGAGGAAAAATGCAATGTAGAATCACTGTGGAACGACTATACGAGAAAAATGTAGCAAAGCAGGCTAGCTCAGACGATGCATCTAAAGCAAATAGACATCGAAGATATAAATGAGAGCTGGGAAACAGAAGCTCTAGGAAAAAGTTAAAAGTCATACTGAACAAAAGAAACAATAACAATACACCATGGTTCAGAAAAGAAATAAAAGAGAAATGTAGTGAGAAACGAGAGGCCTACACGAAGTACAAAACATCAAATGGTTCAGAATCTTGAGACACCTATAAAAGAATACGAAATGAAACAAAGCAGTTTGTAACATTTTTTATAATTAATATATTAAATTATTTTTAATTCCTTTTAAGCCTGTGATAATACGCTGATGGTCGTGTTTACGATCAGAAATTTTTATTGGGAAAATACCGAAATATGACTGAAGAATCTACCTACCTGTTTATTTAAAGATGCCGGTTTGGTTAATTCTTAGTTAATCCTTTTTCGGGTTCTTTTCCATAAATTCGGTAATTGTCGTCGAATGCCCGTTGTAATGTTTTTTGTAAAAACCTAATCTAGAAGATTTATATTTTATCACGTCCAATTACTATTACCGTAAATACCTCAAACTTTCCGAAGAAACCGTTATGAGCCCAGTGTTATTCAAAATTTTCGGAGATTGGAAATTATATACAAGAAACAGGCACATTGTCAAAATTCAATTAAATTTTTACGAAGATGTAGAGACAACAACCTAATACCAAAGGGCTTGAAGTTACGTCCAGCATATTCAAGCAGAAGGTTGGAAAACATTCTACATAGCCAGTTTGCCCATGATCCGCGAAAGGTTACAATATCATAGATCTAATTTATTTTTTGTTGAACAAGATATTACAAGTATTGAAGATTTGCTTTTCAATATGATATCAAATTCTGATTTTGATCGAATTATTTTTAGTTTACATATAGTATATGAAAATTCGTATAAAAACAAAGAAATATACATTTAAATAAATTAAATATTCTTTTAGAACAAAACAGTATACACACTTTAGATAACTTCAATAGAAATGATGACATATTAGCTAGACGGTCGCTGTCGCTAAACATATTAGCGACAGTTGTCAAACTATCAAATAGACATTTAAGTGCAACGGAGAATTTAATACTGTCAGACGAAAGTTTGTATTGTGAGAACGATTTTCGAAGTGGAAATTGAAAGGTCAATGGACATTCCGAAGTGGAAATTGAAAAATTTAACCCTTAATTGTGGCGTATTCCCATATCTTAATGACACAATCTGCAAAGAACAAACACCTAAGACATGATACAAAAACAAGAATCTATAAAGCAGCAATTAGACCTATATTAACATACACGGCGGAGACAAGACCTGACACATCTAAAACGAGACGACTACTAGAAACAACAGAGATGAAAATACTCCGACGAATATCAGGGAAAAGTCGGTTGGATAGGGAGAAAAGCGGAAACATGCAATATAGAAAAAGAAGAAGAGCATGCAATATAGAACACATAAATGAATGAGTGACAAAACATAAACAGGTGTGGAACGAATACATTAGCATAATGGCAGAGGATGGGATAGTACGAATAACACGAGATAAGTCACCAAATGGACGAAGAAGCATTGGCAGACCACGAAACAGATGGTGCGATAATTTATACAATTTATTAGGCTAATATTGAAGAAGAAACACGCTTTAAAGCATAGATACAAGAAGGAAGAAGAAGAAAGAACCATTTTGAGAAATGTTTACTAGTTAATTGGACGCAACACCCAACTTGTAAGCAATAAAGTCCAAGTATATAATATAAAATATTAAAGCTTGTTTGGTTGTATGGAATACTTATTACGAAATTATACAAAAGATATAAAGCTCATATCTTTTTTTCTTAAAAATATTTGTACTCTTTTAAGAATCTTTTTTTAAATAATGAAAATACGTAATAAATCTTCTTTTATTAGGTATACGTGAGAAAAACCGTCCACTAAATCAGTTTTACGATTTCAGTTACAACATTCTGTAAATTATACAGTGACGATAAAGTTTTCCTCTAAAAAACGTGAAAATTACACGTTACATATTTGGGTAGTTGACGAGTTTGCTAGCAGTTGTAATTAAACGAGTTGGAGGAAGGATGTTTTGGATGTTTTACGTTATGATGGAGATAGGTTTATTTTTAATGAGAAAATTCACGCGGTAAAAACTACCGGCGAGTCAGGTGCCGAAACGGAAATAAAAAAAATGGAAAACGTATGCAAAATAAGTTTTTAAATTAGACAATATATTGGGTTTTTAAGTGGTGTAAAAGTAATGGTATCTCAAATTGTTATAGGACCAATATTACAAATGTGGATTTTAACGAAAAACAGAATAAGATATGCTATAAATATGGGAAGTAAGAAGCAAGATATTTGGGTCTAAAATTCAGAATAATCTATGGATGAGATAGATTAATAGGGGCATAACAGAGACATAAACGATCTTTATCAAGAAGATATTATAATAGGCATAAAAAAAATAAAAAGGTTACAGTTGTTAGAACATATAAAAATAATGTAAAATTAAACATTACCAAAAAACTTATAACTGTGTCGATATAAGGAAAGCAAAGAAGATACCGACCAGGAATGAGGTAAAAAGCTGAAGTTGAAGAAGACTTAATTAAATCTTCTAAGACTTAGAAATTGGATAATACAAACGTTAAAAATACAAAAAAAAAATATGTTTGAATTACTGCCCTGAGCAACTTAATTTTAGCAAAGTTACGATAGAATTAAGTATATAGTTACAAAAGAATTAGGTAGTTCTGGATCTCTAATGACTTCGAAGTCAGTACAAGAATATAAATACCAGAACCTACATATCCTCTAGTGCTAATATACATGGTGGTTGGACAAAGACCAAACAGAGCCAATATAAGGAACTGTGACAACATTTTTGAAAAATCCAGCGACACGTCGATTTTTGATTAAAGTGTGACACATTTATTCGATATTTTAGATTACTGTGGCTCCTAATCCAGGGTAATAATCACCATAACCTTTTTAGTGACAATAGGGATTAAATAAAATATCGTTTTAAAGTCCTTTTACCTATTTGTTTAATTATAATTATGTATATTAATTAATTTAAAGCTTCTATGCCGTAGTCCTATTGGGAATAGCAACAGCGAATAGTAACAGTGTAGCGAAGAGATTTGGAGACAGAGATACCAAAAGCCCTAACAGAGATACCAGAGAGGATGTAGATGTAGTGAAAATAAAATCGCAGTATACATGTATTTTTCTAAATGGGTAGCGGATGGATACCTTCCTCCGATCACGGCAGGGGATAGATCTACTTCAGGAATAGCACACTGCCCACGCGAACTCATAGTTTCCCCAGCCTTTCATCCCCAGGAAAACTATTTAATGGCTTAAAACCATTAAAGTTATTTTCCATAAAAGACGAAACTACTGAATGGTCCTCAGTCTCTGGCAGATCTAACACCTCCAACCAAGGCAGCGGTTGGAACAGGTTTGGAGCAAAGGGTGCTAAGAATCTTCAGAAAAAATCAGCCTGCTACAAAGAGCGACAAATACATATTACTTCATGCAATTTTAGAACTCTTATATCGGACCAGAAGATGATGGAACTGGAGAAAGAGCTGAAAAGAATAAAATTGGACGTTATCGGCCTCAGCGAAATAAGACGAAGAGGAGAATCCCAAATTACTGTTAAATCAGGACACGTATTCAATTTTAGGGGTCAAGAAGATACTTCAAATGCTGGAGGATTTATTATATATAGAAACCACACACAAAATATAGTTGAAATTATCAGCATACGCCCCAGGATTGTATATCTCATATTTAAACTAACTGCAAGATATAACCTTAAGGTAATCCAGACGTATGCCCCAACGACTACCCACTCGGATGAAGAAATTAATGAATTTTATGAGCACCTAGAAACAGCATTACACCAGCATATTACATAATAATTGTGAGAGACTTTAATGTGAAAATGGGGATTAAACAAGAACAAACAGAAACAGCAATGGGTCAGTATGGATATGGCGAAAAAAATATATGAGGTCAAAGATTGCTAAATTTCTTACACCAGAACAATTTATCTATGATGAACTCTTTTTTCGATAAAAAGCCTCAGCGTAAGATAGATCAAAACTGAAATAGAATATATTATAAGAAACAAAAAAGAAATAATCAAAGACATCGAAGTACTCAAGAAATTTTTAATTAGAAGCGACCACAGTTTAATCTGAGCTAAGATCTATTAGTCAAATTGGAAAAAACAAAGATGATCCTAAAAATAATAAAAAAATTGGATTACCCCAGAAAACAACGACCTGCATGAAGATACACTAACCAGACATATACAAGACTCGCAAGATAAAATAGAAGATGTAGATCAAGCAAATGATGGCATAATGAAGGCTCTATGAGTCAGAGGCTAGACTATTTTACATAATTTCATAATTTAAATTCAAAATTTTACCAGAAAAAATATTTTGCCAAAAATTTGCAGAAACCATTTTTGGGTCAAAATATTTTTAAATCCGGATCTAGATTTCTTACAATTATAAATAAATTATAAAAGAAAAGGTGTTGGAAATAGCGTGTTCAAAAAACTACCAGAGCAACATAAAAAGAACCAAGGAGAGGCCGAGCAACGAATAGAGAAAGAAGAATTACTAAATAAACCGGACAATGATGATAAATGTTTAGATTTAAGTAGTAATAGGAATAGGATTAGAAATGTAAATGATAATTATTCTATTAGAATTCTATATTAGAAATATGACTTGTGATAGGAATATGGGTATTTTGTATACTAACAGTAGTGATAATATTATAGCTAGGGGGAATATTAATAATGAGCATAGCAGTAGTAATGAAGGTAGGGAAAAATTAAATATTAGTATTAAAAATAAAAATAGTAATAAAATAAATAACGGATATAATGTTAATACAAAAACCAGGGAGCATGAAATCAACGAACACACCAATAATGGAGAAGAAGAATATAGTAATAAGGAAATACATCATAACAAAACAAATCATATATAAATAGCGACATGGAATGTGACATCTCTGACCGGCAAGGAAATAGAAGCTACGGAAGAAATGGAAAAAATGAAATTACAAATAATGGGAATAAGCGAGACAAAAAAGATAGGGAAAGGACACATCAATATAAATGAGAAATATAGTCTATATTATTCCGGAGTACCACAGGGTCACAGAGCAAAAGAAGGAGTCGGTATAATAGTGAATAAAATAATAGAATCAAGAATAACAAACTACGAAGCAGTATCATCTAGAATAATCACAGCCTAAATAGAACTAAAAGACAAGATAGGAATAATACAAATATACGGACCAACAGAAGGAAATAAAGAAGAGATAATGATAGAATTCTACAACGAACTCCAAAACGCATTTGACAAATTAAGAGAGACAAGAGAGAAAATAATAATCTTAGGCGATTGGAATTCAAGAGTAGGTAAAGACATTAACAGGGGATTAGGATGCATTGGACAATATGGAGAAGACACATTAAATAGAAATGGAATTAAAATGCTGGAATTCTGCCAAACCAATGACCTGATAATAGCAAACACATTCAGTGAACAAACCATTAACGACAAATATACATTTGTGGCTGAAGAGAGAAATGCGAAAAGCTTAATAGACTATATAGTATATACGAGAAACCTAGAACAAAATATAAAAACCATTTTAACGGAAAAGGAACCGGAACTGTCTACACAACATAGAATGGTCACTGCAAAACTGGAGGATGAAAAAATAGAGGAAGTGGAAAGAAAAGAGTATAAGAAAGTAAAAGTAAAGAAACTAAAGATAGAAAGTGTGCGAGAATTGTACAGGGAGGAAACTAACAAAAGACTGAGACAAATAGAGGGCCAAAAAGAAACATGGACAATGGAAGAAAGATGGAATACTTACAGTGAAGTATTAAAGACAACAGCAACTAAAGTGTGTAGAATAAAAAAATATAATAAACAATTGAAAAGGACAAGATAGTGGAATAAAGATGTGAAGACAGAAATAAAAAAGGAGAAAATAGCATGGAGAAATACATTGAAACGGGATTAGAAGAAGATAAAGAAAAATACTATAGGCCGAGACGATTGGTAAAAAAGACAGTCACACAAGCAAAAGCAAAAACATAGAAAGAATTTGGAGAAGAACTTCAGGAAGAATATATATAACAAATAATAGAAACTTTTGGACAACAATACGACATAAGGCAAGGAGGACGAAAGGAAATAAACGCAGTAGGAGATACTTCAAACCAAATACAAATAAGCTCAGAACAAGTAGCTAGGGTATGGAAAGAATATTATGAGAAAAAATTTGATACCGAAGTAATAAATGAAGACAATATAAACAATGAAGGCGAAGAAAACACAGAGCTAGAGCAAATAAGTAGAGAAGAAGTAATAGAAGGATTATCAAATATAAAAATAGGCAAGGCAGGTGGAGACGATGAAATTGAACCGGAAATGGTAAAATACATGGGAGAAGAAGGAATAAACTGGCTATGGAAAATATATAAAGAGGCGTGGGAAAAACAAACAATACCTAAAGACTGGCAGAAGAATATCATCGTGCCAATATACAAAAAAGAAGAACATGTCAACTGCGACAACTATAGAACAATATGTCTGTCATCGGTATGTTTTAAAATATATACGCAAATAATAGAGAAGAGACTGAGACAAGAAGTAGAAATGGTATTGGGAGAAGAACAAACGGCATTTAGACCGGGAAGACAGACAAATGACAACATATATATCATTAGAAACCTAATAGAAAGAAGCATAGATACGGGCGAAAAACTAGTATTAGCATTCATAGACCTAAGAGCAGCATTTGACACGATAGAAAGACATATTATAGGGAAATGCTTGAGAAAAATAAATGTACCTAATGCATTGATAAAAATTATAGAAAGTACTTACAAAGAGGTAAAAGGAAAGGTACAAATAACAGGGGAAAGATCGGCAGCATTTAATTGGAAGAGAGGTATTAAACAAGGAGATAGTCTCAGCCCTTTGCTATTCATAATAGTAATGAACGAATTGTTAAGAAACACTAGAATCAGAACCAATCAACTACAGACAATAATAGGTTACCACAGATTACAACCGGTAACAATAGAGTCCTTAATGTATGCAGACGACATAGTACTAATAGCAGATTCCGAGAATAAAATGCAGAAACTAATGGATATATGGGTAGAACAAATAGAAGAACTAAAAATGGAGATAAACGAGAAAAAAAGTGGGATAATGATAATCAGCGGCAATGGAGATCAGGAAGATAATCAAATAAAGATAAAATGTAAAAACTCAGAATTGGAAATAGTATCAACTTACGAATACCTGGGAAGTATAATAACTAATGATGGAAAAATAGAGTGGGAAATAACAAATAGAGCAAAGAAATCAAACAAGTTATACTATGCGTTAGCCTCAATAATGGGAAAAAGAGAACTCACACGAGAAACAAGAATAAAAATATATAACACAATAGTGATACCGACTGTGCTCTATGCAAGTGAAAACTGGACAATTCTGGAAAAACATAAGAGCAGGATAAACGCAATGGAGATGAGACATCTAAGAAGGATAGTTGGAAAGACAAAATGGGATAGATTAAGCAACGAGACTATTAGGAGAATGGCCAACCAGGAACAGATAATGAACAAAATAGCAAAGAGACAAATGAACTGGTATGGGCATCTGACGAGGATGCAATCCAATAGAATAACAAAAAAAGTTTATGAAGCAAAAAATATCGGAAAAAGAAAAAGAGGCAGACCAAGAAAAAAATGGATACAGCAAGTAGTAGAGGCGGGAAAATTTAAACAAAAATCACTCGAGGAATTGAAAATAATGGCAGGAAACAGAAAAGAATGGAAGAGGTGGGTAAATGGAAATTAAAATAGCTAGCCCAAATCCGACACCCTGATAGGGTAAAAGGAAGGGGAGAAAGAAAGAAAGAAAGAAATAAATTATTCGATTGGATACCTTAAAGAATATTCGCGTGCCAAATATTAAGAAAATATACAGAGTGGTTAAAAATATTATAAACTAAATAAGAAGTTGATAATTTAGATAAAACACTCAGTATGTTTGCTATTAATGAAATAAGAGCCATTAAGTATAGGGTTTTTGAGATTGTCTAATTGTCCCCTTTTTTCAGTTAACGTGTGTTGCTGTTCCAAAGAAACACACTGTATTATATAATTTATAGTTAAGACTTGTAAGTCATAATACTTGAAGACCCACTTAACTCAACAATAATATAAAATATATGAGATAGGTGTGATAAGTACGAATGTTTACAGCTGACTTTATGAGATATAATTTGGGCCAGACGAGGACCAGGACATAAGTAATACTACTGAATAGAAAAGAATTTAAGACTGGATGAGACTAGACTTAAAAACTACTAAAATGAGAAAAATTTAAATTTCTTATCTTCGTTATCAATAAGAAGAGAGGCGAAGAACATTTTTATAATTTTTTGTACAAATAATAAAACAATTTTATAGATATTATAGATTATATCTATTATATTAATACTAATTTAATATATTATTGCAGCAAAGAATATTTGTCGACAAAATTAATTTGACACAACATTAAAAAATTATACATCTATCTATGCACCCTTCCAAGTCAAATAAAAATATTTAAGTAATACAATTAGACGTACATTATTAAATAATATTATCTTTATTAGTTTCCATAGAAAAATATTTTTATTATATATTTTGTAATGAACTGATGTCGTGTAAAAAATATAGTGTAAAATACGACATAATAGTAATGAAGGCATCCTATTAAAATTAGATTAAATCTGTTACATCTGTTATAAAATTATTTATTTAGTTAAGTAATTTATGAAATTAATTTTTTAAGACTTGTATGTTCATATTAAAATATTTTTAAAATGTAAAACTAATTTTTGCAAATCACAGATAACTTATAATAAATATTTTATAAGCTTACCAAAAATATGAAAGAAAAAAGCCACCCTTTGAAATACTCCTCTAAATTCATCTTCGCTAAAATCCTTCCGATCCAAACCAAAAATCACTTCCACTAAATATACCCCAAGTCTCATTCACCAATTTTCCCAAAAAAATTTCCCTCTAGTAAAGTCGCAGGACGAAAATTTCGCAAAATCCACGCGTGAATAAGAACTCTTCTCCGTGGTGCGTGTTGGCCTGTGTGGTCGCGCGCGATGAATGATCGTAGAAGAGAAGAAGATGTTACTTTACCGTTCCGACAGAATGCCAGAATGGTGTGTAGTAGGCTGGGTGTAAGCTACTGGGAGGACCAAACACAACAACGGAATACGGAAGGACGAGATCAAAGGAAAATCGACGAAAACTTCGCAATTGTAGTTGTTTCATTGATATGGCAAGTTTAATGCCTCGAAATTTACGATGTAATCGGTTTAAGGCCTGTCGAACATTGACTTTTATTGGATTATTTACTGGCACTATACCAAGAATTATAAAAAAATATGTATTAAGCACACTTTAAGTTTACTGTTTAATTTAGGCCTAGTTTATAATGCTAAATAATCTTATTCTGGATTGAAACAGAAAAAATTGTGAATCAATCTTTGTTACCATACATTTTATAAATAAAACATTGACGTGAAGAAAAATACAAATTGAAAAACGTTGGTAAAACTATAGAACAATAATACTGCTAAACTTTTATACAAATGTTTTATGTAAATGTACACAGCACTGAAAGTTTATGAACCAATTTTAGGATGAAAATGGAAATTATGTATAGATCGAACATTAACAATTTCGTAGTGTTTTTCAATAAAAAAGAAGAATGCAAAGTAATGTAAGTTGTATAATTTCAACATCCGCTAACTCCACACGCAACTTTCAGTTTTTTGTATTATTAACACCTGTGCGGTATTTGTATACTGCTATCTGGTCACAAATGACCAATTATCAGTTATTTTCTGACCTAACATAATAACAGCAAATACTTAAATCTAAGGACTTACCCTATGGCTTACTCTTATTCTATTTATTAACTAATGCACTATAACTAACATGCAATAACTTCACAGCACTATAAACTGCTTTTTACACTAAACTGTTACACATGTACACTAGCTCAAATGGTTTTGTCCTTATGAGTCTTCTCTTTAGTTCAGTGTTGTCAAGAAGCTGAATTGCCTCGACATGACTATGCAGTCTCTGCTCGTGACTTGCTGCTGTTCTCTTGATTATTTCTATCGCAGTTACCATAACCAGGTCCTGGTGGAGGTTGCTGTTACGGATATACCAAGGAGCATCAACAATGTTTCTCAGTACTTTGTTTTGAAATCTCTGGATAATAAGTAGATTACTAGCTTTGGTACAGCCCCAGAATTGGCACCTATATACCCATACTGGCCTTAGTACTTGCTTGTAGATGGATAATTTATTATGAATTGAAAATGTTGAATTTTTTCCAATCAGCCAATACAATTTCTTATATCTAATATCAAGCTCCACTCTTGTCTTTTTGACATGGACTTTCCAGCGCAGCTTCGCGTCTAGGGTGATGCCCAAGTATTTTGCTGATGTTGCATAAAGAATTCGGGTATCATTTTTTATTCTAACTGGAAAATTTTCTTTTTTTTTATTTGTAAAGTTAATGTGTGCAGATTTAGTCTCATTTAATCTTAATCGCCAGCTTTGATCTCCCTTAAGTCGGTGTACACTTCTTATTGTTTTACTCTGAAATATCTATTAGCAATGTATGATTTCAAGATTTCCGAATACTGTTTAGGCATGAACGTTCTTAGTTTATAGTTTAAACCGTCATGCCAGACTTTATCAAACGCCTGTGCTACATCCAAGAAGACTGTAGAGCAGATTTTATTTTCTTCTAATATTTTTTTATTATATTCGTTATTCTGTGAACTTGATCTATAGTGGAATGTTGATTTCTGAAACCAAATTGATGATTTGGTATAAGATTTTTTCTTTCTATTATTGGTTTTAATCTTTTCAATAGAAGTTTTTCAAACAGTTTTGACATCACCGGAAGGAGTGATATTGGCCTATAAGATATCACTTCATTAGGAGATTTACCTGGTTTGGCGATCATAATTACTTCGGCTACTTTCCAGTGTCTGGGAACATGTCTCAATCTAAAAGCAGCATTTATCAGGTGTGTCAGCTTAGCTATGGCTTTTCTTGGTAGATTTTTTAATAATTCTCCTGTTATGAGATCATATCCTGGAGATTTCTTAGGATTTATATTCTCTTTTATCTCTGTTGATACTTATCTAAGTGATGTCAACGTTATTCTTTCTTCAGTTTGGAATGGTTCTTCCCATCTCAGTTCTTGACCATCATTGTCGTTGGGTTTGAACGTGCTTTCTAAATGATCTGCAAATCGTTCTGCTTTCTGTTTCTTTAATTCTAGCCCAGTTGCCGTTTTCCAACTTGATAGGAGGAGAATGAATAATTGGTCTCTTTATTCTTTTTGTTGCCTTCCATAAAGAATAATCTGTGTTCTGGTCAGCTGTTAAATCACTTAAAAAAGGATTACTTGTTGAACTTTTTATAGTCTGTATCTCCCTTTTTAGTTTTTGTGTAGCATTATTTTAGACTATTTTTGTCTCGTGGAGCTCTGTATTGCTGCCATTTTTTTCTTAACTTCCTTTTTACTACTATGAGTTGTCGGATTTCTTTTGGACCGTTGTTCCCTTTTGTTCTAGAAGTTATTGTGGGAGTATTTTCTCAAGCTGCCTGTTGGATATTTTTTATAAAAACTTCTAATTCGCCATCAAGTTGCCTCGTGTTTCTCAATGGCACAGCAACATTAATTTTGTGTTCAACGTTTATTTTGAAGCTCTCCCAGTCAGTTTTTTTACTAGTCAATATTGGATTGAACTCTTTTCAACAACTTTCAGTAAAAGCAAAAAAGTGAATCTATTATACTGATGACCAAAAAAATGCAACACTTATTAGGTTATTTATTTGGATTGAAAGTATTTCTTTGTCAGTCTTTGATCTAAAAATATATATGTGATCTACTTTTACCTCGCTATCTTCTCTTTAACTGAAGTTTTTTTTCTTTTTTCTTTTTTCGAAAAAACAAAAAAGATAAGAAAGTTTATATCTGTGTATTCAGCTTTAATTTAGTTTAGGATTATTTTTGATTTACCTAAACAATTTAAAATGTCGGTGTTAAAATGGAATTTTTTCTGCTTCCATAATAAATCTAGGTTTTGTTTGGGTGATTCTGATAAACGCATAAGAGTAAGACGTTTTTGAGGAGAGAGACAAAATATAGACTTGAATGTTGAACGTCATACAGCAAAACAACCAAGCATTATGGTATCTGGTACTATATGTTTGGTCAGCAGATCATCTCTAGTTTTTATTAACGATACTCTGATAGCTCGACGACATATTGGTGAAGTACTGCAACCGGTTTTACATCCAGTTACCTACAAACCATTTCAAATGCGATCTTTTAAACGCAAGACTTCGTATTTTCCGTGAAACCATGGAGTTCATACAAGAATCTGGTATAGAGATTTAAGAGTGACCATCAATATCAACTGATCCGTCAATCATCGAACATATGTGGGATATTCTTCTTCTTCTTCTTGTAGTGCCTATCCGTTTCGGATGTGTAGGATATAGTAGGTCAAAATGTAAATCGATTGCCACGTCCTCCAGCAAAACTTAGACGATCTATGACATGCCATAAGAAGAATATGAATGAGTATCCCCGCAATATTATAGCCCACTTAATTCGACCAATGCCCCATAGAGTACTCGTATATAGAAAATCAAGAAGGAACTTGTTTATATACTCCATTCGCTCAGATCGGGCATATTTTGACAGATTCATTGTCGGAAACCTACAATACAACGATTCCTAGTTCTCAGAATTAATAGCTCAAGTATACTACTATTGCAGACTTCTTTCTTTGAAAAAAAGTAGAATTATTCTAAATAGTGGAAGTGTATACTAAATCAATCAAATTTTGGGTAGTATATATTTAAAAAATATATTTTAGTTGTTATAATTTAACATAACTATTTATTATATGGTGCAGATAAATAAATATTGATTGTCGGTAATTCGCAAAGTTCTATTTTATTTACTATTTAGTTTGTTTACTATTAATATTGACTATGAGTCGTGTGCTTGGTTGTAGAGTAATTTCCAGCCACTTTTAGTCTGTCAAAAGTAACTAACTTCGCAAAAAAATAATTACTTAATTCACTAGACAGTTCAGACTGGGAATAGCGAACCGAGTTTAATATCCATAAATATTTCCAAATAAATTCATAAATAAATATTTAAAAAAATATTTGTGTTTCTATGTGTTGCATTTTTTGGTAGTCAGTATATTTTCGAGTACCTGTCTGAATGAATTGATTCCATTAGGGAATGTAATCTTAATTTGTTTATAACCCTAATTTATGTAATTTTATTAATATTAAGATAAATATTGAGTTATATATATATAAAAAAATAGAGGTTAGTCAAAACTGGTTAGTTTTGAAACTAACCAGTGGAGTTAGCAGATTTTGGATATAACTATAGGTGAATTTAGCGAATTTTGTTACAAATTATTTTTTTGCTCGTATACAGGATGTCTAAATAAAAAAATCATTTACTAAGGCCAATATTTTTATTTTAATCATAAAATTAAGGCATGTAAAACTATAGGTATTAAAAAAAAATTAAACAAATCATTCATTTTCTACAACTCTTTCCCAAACAATATACTTATTTTCATTCTACTCATTACTTGTTGCTGTCCCATTAAGATAGGCATATTCAGTATTGTAGTAATAGTTTGAGTTTAATAGTTCGCGCCAATTCTCTCCGTAATGCTTCTGTACTTTTTGCAGACGTTACTAACTTTTTCTTTTGTTAAGTTAGTTCTTATAGGTAAGTTAATAGATGATAATATGGAGGCAGATTTACCGTTTTTGGTAATAAGTTTTATATCATTTCTTTCACTCCTGTAATTTTCCTCTCCTTGTACGGCAACATTCGTTTTGCCATTATATAAAAAAAATCTTTTTGAACTGTTGAAAACAACATATCAACTTCCGGGAGGTTTAAATGCAGCATTGACTGCGTTTTTCCAGTCTAGAACTTGTACGTCCTATGAGAGGTTGAATGTTTGTCCATGCTGACTTAAAATTGTCTCATATTGTTCTGACTTCATAATGACTTCTCTTCTTCGAATATCTTTTGATTTTAGCTTGGACTCTGTCTGCCGGAAGAAAATAGTGGCCGATCACCGGAAATGTAAATCTTGATTATTTTAGTTGAACTCGTGCAAATTAATATAGTCCCTTGCAACACACACCAATCAAAATTGTGTTTTTGTTCTGTCCTCCACAGCCGTCTACAAATAACTTTAATATTGTCACATGTTCTGGTATGTCACATTTAATGTATGCTAAACTGTACTTGCGATTTCATTTGAGCCTTTGGGCATCACTATTTGATACCAGTAATAACACAAATATTTTCTCAGTGCTCAGCTTACTTTTAGAATTACCAATAACAATAGTGAAATTATAAATGTTATATTGCTCAATACAATATGCAGTCTGGTCAGGAAGGTTTGGTAGGTAATGCTTTTTCTGGAAGTCAAAACACAGTGACATTAATTTACTGTCTTTATCCTTGAGTTGGTTAGAAAACGTTGTAGCTTTTAAGCTATGTACTCGTTTGTAATTAGGTACAGCGGAAGCATACACTGTTCCCAGGAGTTCCAAAACCAATATTATAATTTACGTTCAATTTACATTATTTTTATGTTGAGATCAGCGCTTAAATACATTCGTCCATCTAATTTTTCCTTATTTGCTCTATTCAAACGACTAAATAAAGTTGTAAATAGCGATTCGCTTTCTTCATTTTTCTGAGATCGATGATCTCCACCTCTGGTTGCGTTTGCTAATCCACCTGGTGATTGGTACGACCGTTGTAACACTCCAGTAATTATGTCCTTGTTGATATTTAAAATTGACATAAGCAAATCTGCAGATCCATATATGAAAAAAATAAAGGTACTTACTCATATTACATGATCGAATTATGTTAGAATTTTATCCACTATTATTCATCCTCTCCAAAACTATTTAGCTTATATTTAGCAGCTATGCCGGAAACACAATCAAGAAAGTTCGGAGAAGCCGATGACTGGACCCTCACTTGCAGACCCACACGATGCAGAACACTAGAAACGTCTGAAGAAGTTCTGACGGCAGAATATATATATTGGGCAAACATTTTCGCAAGTGGCGACTTCAACCAAATGCATCCAAAACAGAAGTCAGTTGCTTTCACCTGAACAATAAACTTTCTGGAAAAGAACTCAACATACGGTTTAAAAATACCACACTTACCCACAACAAAACACCGAAGTACCTGGGCGTAACACTAGACAAAACGCTATCATTTAAAGAGCATTTAACAAAAACTGCCCAAAAGTTGAGTACAAGATATAACATTATACAGAAGCTCTGTGGTACCACCTGGGGAGCATCGGCTTCCACTCTTTGCTCTACTGTCTTAGCCCTTGTTTTCTCGACCGCTGAATATTGTGCTCCAGTTTGGCTGCACAGTCCACACGTAGAAAAGGTCGACACTCAGCTGCACAGCACTATGAGGATGATCTTCTTCTTCTTATGGTGTCCATCCGTTACGGATGTTGGACACTAACATAGCTATTCTGACTTTGTTGACTGCTGCCCTGAAAAGTCCAATAGTGGTTAAGTTAAACCATTTTTGCAGGTTATGCAGCCAGGATATTCTTCTCCGTCCTGGACATCTTTTCCCATGCACTTTATCTTGAAGTATGGTCCGAAGTAGGTCATATTGTTGTTCATTGCGCATTATATGGGCCAGGTATTCTAGTTTGCGACGTTTTATGGTTACGACTACTTCGCGGTCTTTACCCATTCTATGTAGTACTTCTTCGTTGGTAATTATGTCTATCCAGGAAATCCTGAACATGCGTCTATAGCACCACATCTCAAATGCTTCTAGTCTCTTTAGTGATGCTTCAGTTAAAGGATGAGGATGATAGCTGGTACAATTAAATCAACTCCCACTCAATGGCTTCCAGTATTAAATCACATCCTACCTCCACATTTACGACGAGTTGACGCACTTACACGTGAATACAAAAAGATCATGAACAATATAAACCTGCCGATCCACCAAGATACCGATGATGCACGAAATACCCGTCTCCGTTCTAGAAAACCACCAATGAAAACGGTAATAATGGTACATGAGAAGTTCAACATCACGAATGCATGGTCCCAAAAATGAAGCGCATGGCAAAATAATATGCCCTGCATTATTCACAAGCCACCCGGTTTTGAACTTCCATGCAAAATGGGGAAAACCCGCCTCCTCTATGTGACTGTGGGGAGAACCGAACGATCGACCACATTATTGAAGAGTGTCCCTCAAGATCCTACAATGGTAGCCCTGAAGACTTCCTGTTTGCAACTTCAGAGTCAATTAATTATGTTAATAAACTTGATGTTTGTAACTATTTAAAGTTTGTCATATACCTATATTACTAGTGTTTGTAATTTTGTTCTAAATGTGTTGTAATTGTCATACGATAAATAAATAAATTTATCCATTATTAATAATAATATTCCAAATATTAAAATAAGGGGTTCATGAGACGGTATTCTAGACTAGCAAGAAACTTTATATTAATCAACATGATTTCTGTTTTTACTATTCTCTTTTACAATTTCATAATATTTTTAATCAAATTTCTACTCAGCGGCAGATTTGGTAGATATGTATTTTTTTAACCTTTTTTCATGCTTTATCGCATTCGTTAGTAAGATCTTTTTTACGTTTCCTATACAAAAAAGTATGAAACATTTCAAAATTCAAAATAAATGATGGCCACTTTTGACATTTTGTGTACTTAACGGCCACGCAACGTTAGGTACACAAATGGACGCTTACACTGTGACTATAAAATATGATAATGTTTTACTGTTAACCCTTTTTATCAAACTTTAATACAATAGTCAACAAAAAGGACACGCTGTATCACCTTATTAATAGTGCCTAAAGCTATAGTAACAAAACAAACTTTAACTCACCTTTTTTCCTTCAATTTGTTCTTTGTCTATAAATCCGGCTGACTCTTTCTTTATCTTTCTTTATTCGGATATGTTGTTTTAACTTGTTTGATTTTGTCTTCTATTATTGTAATTAATAAATTACAGACAACAATATTAAATTTAGTTAGTATCTGGCGGTTTTAGGCACAAATAATGACATCTGAGAAATTGCACAAACTATCTAAAACAAAGATAGTTTAAAATATATTTACTCTCAAATACATTATAGAAAAAATAAAACTATAGAAAGAAGTTTAAATAGAGTAGTGTTATGCAATATAGGATATGGTATCTTGCTAGGATACGATGTTCTACATATAACAGGATAAAAACAACCTACGTTTTGAAGATGGCGTTCTTCAAGTCAAGAAGTCTAGAAGACAAGGATGGCCAAAATATGAAAGGACTCTTACATTTCACGTACTGTAAAAATGAGGTAAAAATAAGAGTAAAAGAACGCCAAAAAATGTATCAAAGGGGTTAAACGCACATGCTGGCAGAACTTGTACGAGGCGTTGAAGAACTATATACGGGGCGAAACATACAGGATCGCCACTAACACGCTGAGGTCAGAGGCCCCATATAATTTGTGCGATGACAAAAGAAGGGAAATAGTGAATACTCTGTTTCCTAACAGGCCCATAAACGACTTCCTGACTTTATATCAGCTCGACAGTAAAAATTCGATATCTTTTAATTCAAGTGTCCTATGGACCAAAATCAAGATGCATTTTAAAGGTAAAAAGTTTTACGATTCTCGTAAGAATAATAAAATTGATCACTTTCATTGACCAGTTGTGGTAAAGTTTCCATTTTTAGAGATCAATCTTTAAAACCTATGACTAAAATATCAGGTTTGAATTGTGGCAACAAATTTGAGGCATTTGAAATAAAAAACGCAGAATTTGATGTTTTACATACCTTCAAGAAGATGGTGTTGATCTCATAAGAATCATAAAAAATGGCAAAAATCGCACCACGTTTATTTATTTAACAATTTTATAAAATCTGAGTTTATTTTCGGCAAAATCTAGAAATTGCATACAAAAGCTGAACTCTTTACCTAAAAGACGAATCTTGATTTTTGTCGATAGGACACTCGAATCAAAAGATATCGAATTTTTATTGTCGAGCTAATACAAATTTTATTAAACATTGATTTCGCGCGCGTTACTGATATTTCATATAGATATTCGCGTCAAGTCGTTACCCTAATATTACAAGGTTCTATGTAACATTTTTTACTAAATTAAGTTTTCAATATTACAAAGTTCTATCTGACTAGCACTACATCACAATTTGTATGGAAATTAGTTTGCTCACATACAACTCTGGTAATATTAAAAAAACCAAGAGTGTATGTACAAAATTATGCTTTATATGAATAGCAAAGTTCTATGGTAAACATAGAACTTTGGAATTTAAAATTTGATTAAAATCTAAATATTACATGGTTCTATGTTGTAACATACAACCTTGTTATTGTATTTTTTGTAAAAGTGAGGTTATGTTCCTGTATTTATAATACAAATCGCAAGCGTTTTCGAGAGTGTTTATTTGTGTCTAGAATTAAAAAAAATGAGTAATTTAAGTGATGACTATGTCCAAGACTCTGATGATGATGAGGATTACGTATTACCTTACCAGTTCAAAAATCATCGAAGATGAAAGAATGCAGGTAAGATTTTTCTATATCTTATATTGTGAGGTTAGGTTTTTATTTTTTATTTCTTTTTTTACAAAAAGTTCTTTGTTTCAGACTTAAAATTCGTGGACGTGTTATTAATATTCCCGTGTCAAGAAGTAGCAGCGAAAGTGATGACGAAACTAACTCAGAAACGGATTCAAGCAGGTAGGCATGATTTGCTAAACAAAAAAATTAAACAACTTAACATTTTATTAATTTCTTTTTATAATTTAGCTTGTTGTTACTATTTAAAAACTAATTTGTTTTAGAAAAGCTCCTAGTTCGTCTTCCACCTCAATCATTCACACTCCAAAGAATAAAAAGGCCCCAATCATAGTTGTTAGCAATATTAAGATTAAAAATGCATCTAACTCTGGTTCTGGTGACTTGCAGTCTAACTTAAATAGGTAGTATTTTTGAAAATTATTTTGTTTAACTAAATCGCGAAAACATTTTTTTTTATTTTTATTTTAGAAATGTACCTAGCAGTTCTACAACTTTAGTTCCAGAATTCAACAAGAAAATCCCGTCTTCAGAAGATAACAAAATTAAGATTCTAGAACCAGACCATTCTGATTTCGATGATACAAATAATATTGGACATATTTCCGAAGAAATTTTACTAGAAGAAGCAACTCATAATATAATAAAAGATAAAAAGATATTTACTAGAAAACGACAGAAAAACACTTCTGAATGGACATGTAACAAAAGAAAATCCTTATTTGATCAAGGTCTAGAGTATATTTCTTCTCGAAAAAAGGTAGTACCTGCTAGAAAGATTAGGAATAAAAAATATTGTGTACAAAAGTGCAGAATGAAGTGCTCGCGTCAAATTAGCGACGAACAAAGGAAGGAAATTTTTAAAAACTATTATTTACTCTCAGCCATCGAAAAGAAAAACTATATTTTGCATACCACAGAAGCTGAGACTCCTTGGAGACGAAGAAAAGGCAAAAATCCAGAAAATTCGAGAAAAAAGCAAAAGTTTTAGGTTTTATTTTGAGATAAATAATCAAAAGATCCAAGTTTGCAAGGCTTTTTACACTGGGACTTTATGCATAAGCCAGAAACCAATTTATACGGTGCACAACAATAAAACTTCCACCAAAACCTTACCCGAAAGTAAACAAGGCAAACATCAAAAACGGGTAACATCACTCGAAGATAGTAACTTGGTCAAGGAGCACATTAACATGATTCCAAGAGTAGAATCCCATTACTGTCGCAAAAAAAACTAATAAAGAGTATTTAGAAAGCGGAATAAGTATCAAAAGATTGTATGAGCTTTATTTGGATTTTGCTGGAGAATGCAAAAAAAATCCAGTTTCTTTTGCTGTCTACAGAAAAATATGTTGCAACTATTTTAATGTAGCTTTTCACAAACCAAGAAAAGATAGAGGTGATACCTGCGAAGAAATAAAATTAAGAAAAATGGAGAAGAGGGAAGACGAAGAATTACAACGAAGATATACTGATCATTTGAAAGAGAAAGAGTATATGAGAGAAGAAAACAAAGAGATAAAGAAATCGGAATACCTTTATTATGTTTTGATCTGGAAAATGTTTTGACATGTCCAAAAGCAGACATAAAAAATTTCTTTTATAAGAGCAAATTAAATGTGTACAATATAACCGGTCACCTTTCGGTTGGGAAAAAGGTGTATTGTGCCGTGTGGACAGAAGCTTTACATGGAAGAAAGGGAAATGACATTGCAAGCGCAGTTTATAAAATAGTAGGAAAAGTGTTGGAGGACCATCCAGAGTTTACCAAAATCATTTTGTGGAGCGATAGCTGCGTTCCACAGAATCGAAATAGTCTTATGAGTTATGCTCTCAGTTACCCAATTCAAAAACATCAGAATGTGCAAAATATTTCCATGAAATTTTCTGTTCCAGGACATGCGTGTATTCAAGAGGTCGATGCAATTCACAGTGCAATTGAAAGAACGTTGAATAAAGTAGAATATTATTCTCCTATATTACTTCTGCGCTACCTTTTAAAAGTAAACCGACAAAATCCATATACAATAATTCAAATGAAACAAGAACATTTTATAGATTTTCAGTCTTTTTCCAGCCAACTGAACTACAACGCTGTAACAATTTCAAAAGTAGTAGCATTAGAATTTTCTAAATCTTTTTTTGAACTGAAGTATAAAGATACTTTTGATCCAACCAAAGAGCTAAAAACTGTAAATTTACATCAAAGAAAATTACGAAAAAGTCATGTTAAAACCGAAACAGAACCACTCATTCCGCTTCAATTAAAAAAATGTGATAAGGCTGTTGTTGTAAATAAGATAGATGCCCTAAAATCTATGTTCAAGTATATCCCTGAAGTTGATAAGGAATACTACGAGTGTATTTTCCTCCAAAAATAAGATTTAATTTGTTTTTTTTTTGTAGTTAACAAAGTTCTATGTTAATTTTTTAAATAAGTTCTTGCTATATCAAGGTTCTATGTTTTTTTTTTCAAATACCTTTTCTTCTAATACAAAAACCAATTTTTTGTTAATTTTTTCTTTAAATCACCTTTAATACATATGTACATTTTTAATTTAAATTCAAATATAAAATATATAAAACAATTTGATTTTTATGAAAGCTCATTTTTTTAAATCGATTTTTCTCAAATTAGCAATATTGTTACATACAACCTTGTAATATTAGGGTAACGAAGTGTTGTTTGTGAGAGAACGGTTCATTCTACACAAAAAATGGTAATTAACATATTTATTTAGAATCATATCAGCTACATTTTTTCTATAACGTACAGTTTATTGGTAAATCTATTTTTTTGCGATTTTACCCCCTACGAGGGAATTTTTAGGGGGAAGCCCAGGGGTTTTGGGGGGTTCTAAAATTAATATTCTTGGCAAAATTCGTTGTTTGTATGATTTTTAGAGATTCAGTGGCATTTTTGTCTCTGTCGAGTGGAGTAATTAGAATATTTAATATTTAAGTAAAACAATTAAAACTGTTAATAACAATATAAAAAAAATTGGTGCACTTCAAATTGATTTGTCAATTAATCTCTGTACAAGTTACAGCATTTTTCTAACCTTTGATATTTAAAGATATTTTAGCATATTTCACAAGTTTTTTCAGTTTTTATAATAAGAAATGGTATCAGTTTTATAAAGTAGTAATTTAATTTAACTGGTCATATTTCATTCTGTTCTACTACATGCCTTTGTTAAATCAACTCTGAAAGTGCAAGAGAATATAAGAAAATTAGTTTTGAGACTCACTTGTAACTCCATTCTAAAGACATAAAAGATTTTACCCCACTGGCAATATCTGAATCCCTAGAGAAACCTTAATAAAATAAGTTATAACTTGAGATTTGAATAAGGGATCGCTGCCGTTTTATGTATCGAAAAAATTCATATTTACGATACAGCTCCCAAAAATTGGCCATTTCAACTTTTATTTTTTACGATCAAGATCGTAGCAAGCCAGCATATTTTAGGGAAAAGAGGACAATACTGTAATGAAATGTATAAGGTCGATACATACGTATATAAATATATATGTATTTTATATTAAACGTAGAACGACTGTCTTAATTTAAATATAAAAAGGTACAAATAAAACAAGTCAACAAATAGAAGATTTAAAAAAAAATCATTAATTTGATGATGAATGTAGGACAAAAATAAGGAAAAGATTAGCTTTAATATTAAAAAGTTTGCTAATGCACAGGCATACATACCTAGAAAAAGGTTTGCTAATAAATAAAATTATATTGATAATTTTTCGACTGTTCTAACAACCATTCAAATTTCGTCATTTTGTGTCATGTGGAACAATTTCACCCAATCATGTCAACAATAGACTGATAATTAATTTCAGTGCAATTTTCAATCCCTATGACAACACATAGTAGAGAACAGCAACGAATCTAATGTTAACTTAAATTTTAATAATTGAAGACCTTAGAGCAACAACGGTACATGCCACAAAAGTAAGTTTTTGAGAAAATCAAATATAAAGGTTTTAACCAAATCCTGAAATACCAAATATGGATTAGAAATTTCGTAAATGGTATTATTTGAAACCTGTATATCAACTATCCTTAAAACAATAAAAATTCAAAAAAATGTGGCTTGCACCTTTATTACAAAAAAAATAAATTATTAATACAACAAGTTGTAAAATAGGTATCTTATCATAATATTAGCAGTTATATACAGTACTAAATATGAAAAACACAATACATAAAATCAATTTAATTTTCATCCTCCAGATCGCTAAAGTCATCTAAATGTTCTGTCTCATTATCTATATTATCATTATCTGTTCCCATATTTTCAACAACACCAATCTCTCTGTAGTAATTCTGGTAAATAGGTGGTATGTAGCGAAGAAGCATCGAAATATTAGATATTTTTTTTGGGTTTAATGGAATGGGTGCGTCATATTTAATTTTTAAATCTCTTACATTTAGGTTTACTGCAGTTCTAACACCTCTCCTGCCAATATTGACAGATTTAAATAATTCGTTCCAAAGATGTTTATAAAACATAACATTTGGAGTCTCGTGAGTAAATTTAAATGTGCAGATTTTACTGAAATTAAGCTTTTCTTTATTTTCTGTTTGCGTTTTTTTGGTAATATTTTGGATCTGTAAATCCTTAACAGACAAAATATATTTTTGCTGTAAAACAATGACAATAAAAGGATTTTTCTTTTTTGATTTTAAAAATGCTTGATACCAATCATCAGGGGTATACACCTGATTTAAATAACGGCGTTTATATTTTTCAATAATTGCGAAGTGACGATCAGAAGGAAGATGTGTGTGTCCCACTACTAGAAATCTATGTTCTATTTTATCAAAGACACTTTCTTTAACTAGTTGTTGCCACAGACATACAATGGTCCAATTTTTGTTTTGTCCAGCGCAATTATCGCTATATACAACAAGCTTCCTATGTTCAGTAGGATTTTCTTTAAAATGCTTATATAATATACTAGCAATCTCGTCTCTTCCACGTTTTGCTAAGTGTTTGGGCCACGTATACATATATCCCCTATCTTCAACGCAGTCATGTATTCCTAAGTTATAGGTCCAAATTTTTCGTAATTAAAAAGCAGGACCAACTGTCAAAGAAGGTACAGGTAGCGCTTGCTGTAAATCAAAACTGATGACAGATGTGTCTTTTGTTCTCTTAGCATTTTCTATTTCATCTTTCAGGCTTTTTTGCAAAGTTTCGGCCCTTCGATGGTGTAGCTCAAGTTGAGACTTTAACTTGCTTGCTGATGCTTCTGTACTGCCAACATTTTCAATTTGAATATTTAGAGAGTCGCATGTTTTGCAGGTGTCCGTTTTGGGTAATTTAAATTCAATGTTAAACTCATTGCAAAAAACATTTCTGTAGTAGCTTTCTTTTACTGGATTGGCATTTCTATTTCTACACCATTCCAGGTAATAATCGTGATAAAGAGCAGAAATCGATAAATCATGATCTTTGTACACTTTGTTTGGATTTTTTTGCCTACTATAATGACTGGTGTATTTTGGGATGGACTTAATATGTGTTTTTACGTTTTCACGATCACAGTCATTAATTTTATTTGCTCTGTTCTGGTGTTTGCCACGTTTATCTACTTTTGGGGTACTAGTATCTTCCTTCATTTGTTCGCATAAAAGTTAAATTCTTTTTTTTGATTTTTGCAAACCATGAACTGCAAGAAACTCTTGTTTGCATATTTTTACATCTATACCCTTGATCTTTACAAAGTATTGTATTGAAACATTTCGCGACGATACATGTTTTTTGGTTTTTTTGAGGTAGGTTCTTTTTTTGGAACAGATTTGATTTGGGAAAAAAGATAAATATTTTGTTTATCATAGTCACCCAAGTTCCAAAACGCATTAAAAATCTGTGCTTCATTTCCTTGCAAAGTATCTCGACATTTCTTGCTACACTTACATGGAGGTCCGATTTCCCTGTCAGGTACTTGTTTTTGCCGTTTACTTACATAGCTATGGCCCAAATTTCGGTAGGTTTTTCTCTTATGTCTAGTCTGTCTCTTTGGGTTTGCCTGGCGCCATCTTGAAGAAAGGGCTTTCTCTGGCGTGGAAAGAGAACCTCGTCTGTTAAGTAGATCGTTTTTTGTTTCGGTAGCAGCAGAAAATTCATTTGCCTGCAAACAAAAATAGTGTTATATTCCTGGGACCACCATAAAAGTTTTGTAAGAATTTGTAAGGCACTAAGGGGATAAGCCACAACTCGACGATAAATCGATATTATAACATACAAACCAAGAATGATTTATTTTTTTTTTATCAATATTATAAAAGCAGTAGTAGGTAGCTATGGTATTTTAGCATTAAGAAATGATATTTACATTGTTTATTACAAATAAAAAAAAAGAAAATTTAAGCCACAATAATTTCATTAAAAAGGGGACAAGCCACAAATTTTAATTACTCACCTGTGTTTCACTACCTGAAGAGTGTTTACTATCACTATTACTTTCAATATAGTCTTTGTCTTTAACACTATCATCAGAATCAAAATACAAATCAGAATCACTTTCAGAATCTTCATAATAAAACGATTTTTGTGGAGCTGTTCGACTACTTGAAGCGGCCATTATAAAAATATGGTGGCTAGTACCTTTGTTCCACTTAAAATAGTTGATTTTCGTATAAAAATAACAAGGATATTTATAACTCGTGGAGTCATCTATGAAGCAAAAGCTGTAGTTTTTATTTTGTAGGTAGATAGGAACCTAACCATTTGAAAAATATATATAACTCATTTTTAGTAAGATTGTGGCATGTACCGTTGTTGCTCTAAGGTCTTCAATTGTACTTTCACTAACTGTACTTTTAATAAATAAATTTAATGTTTCGTTATGTTAAGTTATGATTTTTTTTTTTTTTTTCGAAAAATTATCCGCCGAATATCCCTCGGACATTGATGAATGCCTCATAATTTCATGACAAATTTCTCAAGCTCACTCAGCAATTTCACTCAGCCTTCGGCTTCGTGCTGTTACCAAGGAACGAGCTTTCGATTGTCATGAAATTATCTCGTCTGTTATCAATGTCCTAGGGATATTACTACTGATAACTGACTTACATTGATACTGCACTACATTTATGCACTATTCGTTATCTTAGTTCTTCCAAAGAAGCTGGAATGGTATTATAAATCTTGCTTTTTAAACAACTCCATATGACGTCCAGTAGAGTTAAATGGGTGGCTTATTGAATGGAATGCAATATTATCGATGTAACTCTCCTAGACTTCTTCATATGGGATTATTTAAAAAGCAAAATTTATAATACCATTCCAGTTTCTGGAAGAACCTATACAACTTATAATACATGCATGCAGTCTAGTAATCCCTAAAAGGCTCCAAAATGTATTTGGTGAGTTCGAACAGCGACTTTATAATTTTATGATTATGACGTTGGTCATTTTAATATAGTTCTTGACATCACCGGAAATTGACACTAGCAAAACATAGACGTAACGGTTAGTTTTTAATAGGTGTAAAACTTTCAAATTGTATGGTTTTTTTTACAAGAATAGAGTTAATATCGAAAAAAATATGAATGTTTGAATTCTCCAGCGAAATACCTATCCAACAATGTGCCGCACATGGTACATTCCTCATTTAAAATTAAGAGTTGGGATACTGAAAAGAAGGAGTTGATAATTGACGATATCCATATCGTTAAAAGATGACCCGTTTAGAATAAAAATTGACCTTTTCTAGCATTTTGACAAACTCCAATGAGTATTGCTAAATAATATCAGAAAAACCCCTTTTGTGTAGAATTAGAAGACATTTTACCTGTAAGTTAATCTTGTCATTGTTTGTGTATTAAATGACCATGTTCTAATCTATGAAAACAGGTATACATTGTGTATTAATGAAACAGTAATTTGGTTATACCAAATGATACACTTAGAATAAACATTAGCAGTAGTAAACAAGATTTGAGCTTTTTGATTGGATAGTCGTTTTTGAATGGTAATGGTGTTAGCCTGATTAGAAGAGCGGGAGCGAGGCAGTTGTATTTTGGCCATCGAAGGAAACAGTCGTTTTTTTAAGATAGGGTGTGGTTCGTTAGTTTGGATATCGGCATTGTGAAAAGAAGTGAATAGTTTTTCAGAAGGAGATAACAAGTAGATTAAAAGAGGTCCGTGTATCTACCTTGGGCATTTTGTGAAGTATATGTGAAAGTAGTTTTACGGCATCAAGTTGACAAAAGGAGGTCCTTGTGTCATAAATAAGTAGCTGAGTTTTTGGAGAAGTGAATCAGGTGTTTTTGAGTAGTCTGCAGGAGGTTTGCAGAGACGTTAGGAAGGAGCCAAGGTGCCAAAGAGGAGAGATCACATCGTTGAGGAGACTGGACTTTTCTGGGTATGCTCCAACATACAATTCAATAAGGAAAAAAGCTGTAAGTATTTTGTACAATTGAAATTGGTATCTGTGAAGGATCTGTGTTGACATCATGATCATTATCATTCATATTTAAGGAACTCAGTTTTGTTAGACTAATCAGAAGTTTAAAGTTTTGTTGTTTTTTTTTGTTTCAAGTAAAGGAAAGTTTAAGTAAAATTGGTTTTCACTTAATATAAATGTATGTAGATTTAAAATCTTATTATTATAAAAATTTCATTTAATTTCTTGTATGCTGATTGATAAGATAACGGCAGAATTTGATAATTGTTTTATTCTTTTTCATATAAAATAATGAATACTTATTTTTTTGTAATATACTATTCTCGTTTATTATTATCCTTCTTCTTTATCCCGATAAAGGACGACTAGAAGATCTTTGAATCTATCGAACACAGGTAATATAAGGAGTTTTATTTTACATTTGACAACAATTAAGTTATATTTTTTGATTGGCTCAATAAAGTAAAACCAAAGTCAAGCTAAACAATCATAACAATATATACATATAAAAAATCAACAATTCACCTGTCATTCCGCATAATAAGGTTTTGTATCCGAATTGTGCCTTCACCAATTGAAGGATTTTCGCTCCCCCTTACTATTTTTGAGGGGAATAAAATTCCTTAGGGAAATATTCTTATGTGTTTAAAAAGGGTATAAAGAATGCAATCTCACTTGTTGCTTTGTAAGTTATGGTGTGAGTAATCCCTTAATAAAATAAATCGAATACAAAATGGAAAAACTAAAGAAATATCAGTTGATAAATGAAAATAATTTCATCGTTTTTGAAGTTGTACTTCTATACGCACGATCAGCGTTGGAAATTTACATGGGAGTGAATCTGTGAAACCATTACATATGTAAGATAATGAGTATTAGAGAGACAGAAGATATATTTTATCTCTCTTCCTCTCTCAAGAATAAAAATTTTCCTTTTGTATATATATTTAATATTATATATATATATATATATATATATATATATATATATATATATATATATTATATATATATATATATATATATATATATATATATATATATATATAATATGTATTAATATTATTATTTATGTAATATATTTTGTATTATTTATTAAACGTTTATAATTATTATAGGCTTTTGTATTTCAAAATAATCACTGTTTGACCAAGAACTGTCAATTTTAAAATCCGTTAGTGTCATGTCTAATTCGCAAATTCTTTACGTGTTTGGTTCATACGCTGGTGTTTGTGAGTTCGAATCCCAATTATGAAGTTCCTTTTTTATTTTGAAATATTTAAAAACCTCACGTTAATCTTATTTTTTTTTTATTGAGTTAATGCCTCGACAACTATAATCATTGGCATGGTACAGTCAGGTACCTAGTGTAGTGTGTGTGTATGTGTAGAGTCATTGTCTTGATACTTAGCAAAGTCAACGTCATTGTCTTTGCTAAGAGACGCTAATTGTATCCGAACGTCTGCGGTCCCTCCGGTGAGTACCGATCGCACATGGATAGAAACTATTTTCATTCATTAATTTTTAATAAACGAAAATGTTTCCACCCAGATGGGATTCGAACTCACGACCTTTAGGTTTAAAGGTAGGCTCTCTTACCACTGAGCCACAGAGGGGGTTACGTTAATCTTATTAAATATATGTAACATACGCAAAAATGCTAAATTTTAAAATAAAATGAAAATTTACAACATAATTCGAGTTGGTTTTTATTTTTATCTTCGTAAAGTAAGTTATGTATATTGGCAGTTTTAAATACTTATGAATATTATATTTTAATTTAATTTTTATTTATAAAAATATAATATAATTATATTTTTATAATAACAAAATAAACAATGAATTTTACTGCAGAGTATGTGTAAAAAATTTGTTTGCATTCAACTCCTTTTATACATATATGAAAATAAAAATACATATTTTCATTAAAATATTGATATAATCCTTCATTTACTATACTCCTATTACAGGTCAAATGTTTATATACAGCAAATGATGCACCATAATACCTATATAACTACTTCTTTTTCTCTTTTCTTTCTAAGTCAATTAATATATATGTATACAGGGTGGTGAATCGTCAAACGGGCCATAGGAAACTCAATGGGAAATTCTAAATTGTTGAATTCCTGCTTCCCAAATTATTTTACACCAAAAGTCATGGGAAACTATTTGTAGAGGACTCAAATATGTATCGAAAACAACTGTTAAAATTATTCTACGACTTAAACGTATTCCAAAATTTTGCTAAAATATAATACATTTTTCTGTGAAAAAATGTGTATTATGTGTTGCGTTTTGTCATATTATTGTTTCTGATATTTGACAATATTTAAATCAATTATATTACATTTATCTATGATTTAAATGGCCAAAATTTTGTGATTTAGTGTTAAAAAAAAATAAGTTGATTAAAAAATGTACTCAGTTTAGGAGAAAAAAGCAATAATAATAATGTTTTATTCATGTTTTATTATAACATTTGTTATAGTTTTATGTTTAGAAATTATCATATGTTATTATTAGGAATAAAGATCACAGTAACAGTATATTGGAATTCATTACATTGTTGTATAACTTAACATGGAATTAAATTTTAGTGAATTAGAATATCTTACGTTAAATAAAGATCCGGTAGTGTCAGAAAAAGGTTCGCGCTATTGCCTGTATACAACATTATGCGATTTTTCGTCAACTGAGTACATTTCATTATATTGATCGATTTGTAAACAATATAATTTATTGTTCACAAAGTAATAATGTGTAAATTAGTACTTGTGTTTGTATATCGTGAGTAGTAGTATTTAGTAAAATTCATTGTTTATAATTTAATCATAAAATAAAAAAAATTGACAAATCAAATTGTCAAACATCTGACATTAATATGATAAAACACAGACGTCCTAATATATATTCTTGCATTACGTGTGGCCTAACTTTTAGGGGTGGCCTGAAAAATGTACTATATTTTTGCAAAATTTTGAAGTACATTTGATTCGTAGAACGGTTTTAACATTTGATTTTAATTCAGATTTTAGTCCTCTACAAATAGTTTTTTTATGACTTTTGATCTAAAATAATTAGGGAAGCAGCAATTCAACAATTTAAAATTTCCCATTGAGTTTCCTATGGACCGTTTGACGATTCACCACCCGGTATATATATATATATATATATATATATATATATATATATATATATATATATATATATATGTTGCTTGTAGTTATTTATTATATGTCATACACATCATTTTTCATTATTTATGTGTCGGGTAGAGGTGATAGATATTTTATCTACCACTCCAAATGTTGCTCATTTCTCCGCTTCTAAGTTTTGATATTCTGTCTAATTTTATTTTTTATCTTTATATATATATATATATATATATATATATATATATATATATATATATATATATAATCTACTGATACTCCTATTTGAAATTCCATAAAAAATTCTCACACTCTTTTTATTGCCTGTTTTATGACTGATATGGTACACAATACTATTATAGTAATAATTCCATCGCAAATTATTAGAAACTTATGGTAATGTCCTATCAAGGCAAATAGTTACTGAGTTTTCAATATCTCAGTTTACTACATCAAAGATTATTACATTTTGTAATTATAAAACAATTAACCCATGAAATGGTTTTGAACTACTTTGCAACAAATATCTAACCTATTCTGTATTACTTTTAGCTTTTGTAACACTTCCTTTAATACTAGTGACCAAATCTAACTACTTTCTGCAAATGCAATTAATTTCAGTTGACAAAATAATTAATATTAGTAAAGTTAGTTAAGAAAAGAATGAATTTTGTATGACCATATTTTTGTACATTATTGATGAATTTTTCTACTCTACTGGATGTTTATTGTGCCAAATGTTTTTATACTTAAAATATCAAACCCACTTTTCTAATGTATTAAATATACGTGGAATTATACTTTACAGGCATCGAAAACTTTCAGAAGTTCAGGAATAAAAACAGTAGCGCGATTGGGTAATGGTGATACTAAATACCGTGAAATAATTTAAGTTTACTCTATACTTATATACAGTCCATACTAGATCTACAATATGTACCAAAAATTATAGATTATGACCTGATGGTTTTATTTTAACAACTTTAAGAGTTGTTAACCTCAAATAACAGCCAAAGTCGAATACCTTGGTCGCATCATGAGAAACAGCAAAAGTTATGGGTTGTTGCAATTAATTTTACAAGGAAAAATAGAAGGAAAACGAGAAACAGTAAGACGAAGGATTTCCTGGCTGAAAAATCTACTTACGTGATTCAATACAACAACCACAAATCTATTAGAGCAGCAGTTTGCAAAATAAAGGTTGCCATGATGGTCGCCAACATCCGAAAAGGATAGAACTACAAGAAGAATGGCCAACTAATATGAAGATTCCGTGTTATGTCAATTTCGTTAGCCTAGTCTTAGATTTTTATCGATCTATTTTAAATCGTCATCATCAATCAGCCAATCGCGTCCAATGCTGGACATAGGCCTCCCTCAGTTCTTTCCAGTATTCTCTACACTGGGCCGCTTGTAGCCAGTTTCCGCTACACATTTTATATCATCGGTCCATCTAGTCGGGGGTCGTCCTAGGCTTCTTTTATAGTTTCTGGGCCTCCATTCCTTAATACGTCCTGTCCGCCGTCCATCTTGTCCATCTCAATATCTTGTGTTCTGGCTAAGTGCCCTGGCCAGTTCCACTTAAGCGTCGTGGTTCTTTCGATGACGTCTTGAACTCCCAATGTTTGCCTAATTTGTTGGTTTGTTATGTGATCTCGAAGGCTCACGTTCAGCATTGCATGTTCCATGGCTGGTTGTGTAACTCTGAGTTTATTCGCAGATTTTTGCGTGAGTGTTAAAGTATCTGCTCCATAAGTTTGTAAATAGATCGAAATAAAAGACTGGACGCTAAATTAGACTTCTATCAGCCTAGAAAACAAGTTCGATTTAGATCGGAATACAGCACTAATGACCACTTACTAGTAATAAAGAACCTAATAGAGAAACCTGCTTGGCCTACTGCAAAACATTCTTTCATCCTTCCCTATCGGGTGTCTGTCTTCTCCAGCCCCTCACTCCAATCTCCCTCAGTTCTTCCTGTACATCGTCCAGATATCTGAGTTTAGGTCGCCCCCTTCTTCTTCTTCCGACCGGCCTGTTTAGCATAGTTATTTTAGTGGGATCACTCTCATCCATCCGCATAACGTGGCACACCCACCTTAGGCGGTTTATTTTGATAGTCTTCACAATATCTGCATCACCAAAAAGTCTAAAGAGTTCAAAGTTATATCGCCTTCTCCACAGACCCTATTCGTTTACTCCTCCATATATGGTCCTCAATACTTTTCTTTCAAAGACTCGTAGTAACTCTTCATGTCGGGTCGTTATTGCCCATGTTTCCGATCCGTATGTGAGCACTGGGCGTATTATTGTTTTATAAAGTTTTGCACTTTGTTGCTATTGACATACTTCTCGCTCTTGGTTGAGTGCCCAGGCCAAAATAACAGCGGTTAGCCACGCATATTTTTTTTATCTCGTTGGATGTGTTATTTTTGTAGTCTACCAGTGATCCTAAGTAGGAGAATTCTTCTACCATTCTACCATAGAGAATATTTGCTAATATTTTGTGAGCAGTTGTTTACATTTTGTGAGCAGACTACTTCCGTAGTCTGGAGCTGGTCGCCTTTTTTATTTAACGGGCATATTACACCATGATATATTCACAGGACATGGTCTCATTTTGCCTGCCTAGAAATATCGGATCTTTATTGCCTAAATAAATTGCTTACTGTCATGAAAAAATCAAGAGTTTTTTATTTCGTTTAAGCATACTATCATAAAACCATAAAAGATGGAAGAGACTGTAAAAAAACCGACAAGTCTAAAAACGTATCATTTAATAAAAATCAACGAAGCGATAAAAGTCACCCTCAAATTATTCAATTCCTGTTTATTTCAAAAACATCTTCATACTCTGTTACAGAGACGATTTATTTAGTTTTTTTAATAAACCTGTGTTGTTTATATTTCTTTTGAACCTAAAGAACTTTCTCCAAAGAAAAGTTTCTAAGACATCCAATAAAATTATTGTGACTCTACACGGCATTTTGCTTTCTACAGAAATTCGTCTACCTATAAATTCTGTTACCAATACCCGTCTTTGAATTCGAATAAAAAAACTGA
Organism: Diabrotica balteata; assembly: GCA_918026665.1. NCBI lineage: Eukaryota > Metazoa > Arthropoda > Insecta > Coleoptera > Chrysomelidae > Diabrotica > Diabrotica balteata. The sequence continues at coordinate 39,093,240 of OU898278.1, forward strand.
AATATAGATCAGGCATTTGGGGTTTTAGATGAGGATTTATACGATTATGATAAACTCGTGATTTTCAGCGTCACCATACGACGGGGGAAACAATGAAGCTACAGTCACTACACTTAATTTTCTTCTATTTAAGGCTAGGACGTAAACAAAATGATATTTTATTGTGTTGTACAACTTAACTAACAAATAAATCACTTTTGGAAAATCTCTTTTGCTTAAACTTGTCTTATGAAATCGATCTACATACAAAGCTCGAGTTTGGTATTATATTTTTTAGCGATCACCAAATTTGCTGCAAATTTTTGAGGATCAACAAAAATTAAATTTTTAAAATAATAAATTTCTTGCATGAAAGAGCTGGTCTTTTTATCTCCAGGTAAATATTGTGTTATCTGACAGATAATTATCTGAAGGATAGACATCTATTTCTAGAATGAAATGTACTATAGTGTCTGGTATGTTGCATTTAGTTATCTCTAAGATAAACGTAAAATTTATTTCGGAACACACCAATATGTAATTAATTGCCAAAGAAATACATTAATGTTTAATATCTCTCTTGATTATACAATTTGTGGTGGCAGGAATAAATTACAGCAACCACGAAATACAATATGATAACATCAACAGAAAAAAACAAATGTACCTATGACAATATTAAAATACCCACTACGGTGTAACATCAAAATTGATGGGAAAATAAGGTAATTAAAAGGTTTAGATATCTGGAAATAGATATAACTAGTTACAGAGATGTTCAAGGAGTAGTATGACAACAAAGCTTAAAAGCAAGTAAAGCGGCGTGATCTCTTAAGGACACAATCTGGAAGAACAAACACCTAAGACAAGACACAAAAACAAGAATCTATAAAGCAGCAATTAGACCTATATTAACAAACACGGCGGAGACAAGACCTGACACATTTAAAACGAGACGACTACTAGAAACAACAGAGATAAAAATACTCCGAAGAATATCAGGGAAAAGTTTGTTGGATAGGAAAAGAAGCGAAAACATAAAAAGAGCATGCAATATAGAAAACATAAATGGATGGGTGACAAAACGAAAACAGGAGTGGAGCGCACACATCAGTAGAATGGCAAAGGATAGAACAGTACGAATAGCACGAGATAAGTCACCAAATTGACTAAGAAGTATTGGCAGACCAAGAAAAAGGTGATGCGACAATTTAAACAATTTAGGAGGCTAATATTGAGGAAGAAATAGGATTTAAAGCCTACATACAAGAAGGAAGAAAATGAAGTAGAAGGAATAAATTAAATTATGTAAATAGTACATTGTTTACCGGGTAGGAAAAGCTTAACATTCCTGGACGACTGTGAAGATTGCTAAGTCGAGGTGCAAGCCGAGACTTAGCAACACAGAGTCCAGGAATGTGGCTTTTCCTACGAGGTTAACATACTATTTTTCCGCAAATCGTTTAAAATTCGACAGATATTGATTGATTTAAAAAAAACGCGATAATTTTATTTCCAAATAAATGGTGGTTTGAAATTCCTAATAAAATTACTTGGGTTACTATGGAAACGTATTGAGGTTGAATTGTCAAACTTGACGCTTATAAATTTCATTGCTGGTGTTCTCGAAAGTAAAATGATAAGTGATGATGAAATTTTCATTCCTGGGACTCCTCCAGAGCTGGTTGAGGCAGTGAATACTGCTTCATTAGAATTATTGCCAAAGAAATCAAGAGAAAAGTACGAAAATGCATACAGACGTTTTATGGATTATCGCATGAGTAAAAATACGAATTCTTTCTCAGAAAATGTTGTAATGGCATACTTCCTAGACCTTTGTTTAAAGATGAAATCTTCAACATTATGGGCCAATTATTCAATGCTGAAGTCAACCCTTAAACACTTAAACACTTAAGCACTTAAACACAATGTAGATATATCTACATACTCAAAACTTCGTTCTTTATTGAAACGGCAAGCTCAAGGTTATAGGGCAAAGAAATCTAAGATTTTAACGAAGGAAGAAATTGAAAAATTTATCCAGGAAGCTCCAGATAAAGAAAATTTAATGATTAAGGTAATTTACAAGGTTTTAATTTCTATTTAGATTATAGCTTTATTTATTTTTTAGGTGGCTGTAATATTTGGTATTTCTGGGGCCTGTAGAATGGATGAGTTAGTCCGAATGACTGTACACGATATAGAAGACTTAGAATCTAAGCTTTTAATCAGCATACCTGATTCGAAAACCAACAAACCAAGATCATTTGTAATTAATCAGATCTACTTAAATGTTTATCGAAAGTATGTTTCGTTAAGACCAGAAAATATGAACAGTGACCGGTTTTTCTTTAAATATCAAAGCGGAAAGGGTTGTAGACAAGTGGTAGGAATTCATCAATTTAGAAAAATGCCCAAAATAATTGCTACTTATTTGAACTTGGTAAATCCGACAGAATATACTGGTCACTGCTTTCGTCGGTCTTCTGCAACAATATTGGTTGACTCTGGTGCCGACATAACTAGTTTAAAGAGGCATGGCGGATGGAAGTCATCAAACGTTGCTGAAGGATATATCGAAGAATCGCTTAACAATAAGGTTGAGGTGGCAAATAAAATTTTCACAGTACAAAATATTCAACAAAATGACACTTCCACCCTGCATGTTGTCCAAAATGTTTCTCATAGTTCTAAGAGTGTTCCTCCAATGTTCAATAATTGTACTAACTGTCAAATTACTGTAAATATAACAAATTGATCTTAAAAATGTATTCAGCAATGACTTGATGTTTTCAAAATATAAATTAATTCCTTATAAGCAATGTGTTTTCTATCATTTATGTAGAACACTAACAACTGTACGGAAATATCATTTCCTTACAGTAAGGAAGTCCTGACTTTTTCTTCAAGAAATTTTGACAGGAATGTCAAAATTTCCTGGCAATTTGCGGAAAAATAATTTTCTCGGCTTGCGCCTTGGCTTAGCAATCTTCACAGTCGTCCAGGAATGTTAAGCTTTTCCTACCCGGTAAACAATGTACTATTAATACTAAATACAAAAAAGATATATGTATATTAATGATTTTTTTCCATAACACAAAAATGTCATATAATGTTAGCTCAAACATTTTTAATTTCAGGAAGTTTAATAATGTCTTATAACAATTTATCTTTATTTACATATGTTACTAGGTTACAGAATGTTGCTGTAGATTAGCACGATTGGATCTTTTTAACTTTACAGCCACTTCAATTGGATAAAATAGTACCTAAACCTTCTGCTCTATACTCTTCTTTACATAAAAAAGTTATGTTACATATCTGGTTTTAATATGGAATTCGTTATAGAAAATTTCTTCATGGATTGTTTAGAGAACTTTAAAAATGGCTTCACTGTATTATCAGATTTTGTAAGAACCCATTTTTATTATCTCTATTAAACTTCTTAATTATCAAAATTATGAAAACATTGAATCTCTAAACAACAATTATATACAATATATTCTTATAATATAGATCACTGTCGGTTTACTTAATCAAAACCTCTCCAAAAATTTCTATCGTTACAAAAATTAAAATGGTCGATTCTGCCTCAAATATTATATTCTCGCACTAAATTAATAAACATCAAACTTCTTATACTAGACTATAAAAGAAGCCGAGGACGACCACCGACTAGATGGACCGATGATATAAAACGTGTAGCGGGAAACTGGCTACAAGCGGCCTAGTGTAGAGAACACTGGAAAGAACTGAGGGAGGCCTATGTCCAGCAGTGGACGCGATTGGCTGATTGATGATGAAACTTCTTATACCAAATTTATGTCTCAAATATTTTATGTTTTATCTGTCAGAAAAGTTAATTTATGTAAGTTGGTAGTTCAGAAATCTTTCGTAGGTGGCACTAGGTGTTTAAATTTCTAAACTAACATAAAGCTTTAAATTATTTTGTTATATTGGTATTTTTTATTTTGAAATATCTTAAAATTGCAGCAACCAATATTTTTGGCAATTTTGCAACAAAATTAATCGTATTAATAATTATATTAATATGTAATTAATATTATTAGTTAATATTAAACGTGTCGTTTCGCGAACAAAATATGATTTACTTAGTAGATTGAAATGTCAGTTGGTAATTCAGATTTCTTGCCTAGGTGCCGTAGTTACCCTACCGGACAAACTGTGTGATTTTTCGTCCTAGCCTTTTATATAGATAGATAACAATGATCGACAAAATGTCATTTTTTTGTATGTACTTTAATTACAATAGCTGTTTGTTATTAAATAGTATCCTCTGATTTCAAATTTGAACTCTGTTGTGAGCATGATTTGTTTGTAAAACTGGTCTTTTTTTAACCTATTCTCTATCCTTCCATTGTTGGATATAGGTCTCCCCCAGTTCTCTCCATCTTTCCCTATCTTGAGCTGTTCTCTGCTATGTGGAACCTCTTTGTTTCCTGATGTCATCTTTCCACCTCATCTGTGGTCTGCCTCTTGATCTCTTTGCATTGTATGGACACCACTTTCCGATGGCATTGTTCCATTGTCCGTCTTGGAGACGTTCATTGTGTCCAGCCCATTACCATTTCAGTTTTGCTGCTTGTTCTATCGCGTCTACTGTCTTTGTTCTGGTTCTGATCCACTGGTTACGTTTTCCATCTTTAAGTGATATACCCAACATTTGTCTCTTCATCGCTCTTTGTGCCTTCCTTATCCTCTCCAAATTGGCCTGTGTAAATGTCCATGTCTGTGCTCCGTAGGTGAGCACCGGTATTATACAGGAGTTATATACCTTACTTCGTAAGTATAGAGAAATTGTTTGATTTTTTAGAACGTAAGAAAGTTTGCCGAATGCTGCCCATCCCATTCTTACTCGTCTCGATATTTCGGCCATTTGATTTTCTCTGTTAGCTCTGATTGCTTGTTCTAGATAGATATACTCATTTACCTGTTCTATTTTATCTGTTTGTATTTTTATTGCCTCGTGGTCTTCCGTGTTTTTCATTAGTTTTGTTTTGTTAAAGTTAATTTTTAGGCCTTTCTGCAGTGATTTTTCATGAAGTTCATTCAGCATTCATTCCAGTTTTTGTCGTTCCGAGGAGATCAGAAGTATATCATCTGCATATCTAAGTATCTACCGGATAATTAACGGAAAATACCTTAGTCACCTTTAGATATGCGAAAAACTGGTCTACTGTTTTTTATTTAATACATTTATATGTTTAATATAAATCAAAATGCATTTTTTAACAATTTTCTGCTAAATTTTGCATAAGGAACAATTCTTCTTAGTATCCAGCAGTAGTCCTGAGCAGTATCCTGACAAAGGGAATAAAAATAGATGGAGAATATCTAAACAACTTGCGTTTCGCCGATGATATAATCATAATAGCTGACAACTTAGCAATGGCAAGAGAGATGGTACAGGAACTCGTGGCTACAGAAAATGTAGGTTTAAATACAAACATCTCGAAAACAAAAATAATTACAAAGTTGGTACCCATCCAGAACATCAGTGTTGGTGGGCAAAATGTAGAATTCGTAGATAAATATAAATACCTACGTCATAAAATTATGAACTAAAGAAAAGAATCGGTCTTGGGTGGGCAGCATGTGGAAAACTGAGAGAAACTTTTAAAAGTGAGCTGCCCACAGGCCTGAAGAGAAAAGTATTTGATCAATCGGACATACGGTGCATAAAAACTTACTTTAACAAAAGCCGCAGCTATTAAACTCAGAGTAATACAGAGAAGAATGGAGGGATCCATGTTAGGACTAACTCTATGAGACAAAATAAAAAACGAAGAGGTCATAAGAAGAACCAAGGTGACTAACGTCATTGAAAGGATAGCCGGACTAAAATGGAGATGGGCAGGACACATAGCTAGAATGACGGATGGGCGATTTACAAAGAGGTTAGTGCAATAGAGACCAAAGAAAAATAAGAAAACCGTCGGTCGACTACCTACAAGATGGGCTGGCGATTTAAGAAGAAAAAAATTAAAACTGGATGAGAATGGCGCAAGATAGAGGGGGTTGAAAACACGTTTCCTCGTGCAACTGCTATGTTTAGCAGTGAACTTTTGAGACTAGATGATGATGATGATCCAGCAGTAGTCTGCAAACATACTCCGTGTCCATTTTCTCTAGTAACGTTTTCCTAATATAGAAATACCCTGGTGATATCTCTCGCTTGTTCGTCGCTCACAACGCCAAGATTTTCTGAGAGAAGTTTAAGTGTGAATTTAAAAAATGTATTTTTAGAGACATATTGGACCTTAGCACTTTATAATTTTGAAAAAATTTTGAAACTCAATGTTCATAGTTCTTGATATTTATATTACAAGAAATCTAGTAGTGATATTTTAAAAGACTTCCAAGCAAGCTTTGCAGTCTCCTTAAAAATCCACGTTTCTTCATAAACTCCCTTATTTATGTTCTTCAGGTACATAAAATCAAGACCATCTTGAGATTCCCTTAACAAAATTTTTCATTAATTCTAGTTTAATATGCAACAGAGAAGATATCCATATCCTTTTGGATTTTAAAGTTAGTTTATAACAAAAATTGTTTAGATGGTTTACTGGGACCATGCAAGTTCGGAACAGTGACACCTGGTGTCGTAAATCAGAAAAATTTACTGCGCTTTCATGTTAGATCGAGGTTACCGGATAACTGTCAAGGACGTAACCCCAAAAAAGAATACGAAGAAAAAGTAAGATTGAGGTTATGTCGGCATGTTATTAAAAGGTAAACGTTGTATGTAGTGTAAATACAAATAAATATATTATTAAATTACACCATTACTGTTAATATGGATGCAATAATAAAAACTGGATTTGAGAAAGTAAATCACCAACTAACTTTTCAACCAAGCACTGAGTCAAATGGAAAAGCTTTAGTAGTGGCAAATGTCAAAAAAGAATTTAATAATTAGGTGGAAGAATTAAGAAAAATAAATTACCATATATAATGCTAATGCATAAATTAGCAGGTTAAGCCCATGATATCATCATATTGGTTTGAACAATTAATTCTTTTCCTATAAACTTTTGGACAGCGAATATATCTTAATGCATCTTCAAAAAAACTTGAACTTGATGCATTTTTGTAAACTTAAAAAAAAATACAATTTAAACATTAAACTTGATTTTTGGGTTAACTCTAAGTGAGTGTTATGAAACTAAAATTTACACTTAAAAGTGAACTTTTATTTATTATTTATTTCAAACTGTCTTTAAAATCGGGCGCAAGAATAATGCATAATTTAGGTTATGTTACTTATGCTTTTTTCTGATATAAATTCACTTTTCTCTTTGTAGTAATTTATGCTTCGAAGTTGGAAACGAATAAAACTTAAATTGACAATTTTTTGTTATATTTTTACAATTTATAACACAGCATTTCCTAAATCCCATTTTCTTCAGTGACAGAAGTTGTAAATAAACAAATGAATATGAAATATGACAATTGACAATATGAGTTGATGAAATCTATGAAATTTGCAGTAAAAAATGCAAGATTTCTCCGCTTCTCGCGCACGATCGTTTCTTGTATCACATCCAAGTACCTGCATGTCGCCAACACAATTTCTCAACATTTCAAGATTACTGTTCGTTTAAAAATTTACGCAGGAAAGTAAAGACTTAATGACTTAATGAAGAGAATGGTCTTATTTTAAAATGTGGTTAAAAACTCTTTGGGAAACTATGACGACACTAAAGACGGCAACTACAAGAAATATGTCAACAAACTACTGAAAGCCTAAAGTGATTTAGGCCTAAAATATTGAAAATATGAGTGATGTTGATGAACATGGAGAACATTTCCATCCAGATATTTCAAGTATAAAAAAAAGATAATGGGGTCCAAGAATGCTGGCTGGCATATCTTTATAGCGGTTAATAGGTAAAAGTGTTATTTGTATTTACTATCACAAGAAAACCATACGTGATAGGAAAACATTATTATCAGTTTTGGATTTAATGTACTATAAAAAGATATTCAAAAATACTATGAAAAGCAGTCAATAAAACTATTGGGACAAAACATCATATTTTTTTTTATTGTGCAGCGCAATATGACTCAAATACTCATCATTTCAATTTGTTGAATTTTGTAAAAACGTTCTTAAAGTGTTTTTTCTTCTTCTTCTTCTTCTATTTATGTAGACATGACTGTCTGTTTTTCAATGTACCTCCAGTAAGTTTTCGTTCCATCGTTTTCGTGGTCTTTCTACTGAGCGTTTTCCTATTGAGGAAGCGTCGTCTTTACTATTCTATTTGTTGTCATTCGGCTTATATGATCGTTCTATTCTACTCTTCTTTTGCTTACCCAGTTCTTGATGTTTTGCACCTGTCATCTACGTCGTATATTTGTACTTCTAGCTCTGTCCCATAGTGTCCTGCCATCAATTTTTGTAAGTGTTTATATCTCTGCTGTTTTTAACATTCTTTTTGTCCTGTCTGTGTCTGGTCGTGTTTCTGTCGCGTATGTCATTATTGATCTAATGACTGTTTCTGTAAATTCTGCCTTTCATTTTTTTCTTGATATTTTTACTTCTTCATATTGTTTCTTTATATTATTTCGTCCATAACGAGGTTGAACAATAGATGACTCAGGGAATCTCCCTGTTTTATCCCATTGCCAGCTTGAATATTGTTTAGAATTTAGTGGTGTTCATTTTTTAATTTGCACACCAAATATTGCCAGATATTGCCAGCTTTAATAGGATCGGTTAGTTCCTCTTCTACTTTTATTATTATTGAATCTTTTGGTAGATATTTTTGATTGTTTTGATTATTCATAGATGTATCTCTCTTGCGTGCAATAAGTGGATAACGTCCTTTAATTGTACCCGCAAATGCCTTCTTAAAGTCCACGAAACATAGATATGTTGTTTTTTTTTTTATGCAACAATTTTATAAAACTGTTACTAATCAAAAACACAAACCGAAACCTGAGAATTACAAATTTAAAAGAAATATTACAAATATAGAATTACAAAGAAATTTTATATCGTTAATAACAACAACAGCATTAATTCTTCTATTTTGTCTTGTACTATCTCAATACATGTGGTTGGTGATCGCCATATTATCCGCACGGATGATATGACCCAAAAATATTATTTTTATAAGTAAGAAGCTAGATAGTTGTCGTGGGCTATTAGCTTTTCAAATATGTGTCCTTGAAAAGGGGGTGACTTTTAAGATAGTCAGTTCCATATACAGTGCTTAAATCTTTCGACTGGACATAGGTAATAATTATTGAGGTAATTGTGGCAACTGCGCTAAAGGAATTATTTTATTATAAATGAATTTTATAATTATGTCTTTGTTAGTGCCATTGTCGTTCAGTGAATTTCGTAATTACCCGATCTTACCCAATCAACTATTAATCAATTTCTTAAATCCACACATATATCATTCAAAAATGATTCATGTTATCTAAAAACTGTTATCGACAAGTAAATATGTGCTGCGGTGGCGAAGATAATACTACCGTCAAATTCATACTTTTCATTGTATTACATTTTTGTTGATTATTGAAAATTAAATAGTCTGGATAATATCTTAGTGGGAATTGCACAACCGATAATCGGCAAAAATGTTATTTAAAACATGCGAACAGTTTTTGCAATCAGTGTCTATCGTTGTTGTTATAGTATCGGTTGTTAAATTTGTGTTCGATTGCTTTGTCTTAATAGTATTCGCACTTATTTTGGTTCTTAGTTTTTTTAGTTTTATTTTGAAGTAAGACAAAGTACCGCGGTTTCTTGTATATTGTTACGACAAATATGTCTCGTAAATATTTTAATTCTTGTATGTTCTAGATTTTACCTGATGGTAGAAATTCCAGGTAATACCTACCTGACACGATGGGTCCCCCTCCGATATAAAAACAACAATCGAACCTTCTGGAAACAGGCCGTTATAAAAACCATTTCGTGATCATTCGCCGCTCTGTCTGTTGTGGGATTTTCTTTCTACACCAGCCGAGAAGGCCATCGAACCTTCGACGGTGTTCCATTTTAACAGATGCTTTCGTATAAATATAATGGAGCTTTCATTGTGGGATCAGTCAAAAGATAAATCGCGGCGGGTTTTTTTATATGTAACGCTCGTATAAATAAATTATGTATTTATAAGTGTAAGATAAATTATTGGTATAAACTAACTTTAAAAATTGTAAGTATATAAATATAGAACCTTTGATAAATAATAAAGACAATAAATTAGAATTAATAAATATACAACAATATTCTATTAATTTTTCGTAGAATAAAAATAGCTATAATCAGTAGACAAGTCCATGACATCCACGTCATAGACCCGTCTTATAAGACAAAAAACAAATTATCTGAAGGGTATATGATCGAATTAAACACTACTTTCAACGGAAGCTGTTACTCGCTTTTCTTTTATAATGGAAATAGCATTAGCAACAGTCGAGCGTATTGTGAGTGAGAAAAAACTAACACATGGTTTTAAACCTCCAGCTGCAAATGAGAGCTGAGAAAAACCTGTTAAGTTGGATGAAGCCCAAAAAATCTTCTGCAGATTTTTACATTCATTTTTATTTGAAAATAGGGCTCCGCCTCTCAAATCGACATGAATTATTATGAAAAGCAATACAAGATCTTAACTTTCGATATACAAAACGATGCCGGAATTTCATGTTAATAGATAAGGAGTAAATTATATCATAGCGACGCAATTATCTACTCTCAGTTCATAAATATCGTGCGACAAAACGAAAAATGTATTACTTCGACCAGACTTTTTAATATTGTTCTGAAGCTATTTTCTTGTGGCATTGTAAATTAATTACTATTAAACTGGGAATAAGCCACAATTAAAGATAAAAATACGTTTATTGACGTTTCAATTTCCACTTCGGAAATCGTTCTCAAAATACAAACAGTAAATTAAACAAATTTTGTTTTTTGTTACATAGTGAAAAATTCTTCTAATAATTTAATTTTATCCGACTCATTTATATTGACAATTCAGATATACATTATGCATTTTAAAGTAGACGACTTTAAAATGATATTGCCAATATTGTTGAGTTGCGCCGGTTGGGAGTTGGGACGACTCTACTTATAAGATAGTTCAGTCGATTACATGAAATCAACTTTAACTTGAGAATATCCGTCAGAAAAAAATCATAGCATGTAATTCGTCTTTAAAAAGATAAACACATGACATGATGACAGTAAAATTCTCCTGTTAGTGATTCCATAGTAAATTATGAGGGAAAAACCAGGAAAAAAACCTCATAATACTATCCCGACATTGTAAGTATTTGTTCGTGAATTTAGTTTACCTTCAACAAATATCAAAATTCTGATTTTATATGTTACGTTATTTAAAAAACATAAATGATGTATCCTCTGTATGTTACTGACTTACTAATACTGGTATTTTCTTATTAATAACTTCCTCTTTCAATATTGGTAACCAGATCCTACTACATTCTGCCGAGGAATTTGCGACACAATTGGCCTCATTTAGCATAATTAGAGCCGCTTCTTTGATTTTTCTTTTTTTACCATCCGTTTCTTTTAGGACTACATTTGAATTATTCCATTGAACCCTATGTTCATTATCCCATGCGTGGTTACAGATTTGAGATCTATCAACTTCCCTATTTTTAATATAAGATTGATGTTCACTTATTCTAACATTTAATGGCCTTGATGATTCACCTAAATAAAACTGATCGCATTTACAAGGTATTTTATAAATGCAATTCTTTGTCCTTTCTTGTTCATTGTTAGGTTTGGTTTTGGACAAAATATATCTCAAAGTGTTTGTTGTTTTGAATGTTGTTGAAATGTTGAATTTATTTCCTATCCTTTTAAGTTTTTCTGATAGTCCTTTTATTATTATTATTGTCAAGTTAAAGTTGATTTCATGTAATCGAATGAACTATCTTATAAGTAAAGTCGTCCCAGGAGCGCAACTCAACAATATTGGCAATATCATTTTAAAGTCGTCTACTTTAAAATGCATAATGTATGTCTGAATTGTCAATATAAATGAGTCGAATAAAATTAAATTATTAGAAGAATTTTTCACTATGTAACAAAAAACAAAATTTGTTTAATTTACTGTTTATATTTTGAGAACGATTTCCGAAGTGGAAATTGAAACGTCAATAAACGTATTTTTATCTTTAATTGTGGCTTATTCCCAGTTTAATAGACTTTTTAACGCCGGATATACAGTCGCTCAAGTTAGGCAAGATAGAACAGTAACAAATGCACAAAAAGCCTTTGTTGAAGGTTAATTGACAACATTGCGAAAGCCGTCAGGAAAAAGCCAGAATTTACTTGTCGCTTATATTGGCATCGATACTTGTTTTCTGCAAAATGATGTTCTTGTTTTTATATCGAAGGAAAACTGGTGACTATCATAAACTCATGAACTCCATATGATTCGAAAAGTGGTTCGAGAACATTCTCCAGCGTGCAGATAGTAACTGTCATAGTATTGGATAATGTATCTTACTACAGCCGCCTTGTTAAACGAATTTCAACGATGACTGACTGAAAAATTCATCATGCAGAGTCGGCTACAAGGAAAATGTATTACATTTACAGAGGATATAGTCAAAGCAGAACTGATGACAATAATCAAGGAGCTCTTCTTCTTCTTAGCCTTCTGTCGTCCATGTTTGGACATAAGCCTCTCCCAACTCCTTCCATCGGTCTCTATCCTGAGCAACACATTTCCAATTTGTTCCGGCTATTCTGTTAATGTCATCAACCCATCTCATCTGCGGTCTTCCTCTTGGTCGTTTACTTTCGTAAGGTCTCCAATGTTGTATTGTAGTATTCCAACGTTGGTCTTTCTGTCTAGCAGTGTGGCCCGCGAAGCTCCATTTAAGTTTGGCAATTTTTGTTGTTATGTCCTCGACTTTTGTTTTGGATCTTACCCAGTCGTTCCTCTTTTTATCTGACAGTCGTATACCTAACATTGCTCTTTCCATTGTTCTTTCTGTTGTGGCTAGTTTATTCATGTTTGCCTTGGTTAGGGTCCAGGTTTGACATCCATATGTCATGATAGGAAGGATGCATTGGTTGAACACTTTGCTCCTGAAGTATTCGGTTATTTTGCGGTTCTTAAGTATCCAACTAAGTTTTCCAAATCCTGCCCATGCTAGTCTTGCTGTTCTAGTAATTCCCGCACTTTGGTCTCAGGATTTGGTCTGGGTAGATATATTCCTGGATTTGTTCTATCTCACTGCCGTTTGTAGTTATATGTCTGGGGTCATCTGTGTTTGTCCTTATTTTTGTTTTTGTCATATTCATTTTTAGGCCGACGTATTGGAAGCTGGCTGCTAGTTCCCCCAACATAATTTGCAGTTCCTCGAATGTGCTCGCTATAATCACTATGTCGTCAGCGAATCTGAGGTAGTTTAACTTGTTGCCATTAACGTTAATGCCATAGGTTGACCAATTTGTAGTTTTGAAGACGTCTTCTAGGGCTAGGTTGAAAATCTTTGACGATATTACGTCTCCTTGTCTCCTCCTCTCTTAATGGGGATGGGATTTGTATTTTCGTCTAGTTTTACTATCATAGTTGCATTTTTGTATATATTATGTATTAGTTGCCTATATCTCAAATCTATTCTACAATTATTAATAGCTTGTTCTATGGCCCACATTTCGATACTATTAAACGCCTTTTCATAGTCGACGAAGGCAAGAAATACGGGTAGTTGGTATTCATTTGCCGTCTCTATCAATGTTCTCATTGTCAGCAGATGATGTTATGTACTATATCCTTTGCCTGGAAGGCAAGCCTGTTCAACTCGTTGGTAATTATCCATTTTGTAGGTTAACCGGTTATTAATAATTCAAGGAAGCATCAAGGAGCATCGTGGTAGATATCATCACTATGCTGTTGATTTAATGGCTAGACTTGATGGTATTACTGATTTAAGACTTCCACTTTATCATTGCTAGTTGAATCCAATTGAATTCATTTGGGCTTAAATAAAGGGATATGTTGCCCGAGGGAACGTTACATTTTTAATTAGCGATCTTTAGTATTGCATAGATCCTACAAATTGAAAGAATGCTATTGTATTGGAAATGACCATGTATTGAAAATAGAAGAGAAAATGTGAAAGCTGGATGGCATAATGGAAAATGATATTAAACCTGTAATAGTAAGCATCGGTGCCGATGAGTCAGCAGACTTAACGAATTCTCAGAATTCTTATGATTTATAAAACAAGCTATAAGTAAAAAATGTAATGTTTTAGTCTAGATATTTTTTTGTAATATATTTTTTATTTCAAGACATTAAGAATGGATTTACTTTATTTGTGGTAAATATGCTGGGTATGATAACGATAATTTTAAATAAAAAAAATTAATTTTTATTGTAGGATACTCTATCCAACTGTTTAATAATCTTTTTAAAATACATAGGCATATGACAAGAATAAAATCGTGGTTCAGATACTCAAATGACCCAGACATTACCGTAAGTGATCTAGTGAATTGATAGGGCTTACATAACAGTATTAAGACTAAATGGTCTTCTACTTGGCACGCTAATGTATCGGATATACCTATGAATTACCTATATAGGAGTTTGAGGCTTAGTGTTACTTACTCCACATCCCATTAAGTGTTTACGCTTAAAAAACCAGAATATAAATAATTATGAATAAAAATTGGTTACAAAATAAATGCCTCAAATAAATTTCAATTTTAATACAAGACTTTAAGACATCTTTATAAAACGACACTGATAAAGATTAAATAATTACGAATTCGGATAAATTGTGCTGACCAAATATTAATTTTCTAAAACGTATCGTGAATTCGTTTATTGTTACAGCTGGCACATATTATCCATTAAAATGTACGGTGAGCTACCAATATGTTGTGAACCGATATTATTTTGATTTTCTTATTAGTAAACGGCGTATTTGATTTACACCTCGTACAATTCGAGGTATAATCTGTCTTATCTAGGACATATAGTAAGAGGAAGTCAATATAAAATTTTACAACTGATAATTAAAGGCAAAATAGAGGGCCGTAGAGGTGTAGGAAGAAAACAAGTTTCTTGGTTAAAAAACATTCGTGAATGGACTCAGATACCAAATGCAGTACAATTACTATACATTGCAGAAGATCGAGAAGCCTTCGCAATGGTGATCGCCAACGTCGGATAAATCTGATATGGCACGCGAAGAATAATTCGAATATAGTATTGTATGTATTAATCACAACTTATAAATTTCTTGTCAGAGTAATTGTAGACTATCTCTAAAACGCCGTCTACACTCGCGATCGAAGTGCTTCGTACGAAGTGTCGAAGTGAAGTTAATCGAGGCGAGGTGACTCTCTACATACTCGTAAAGTCGAGTAATGTAGTGTGAATCTTCGTATTCCAACTTTAGTCTCTTTGGAAACGGAAGTAAAACGAAGTGAAGCGAAGTCGCATGAAGTACCTGTCTTCACTCTCGTACTCACTGCACTTCGTTCAACTACACGAGTAGTATATAGTGGCCGCTTTGATGTCGTAGTCGTGGGATATTGGCATAGACTCGAGAAAGTGCAGTTGCCACACTTACCTCAATGTATATTAGCTATGTCTAGCTGAAAGGTTTACGTACTGGATTTCAAGACTTACAATAGTACTTAATTCATATGATGCTATTTCGTTTATTGTAGCTTCAATGTTTTGTGACATTATAATCGGATCTTGTTCATAGTAATTTTCGTCGATGTTCGTTTGACAGTTTATACCGCTTAAGTATAGTTATTCACAATACTTCGCACACTTCCACATCTCTACAACTTCGTCCATATCTTATAGTTTATTTTTATGAACGAGAGAGTAATTAGCATAATTTTAACTGGTACCTTCGACCACACCATGGGCGTGCTCAAGATTAATTGAAAAATTACTTTGAATAATTGTAAAAAATAAATTAATTATTTCAGCGTTATAAAGTGTTATGTGTATGTAAACAAAAGTGACCTCTTTTATCACACACTATATTAGAACTGACTGGCCTACATTAAAAAGGGTTTTAAAAAATTCACATTTTTTTTAATTTTTAAAAATTACAAAAGAGAAAAAGAGTTTTTAAAACCGTCTAAGGTATGTTAAATAGATGAATAAAAATATTAATATAAAACTTACAGCTACTTGTTACAAATCCAAATCAGATTCAGAAGATGAACTTTCAGAACCAAGATTTATAATAACTGGCTCGATTATTTTATCAGTAATATTGTCCAGCTTCCACATTTTTTATTATTATTTTTATTATTAAGGGCACACAACGAATAAAGTTCCTTTCTTATAGATCCGGGATGGTACGTAATATTTTTTGAACTCAGCCAATTCTGCAAGTCTTTTTTTAACCACTTGGTTGTGGGCAGTCCTTCTATAAGTCTGGAGTGATAACTTGCATTATCCATTACTATTACACAGTTCTTAGGAAGAAGATCTATCATTTGTTCGAACCATTCTTGAAAGACATCAGCGTTCATGTCTTCATGGTAGTCACCGGTACGAGTTGATTCAAAAGTTAATAAACCACCTTCAACAAAACCGTCTGAACTGCCAATGTGTACTATTATCAGCCTGCGTCCCTTTCCTGATGGTGGGTTTAAACCAGTAGATAAGTTATTTACAAAAGCGTGCCTTTGACTTTTAACAGTTTCATCCTGCGAAAATTTATTTGGTGTATGACCCTCGTTGATTCATGTTTCATCAAGATAAAATATTTTTCTTTTTTGGTTTCTCATTTCCTTTATGGTTCTTAGAAAATGTCTTCTCCATATGACAATATCGCTTCTTTCTAACAAAATAGACTTTCTGGGATTCTTTTTCCAGCGGAAGCCTATTTCTTTTAAAAGTTTCCATAACGTACTTCGACTCATTTCTGGGTAATCCTTATCATCTCGAACTGAGACAAGAACTTTATCCAATGTTGGAAATTCTTGTCTAAAGAAGAATTCATGCACTTTCCGTCGAAGTCCTTCTTTAAAATGATATTCTATTTGAAATTTTGGTTTCCCTGGAGCATTACGTGGCATTTGAAAACTGCCACATTTCTCTTCTTTAATAACTCTGTAAATCGTAGATTTCCCAACACCAAGTGTACTGCTAACTAACTCAACAGTCTCATCAACACTTTCACATAAACGTTTGTCTGTAAATGATTTAAAACAATTAAATATTAATGTTTTTTCATTAACTGTTAAAGGACCAATTTTTCGGCGTTTACACGGCACTTCCAAATTTTTCATAACACTAGTATACACAATAAACTGCACCTTGCAACTGAAGTACCTACTTTTAGTAAACTGTTAAGAATTTTAAATACGCCACTTGGACCTTCCTACAAAATGGAAAAACCCACTATCACATTTTCTGTGGAATAAGTTTAGAAGGTAATTATCTAGTCAATTACTGTCGTAGATTCCTGGAATTAAAGAATTAAACGTTTGGTTGTTGAAACCCTTACTTCGTGGAATGCACTCATTTCAGATAAAATAAAACGTTTTATTTTATCTAAAGAATTAAACTTTATTTTGCAAATAGGTAGGTACTTATTAAACTTTTATTGGTTATATATAACCAATAAAATAAACATCTTACATTTCTTGCAAATTCATTAGTACCTGTTAACCTCCATCACTCCGACACTGGCAACCTTATTTAGGGATTAGTAACCCTCACAACTATTGTATTCTATTCTGCTCCAACCTTTATACCTGGTGGTCAAACTCAATTTAAAATTGTTTTCCTATATACTTCTGTAACCTTGTTGACAAATATCTGTTTTTCATTGAGTCACCCGTATCAACAGTTTAGGGATTTGCATACATAATTTATTGTTTTATTACTCTCTCATACATAAAAATACACTATAACATTTTATACCAATATTGCAATGGTATTGGCATATTCTTGTAAAATAATATTAATTATTTTTTAATCGTTATTTTTTTAATGTGATTTTTTAATACATTTATTTAATACTAAAATAGTTGACTTTAAAAAAAATTATTTTTCCCTTATTATCACCATATTTCTCACCACTTTACATCAATTACTAAAACAGATGATTTATTTCATTGCCTGGACTAAAAGTATAAAGAAAAATAGGGAGCAAACTTCTGGAAAGAAGTCCGGATGGCAAACATGATATAAAAGGGCAACAAAACACCAAAAAAAGTTCAGCACCTTGCAGGAATCCAGTCATAATATTTACGTCTGTCGGAGACGTGCGAGACCATTTCCCTCCATTTTCGCATCCATCCCCCAATGCCCCGAACAATTTATTTCTACTACAGTTAGAGATGGGACATGTATTCGTGCATTTGAAGATTGACATTACACTTAACACAAGGGTTAATCGGATTTATATAATACAGTTATTTTCGAATAGAACATTTATTTTTCATTCTGCAATTTTAGAATAGTTTGTCATGTGCCGTTTGGAAAACACTTTGAATATTTTACCCATTGTCGAGAATTTTGTGATTTGATCCAGACAAACTAATTAGCTAATAAGGGTAGGGTCGCCAATTTTGGAAGGGTTCCTAAATTGGACCTTTGCAGATTTAAGCGAACCGACAATAAGTGATACTATCCGTTAATACCAAGTAGGACTAAATCCCGAACCTGTTAGAGTTTCAACACGTGTACAGCTGTAAACAACGCTTGAGAAAATATTAGTGTTTTCGTGATTATTTCTCATACAAAGATACTACTACTTACCGTTCAAGTAAGTAATCACAACATTTATAGTATCTTTATTTCTTAAGATTCATTAAAGAGGTCATAGTTTAGGGATTATTTTCGTGACGTAACCTCCAAATTGGTAAAACCCGTTGTGGATGAAAGATATTGTTTAGATTTAGAACAAGGTTTCCTAAATTGGACCAGCAATTGACTTGTAAAGTGGGCCGGTCCAATTTAGGCAACCGTATTATAAATTAAACCAGTCCCATTTAGTTCTTGATAGATTTATTTTTTATTTCAGAATGTCATCACGTGGTAAATACGGCAAGTGGGGCACAGAAGATTTCAGCTGTGCTATTTAATGAAGAATCAAAACGAAACGGCCCGAGTGCCTGGCGTCTCTTAAATGGAACAGGGATGCGAAGAATCTACAGGAGGAAAAATAGAATAAATAATATAAATCGTATTGCAACGTGGAATGTACGAACATTATATAAAACTGGACAACTTGCAACAGTATCACTAGAAATGAGCAGACTTAAAATAGGTATACTTGGCCTTAGCGAAGTAAGATGGCCCAGTGCTGGACAGTGTTATCACAACGACATTGTTCTTTATTACTCGGGCAGCACTGGTGATCACAAAAATGGTGTAGGAATCATAATTAAAAAAGCACTACAACCGTATGTCTCAAATTTTATTCACTATAATGAAATAATAATAGTGTTACAGTTGAAAACCCACCCCATAAACATAAACATAATTCAAATTTATGCTCCAACATCAAGCAGTACCGATAATGACATATATGTAGAACAACTAACGAAAAACATAAAAAAACATGAAGTCAACATAATAATGGGCGACTTTAACTCCAAAGTCGGTAAAGGGAAAGTAGAAGATATCGTAGGGAATTATGGTCTAAGAATTAGAAGTGAAAGAGGAGACCAATTAGTACAATATTGTCAAGAGAAAGAACTAGTCTATATACTAGTCTCTATACCTGGAGTGCACCAGGAGACACAATAATAATCTGATAAGAAACCAAATCGATTACATTCTTGTCAACAAAAGATTTCGAAATGGAACTAAAAGCGTTAAAATATATCCTAGTGCTGATGCAGACTCCGACCACAATCTACTTCTTGCCAACGTTAATATTAAACTGAGAAAACAACAGAAAAAAAGTAAAATTCAGAGATTAGATTTGTCAAAGATTGAGGGTGAAAAATGTCAACAACAAATAAATGAAGCAGTTGCACCAGCATTCGCAGAGGCGTCAAAAAAAGATATTAATAGTGCAGGAAATGAAATCGGCAGAACTTAACGCTGGTAAAACGTTTGTGGGTAAAAAAGAAGCAATTGCTAAAAAAGACTGGATGACACCAGATATTATAAACCTCATAGAAGAAAAACGAAAAAACAAAAATACAAATAAAGAGAAGTACAAGCAAATGAAGAAACTAGTAGAAACGCAGATCAAGGAAGCTAAAGAACACTGGATGGTAGAAAATTGTAGAGAAATAGAAGAACTTAATATGAAACTTAATATGAAAGAAATTACAGGAAATAATCGGAAGAGAATACGACAAGTTATAAGAAACTCCAAGGGGGATCTCCAATTATCAGCAGTAGAAACACAACTTGGGAGAAATACATCAAGGACTTACTCGCATATAATAGGGAAGAAATAAATGATACATTACCAACTAATGAAAATCTAAAAATTCTTCACACTTTAAAAATACTACTCGAAATTATTCAGCAGCGTATATATAAAAAATGCGAAGAACAATTAGACAATACACAGTTTGGATTTAGATGTGGAATAGGAACAAGAGAGGCACTGTGCGCAATGACGGTACTATTACAAAAATGCAGGCAATATAATAAAAACGTATTCATATGTTATATAGATTTCCAAAAAGCTTTTGATAGAGCCCAATATGGTAAAGTCATACATGCATTGAAACACATACACCTAGATCCCAAGGATATTAATTTAATCAAAAATCTGTACTACAATCAAACAGCGGTCGTACGGGTGGAAGATAGAGAGACGAACCAGGTGGAAATTCAAAGAGGAGTCAGACAGGGATGTGTGCTGTCGCCACAATTATTTAATGTGTACTCCCAACTAATATTTCAGGAGGCACTATGGGAAAAAACTGAAGGTGTAAGGATTGGAGGGAGCATCATTAATAACATAAGATTTGCAGACGATACCGCAATCATGGCAGAGAATGTAGACGATTTACAAACTCTCCTGGAAATCATTAACAGACAAAGCAAAAAGATGGGACTAACAATGAATATAAATAAAACCAAATACATGGTGATCTCAAAAAACCTTGTTGATAACATACAACTGACATTGGAGGGTAAACCCCTAGAGAGAGTCGACAAATATAAATACCTCGGAGCAATTATAAACTCACAGTTAGAACAAGAGCAGGACATAAAGGTCAGAATAGAAATAGCTCGAAAAGGCTTTATAAAATACAAGTCAATGTTTGCAAATAAGAAATTGAGTATGCCCATCAGATTGAGGTTCGTCGAATGTTATGTTTGGTCGCAACTACTATATGGGGTAGAAGCTTGGACTCTGAAAGCTCAATCTATAAAAAAATTGGAAGCATTCGAAATGTGGCTATATAGGCGTATTTTGAAGATTCCTTGGACTGCGAAAGTCTCAAATGAGGAAGTGTTAAGACGAGTTGGACATAGCAGAAAGCTTATGAACACAATTAAAATAAGAAAAACATCGTATCTGGGCTACATACTCCGAAACGATAAATACTCTCTGCTACAAGTCATCATGCAAGGTAGAGTAGAGGGAAGAAAAGGCTTGGGAAGAAAAAAGAAATCTTGGCTGAGGAATATCAGAGATTGGACTAACCTCAGTGTTGAACAGATATTTCAGGTTGCAAAAGTTTGAGAAGTGTTTAAAGAAGTGATCGCCAACTTTCGTTAGAAGATGGCACAAGAAGAAGAAGAATTTCAGCTTTTCTTAATGGTTCTTATGGGCTAAATGAATGTGCAAGATTGTTTAAAGTACATAAAGCTTCACTAACAAAACAACTCGAAGAGAAAAACAAACGGACAAATAATGCAACCAAAAAATGGCCAGATTTACTGTATTTATTGAAGAAGTTGAAGCAGAATTGGTTAAGCATAATTTGATTTTCGAAGAGCTAATGTTCGAAGAGCATTTTTTTCGTTCCTCTGTTGGTTCTTCTTGCTTCTCTTTTTCGTGAATATAATGTCTCAGCCTTTTGCTGATGAAGTTGGTTTAATCTGTTATAACTGTTTTATTTTATCCGCGTCCGTCACAGGCTGCAATGCGTTCAGCTATGCCTGGAATTCGTCGCATATTGCACAAGTATCGGTGCTCGGATATCCGAAAGATATTAAACTTCTGTACAAAAATACACCTGTACGTTTCGTACCATATGTGAACATTTGATTTTTATCTTGAAATAAAGAATACATTTTTTTACATTCAGTTCTGCAGGCGGGTAAATTTTTTTCGTTTTTTTTTTTAATACTATACTGGCTTTGTCGACCCTTAAAACCTCCGATGTGATCCTGTATCAATTGTTTTGTGGCATCTGGCAACTTCCTGTGTCCAGAACTATGCTTTCCCCTACCATCTATTGGGGCTTCTCCAGTTTCTGTAAGAAATTGTTTAATATACGTTAGTTTGTTTTTCGTTATTCCATGTAATAAACAAAATGACCCCAAACAAACTGAGATGTCTTGTCCGTTAACACGAACGCGATAAGCAAAACTAGAAGTATTAAAACGAGCAGTATTTTCATTTGTGCGTGGTCTCCTCTGCCTTACAGGGAGTACTGTGCAAGTATCAATTCAGCAAGATACGAATTTTGTTCATTATGAGAAGGAAGTGCGTTGAATGACTGAAGGATTTCCTTTCTTTGTTCTTCACTTACTACATTGAAGCACCTATATCGTGAACAGTGAGAAGATTCCCCAGCCTCATGAGTTGAGAACTTTAGTTTATTTCTCACTTCACTTATACGCCCGATTTTCTTCCTTTTTTGGCAACAGCGTTGCAACTTCTTCATTTTCTAAGTGAAAACTCAACATAATTCGTTTTAATGTTAGTCACTACAGACGGTCAAAAGCACAAACACACGGTCCAAATCATGGACGTATAAACTTAGATGGACACAGCAATAAGATACCTTTAACACACAATGTTTTGAAGGTTCGATAGAATGTGATGCTTCCGCAATGAGCATAAGCGTGCTTGAATTTTTACTGCAGGTAATTATTCAGATTATAAAAATTGGAAGTAGTCATAATGTATAAAAACACGTTCCAATAATTAAAAAAAAAACGAGAGTTTAACTATTAACAAATCACTTCTTTATAGAAAAATTAAAATACAATTTTATTTGCTTTAAAATTAATACAATTAAATATAGTTCAATTCAAGTTAATTTTTTAATAGGTATCAAAATAATGCTACAATAAAAAATCTTTAGTTTTCTCCTAAATTTGCTACCCAAATAGTTCGATCGTCAATATTATTTGGAAACCTACATAGAAAAATAAATGAGTTTTATTCATTTTACTAATTTATTTGTATCCATGAGAAATATTAAAATAAAAAGGTACTAAACAGATCTTTTTTAATCAGATGACGTCTACTTACAATTTAAAAATATCTACTAAATGTCTAAAAATGTCTACTGAATAAACCCAATGATACGCCTATTAAAATGTAAACAAACACGCTTCCTCATTTCCTCATCTTAAATAATGTAAATTGTATGTACTTACAAATGAAATGAGAGATCGGGATGTAAATATTTCGTTTATTTTATTTCACTTTTCATAAATATCACTCAAAATACAGCCAAAATATCGAAAAATAATTTTTTCTCATCTACTGTAAAAAGTAATCAAACATGGAACAGCATTTGAAGTTTGACGTAGATCCATAAGACAGAGAAATGTAAACAACCGTTGCCATTTATAAATAGTTTTCAGTGCTTCTACATATAAAATAATTGATTGATATCTATTAAACGCTATTATTAAATGATAATGCACACTATGTGCACACTTGATATTTTGATTACAATTAAATATATTAATCTAACCAATAAATTATTATTTTAGTTTGATAGCACCTGTAGAGTATAAAATACGGAGTAATATTTTCATCGACTCGCGAATAAGAAATTTTAAAACAAAACGTGACAACAGTTGAAGGTGCTGAGAATGTGACCTATTCAAATAATTTTGACTACACAATTTTATGTAAATAACTGAGTCCATCTGTATTTATACATCCATGGTTCAAATGGTGTGGATAACACGACTGAATGCAGTGATCTGTGCCAGATGATTTTTTTTAGTTCCCTAGAATTTTTGCCAAAATTTCCCTAGATTTCCCCAACAACTTGACAACCATATTTAGCTTAGAATGGACCACCTAAGTCTGAAGTCAGAATTAGCGGGTTTTTTATAAACATTTCCAACCATTTCTAATTTGTGTGTATTGGTCACATAAGAAGTTAAAAATATTGGTTTTGTAATTGTTTATACAATAAATAAAGACTTATGAACATTGATTATGAACATTCATTATGTGCGATTGGTATAATTTGTTTTTCGTGAATTTGTGAGGTAAGAATCCTCCTCAATCTTTGCTCCTTCGTAAGGATGTAGTGGCGTCATTTAAATTTCTGTCCAATTATCTCTCTCCTGTGGGTGCTGTTTTACTTCGGAGAATGAGTAACCAGTTATTTCCTTTATTTGGTCCGACCATCATACTAGAGATCTTCCTCTGGATCGTTTACCCGCTACGTTACATTCAATTATCATTTACTCCATGCCTTCTCTTCTTCTAGATATATGTCCAAAATATCTTAATATATTTTGGTTGGTAGTTGTGATGAGTCTAGTTTTTATGTTAAGTTCTACTAGAATTGAGTTATTTGTGCGATGGGCGGTTCATGGTATGCGCAACATTCTACGGTAGACCCACATTTCATTTGCTTTCAAATACGCTTTAAATCGGCTTTTTTTATTGTCCAAGTTTCTGAAGTATAGGTGGCGATAGGAAACATCAATGTTTGAACAAGGCGTAATTTTGTGTTTTTTATGGTGTCAGTGTTCTTCCAAATGTTGGTGAGTTTGGCTGTTGCTGATCTGGTTATTGTGATGCGTCTACGGATCTCGTCTTCGGATCCTCCACTGTTAGTAATAACGGAGCCCAAGTAATTAAATTGCCTGATTACGTCGTAACCTGCCATGTTTTTTATCTCTGCTGCCAGTTCTTCTGCTGATGACGCCAATATAACAGTGTCATCAGCATAACATAGGATTTTGATTTTTCTTCCTGCTATCGTTGCTCCACCTAGCCATTCCTTTAAAACTTGCCACACAATATGTTCACTATATACATTGAATAGAATAGGGGATATTATGCATCCCTGTCGAACTCCAGATTTTAATTTGAAATTTTCCGAAACCATATTATTCTAACTCTTACATTAGCAGTATTATTTACATATAGATCTAATAAATAGATTAGATGTTCTGCAGTACTTATTTCTCTAAGTATATGCCACATTTTATCTCATTTTACGGTATCGAAGGCTTTGGAATAGTCAACAAAGCATAAATATGTTTCTTTCTTTAAACTCTCGAGATTTTTCGATGATTTGACGAATATTAAGAATATGTTCTCTTGTTCTTCTATCTGGGACGAATCCGGATTGTTCTTGGAGAATTTGTGGTAAGAGAATTGATTTTAGTCTTTCATTGATGATGGTTAGAAGTACTTTGCTCGCGTGCGATATCAATGCTACTGTGCGGTAATTACTGCAATCTGTCGGTGAACCTTTTTTATATATGGGAATAAGCGTGAGTTTACCCCAGTCATTTGGCCACTTTCCGGTATTCCAAATCTCATTACAAATTCTAAGCAGTACTTCTGTCCGTAATTCTCTCATTTCTTTGAGTGTGTCAGCTTTTATTCCATCTTCTCCTTCTGCTTTTCTGGATTTTAGCTTTTTAATTGCCGCCGCAATTTCTGATTTTAATATTTGAGGTTGTTTCTCATAACTTCTTTTCTCTGTATTATTGTCTGGGTCATTGTTAGAGAATAGTATTTCGCAGTATTGTTTCCACACCTCTGTTTGCGGTTTAAATTCTCTCGCTAGATACTTGACGTTTGAGAAAAGTTCTCTAGATTCTTGGAGGTCAGCATGATCCTCTAGTTGTACACATATGTTTTTAATATAATTATTTTTGCCCCTTCTGCACAAGTGTTTTATAGTTGTATTTATGGTAAGAAGGGGTAAGAATATCAAAATATTAAGATAGGTTAGCCCAGGTGGATCCCCGACGTAATTCGCCCTTTGTGAAATACCACCACTCTAGTCACCGATGGAGAATCACATAAACAGTTAGAGAAAGAGAAACTAGAAACCAAAAATCTTCCGATGCCAATATATACTTTAGCCCAGGTGAATCCCCGACGTAATTCGCAGTTCGTGAAGTTTCACCACTCTAGTCTTCGACGGGAAATCACATGAACAAAATTCAGTGATTCCCCGAATAGTATGATTGCCTATTAGGTGATATATGTGTAATTTTGGAAAGTTGCATGGACAAATTGTTTCCGGTACCCCGAAGCTTTAAAGTGTTATTACTCATGACAAGACTACTTTTGCCCTGTACAATAGCTCTAAAAAGTGCTTCTTCGCGTGTTCTATATCATAGAATAAAAATCTGAAATTTAAATATCTGGTTTTTTCCCTGTTAAGGGAAAGCGACTTTCTTTACATTTCGTAAAGAAAATTTATTTCTAAATGTAAAAAATGACTTTTCTATTGATATATTAATTAATTTAATTTTGACAAACGTGTCAATTTATATACAAGATAACGACAAGATTAATAGAGCTGACGTTACAACAATGGAAAAACTGATAGGTGATTTATGAAAACTGGAAAGTTTGGTTATAAAAAAAAATCAATCACGGACAAAACCGTTTCTTGACCAAATACCTATTAAATCAAATACTTTGGCATTACAAGAATAGAAACCTTGTCAATATTGTGATAAAAAGGATTCACTGGACGGTTTTATCCAGAAGTAATATGTCGTTTAAAAGAAAAAACAAAAATACAGCACAAAAAGACAAATAAAATAAAATTAAATATAAATATGTTGATAATATTGCTATAGAATTTTTCATATAAAAAAGCTTGCACGTCATTCAAGATTTACGACGTCAGAACACCACAGCGTTGCCAAAATATCAGAATAGTTAGTAAGTGAGGAATTTTGAATGTCAACTATTTGTCAAACTATTATATTAACAGTAAATACACTAGTTTTAAGACTACTGTAACACATTAAAATACATAAGAAAACATTTTAATACAAAATTATATATTCTAAATTTTAAACTTACCTCTTTAAGAGCGTTGATAGTAAAAACGTACCGCCATTATTTCTTGTTCAAAATAATATATCTTATATGAAAGCTTATCAGCTTTCTAGAGACTATTTAGTTGTTTTGGCATAGCACTGTTACAATACACAACAATAATTAGCTTTTAAAGCTATTAATATAAATTTAATATGTATTTATAAATGCAATTTATTAATATATAATATATTATGATCAAATTGTGTAATAAATCAAAACATAAGCAAAATTCTTACTCTAAAAAAGCGGCAACACTTTAAATAATTTTGCCACACGCTGAACTGTCAATAAAATTTGAAGTATTCTCGTATCAGTTGCGTACAATTGTCTAATCTAATTATTATTTTGTGACCTATTAGACTTAAAGAGTTATTTCATAAAATTTATATTATTAATAATAACAAATGTTTTTGGATATTTAATCAATATAATTCTAAAAGTCCCAATATAATGAATAATACATTTTTCTGATAACTATACCATGTTGAGACCTATGAAAGATCGAGTAGTTCCGTATGGGTTTCGCACTATTAACTGTGTTAGGAAAATTTGAACTCTAACGTTGACGTTAGGAAAATTTTAAATATAAGTGACGTAATTTTATATAAATTGTGACTAGCAATGTTTTAACTTTGAAAAATGGTATATACAGGAGACATTAAATGAAACAGTAACTGGACAAAAAATCTAGATTTGCAGCCATTAATCAAATTAAAAGTATTCCGCAATAACAAAAAAATTTGTGGAGTTTATGACCCAGGCTCAAATGTTGCTCTTCTAAATTTGAAGGTGGCAGAGATTAGATATTAATGAAGATAGAAATATGTGTAAAACGATAAATGGCAGAACAAATCTTAGATTGAAAAAAATATTAATCTTGTTGTAGTTAATGATTAATATTTCGAGTATGATATTCTACTTGGATTAGATTCAATTTTGAAATTTCAAATTAAACAAGGTTTTGATTTATTATTACTTTTATCCCAGATTTAGCCATACGGCTCACACTTCCTCTAAGGAGAAAATTCACTCATCCCAGATACCTACGGTATCAAAGGGATTGAGCTCTGCTGGGACCCTTTTCGTATTTTCGAGCCCTATGTTTTCAATCACAAATTAATCCCTTAATTTGTAATCTCACATTATTTTTAACTTCTTAATAGTTTATAGTTTCACCGTGTATGATCGAAACATTGTGAAAACATATCGTATAATATTTTAATAATTAGTTCATTTACCTACAACGTAATAAATTGTCGAATAATATATTTTCCAATTAAATTTCCTAAGTGTTGCAATTACGGCCTAAATTAAATTGTATTGTAAGCTCATAGTTCAAAGTTTGTTAGTATGATAGAAGCAATAACCTCTGTGCTGAGGTATAAATTATTTGTGAGATTATAAATTATGGATTTGAGCTCATGTGAGCGCAGTATATTATACATAGTTACCTAAACAACATCATATAGTAGAATTTGTAGTAGCTGTCAATAAAACCAACATTTTTTCTCCACAACTTCAACGTTTTATTGTATTGATCATTGTAGATCGAGAAGAAGCGTACAAAGTTGCATTATAAAACGATTCGAACCTCCTAAATACGTTCTATGTACTAGTGGGTTATGATCGACCGCACCCTTCTTTTCATTGCATAAAATCTTTCTATTTGACCTTCTTCTAGTGCATCCTGTTCATTGGTCATAGTTATTTCCATTATTAAAGCATCTATTTTTTGTTGAATTTCAATAGAACAAGTTTTATTATGAAAAAAAATGGACAGATTTGAACGTAGTTATGAGGTTCGAATCGTTTTATAATGCCCCTTTGTCCGCTTCTCTCGATCGACGATGATTAATACAATAAAAAGTTACAGTTGCGGAGAAAAATGTTGGTTTTATTGACAGTTACTACTAAATACACTATACGATGTTGTTTACGTAACTAATTATATTAGACTGCGCTGACATGAGCTCAAATCTCCAATTTTCAATCTCACAAATAATTCATACCTCAGCACAGAGGTTATTGCTTCTATCATACTAACAAACTCTGAACTATGAGCTTACAATACAATTTAATCTAGCCCGTAATTGCAACATTTATGAAGTTTAATTGGAAAATATATTATTCGACAATTAATTACGTTGTAGGTAAATGAACTAATTATTAAAATATTATACGATATGTTTTCACAATGTTTCAATTATATACGCGGTGAAACTATAAAAGATTAAGAAGTTAAGAATAATGTGAGATTATAAATTAAGGGATTAATTTGTGATTGAACACTAGGTGACTTGGTATGTTGGAGTATCTCCCAAAAATTTTCGTACACATCTGGCCGTCGCGGGGAGTACAGCTTTCTGCATGGCCTAATAGTGATGTTCATTTAGACCCAGATGTTTTATGTTCTCTAGTAAGATTTTGGGAATAACACCAGTAGTAGATAGAATATTGGTTATTATTATTATTTATTAAGTTTATTAAAGATTGCATACAAATACTGAAAAAAAAAAGATAAAAAAATTTAATATACTGAGATGCAAAAAACGCAACGGAGAAAATCTTTATCAAATTCAAAGTATTTCAATTTTTTTTTACTTTTAGTCCTATTTTAATGATTTTTCAATCACACTGTGGCTAAATTTATAAATTTTAATTTGGCGTAGTCAGTTTTTTAATAAAATTATTAATGGAATAATTCCATTTGTAAATTTTCGTAAAACCTTATTTTTCGGTTGCAACCATATCTTCTAAGAATTGTGTTTTTTGTTTCATGTCAAAATATGCTTTGATTCATTTTTTAGCGCCACATGAATTTGCCATCCAAAATTTAAGACTTTTTTAATTATGATTATTTTGTAGTTTTAACCACTGCAGGGGAACATCAATAACCATTCTTTGGACCCCATCTCATGTGGGCATACGTGGAAGTGAGTCTGCAGACATCGCAGCAAGAAAAGCAGGTTGCTCTGACCTAAGCCTAGAAAAAATTCAACTTCATCAAGATGTAGCAGCAACCATAAAACAAAACACTTGTAACACTTGGCAAAATCATTGGAATGGACAAAACTCAAAACTTCTTATAATCAATCCTACTGTTTACTCATTCAAGATGCCTACAATGACTAGGAGGGACAAACTTATAATTCGAAGACTTCGAATAGGACACACACGCATCACTCACGAATACCTGATGACTTCGGAAAACCCACCTGCTTGTGAAAATTGTAATTATCAGCGCCTTACAGTAGAACACTTACTCGTCGAGTGCAATTATTATAGACTATATAGATTAGCTCATAATATAAACGGTAACCTAAAACAG
Source organism: Diabrotica balteata (assembly GCA_918026665.1). NCBI lineage: Eukaryota > Metazoa > Arthropoda > Insecta > Coleoptera > Chrysomelidae > Diabrotica > Diabrotica balteata. Next base: position 39,123,766 of record OU898278.1, read on the forward strand.
ATACTTAGTTCGACAAATGTGTACGGTGCTCTAATTGACTTTTTAAAAGATTGTAGAATATACTATCATATATAACAATATTGTAACATTGTTCGCTCAAAAAAAAATAATAACTTACTATATTTATCTTATGTAATGTAATCATCTTATATGTATAATGTAATATTTCAGATGTTTTTGTACCCGTGTCAATGGCCACAGATGTCGAGACACGTTAATTTCAATAAAAAAAAATTATGATTATTTTGGAGTTAATAGAACAAAAGTAAAAGATGCTGTCGTACAGGCAGATAAACTGAAATGGAAATGGGCTGGACATATCGAACGTCTTAAAGATGTCCGATGGAATAAAGAAATAGGAAATTGACGGCCATATGAAGCCAAAAGATCACGGGGAAGACCGCAAATGCGCTGCAGCGACGATAATATGCAGATGCAGATGCAGAGATGAATGGCGAGAATTAGGAGAGGCCTATATTCGGCAATCCAAATAAAGAGAAAAGCTTAAAAAAAATTTGGAGTTATTTTGTAATACGAGGTGGCTTTTAGTAACTGTTATCATTATGTGATATTGACACTAACATTTCATTTTCCTATGATGATTGATCATGGTTCTTAGTGTCGAAGATTGTGAGAAATCCCTTGCTCTGGTTGAAGATGGGCGAAATTATGAATATATAACTAAAGTACTACACACTCGTCAGTCTACTTTTCAAAGGGTAGTAAAACGTTTTATACGAACTGGAGCAAACAAGCGTAAAGCGGGAACTGACAGGAAGCGCAATACGACCGCTTTAGATGATTGTTTTATACAAATCAACGCTTTATGGGATCGTCATTTAATAGCGGTACAAGAAATCAGCTTTAAGAGGTTACAGTTCGTCGAAGATTACATAAATGTGGTTTGCACAGTTGCAACCAGCAACTGGACCCAAATTAGTTCCACGGCACAGAGTGGCCAGGCTACAATTTTTCAGGGAACATTTATATTTTAATTTAGGACAATGGAGTAATGTTCTTTTTACGGATAAGTCAAGACACTGTCTTGACTCATCAGATGGGAGAGAACGAGTATGGCGTCGAACTGGAGAGAGATTTGCGGAGTGAGCTTTCGTCCTCGCGTTAGCCGCGGAGGGGGTTCGGTGATGGTATGAGCAGAAATATCCCGGGAGGCACACACTGAATTGGTGTTTATTGAGGATTCGTTGACTTCATACCGGCATATTGAGGAAATTTTAATGAATCAAATAGTACCTTTTTCTCAATATATCGGCGATGATTTTCTATTAATCCAAGATATTGCGCGACTTCACTCTGCAATTTGTGTTACGCAATATTTAGAGGAAGTTGGTGTTAATAAAATGAACTGACCAGCGTGTTCGCCAGATCTAAACCCAATAGAGCACGTTTGGGACATGCTTGGTAGAAATATTAGAGGTCGCGAAGTCGCATCAGCCTCAATTAACGCACTTCGCTTGGCTCTAAAAGAGGAATGGCAAAACATACAGCAAGCATGATATTCGCAACCTCATAGACAGCATGAGCCGACGTGTATAGGTAGTTATAGAAGGTAGTGGAGGCAATACAAAGTAATAAGTTATTTTTTGGTAGTTTTTCTTTGTTATTTTCGTACTTAGCTTAAGTTATATTTAAGTTGCTTGTTGGGGTGGGTGCGAAGCTTGTCGCGATCCGTAACCGTTACCAATATTTTATAAAAACGTTACTTATTTGAATAAGAAGAAGGATGGCGGATGGTAAGGTGGATGAAGATAGTAAAAAAAAAAGTAATGAGGAGCTAGACATATTTAGCAGGAGCAGAAAAGTGAACCGAACACCAGACAGGTCGAATCCATCAACGAATGAAGCCAGCAACAATAACGAAATGATGGAACTATGAGACAACTAGTAAGCTACAATAAAAAGAAAAACAAGGGCCTAGAAGATATAAAAAATACAATGAACAATATGACTGAGGAACTAAAAGAAATTAGGAAGGAAAATAGTGAATACAAATTGCAAATGAAAGAAATAATAAGAGAAAATGAAAATCTAAAGCAAGAAATGGCTACGATGAAACAAAAGATAGATAAAATAGAAATAACCTTGGAAGCATGTCAGAAAGAAAAGAAGAAAAATAACCTAATAATGAAAGGCTTACCAATACACACAATAGACGCAGAGCAACTAGAGAACTTTATAGAAACAAAAATAGGAGTAAAATCAGAAATAAATAGGGTACAAAAAATATATGAAACAATGTGTGTTATCGAATATAAAAAATTCGAAGATAAAATGAAAATACTGAAAGCCAAAGGTAAACTAATGAACTATAAGCAACATCGAGTATATATAGAATGTGATCTAACATTAAAAGAGTTAGAAATACAAAGAAACCTTAGGAAGATAGCAGCAAATGAAAAGACTAATGGGAAAAGGACAAAAATTGGATATGGTTTCATAGTTATTGAAGGCATTAAATGGAAATGGAATCAAAAAACTAGCCGGATAGAAAAAGTAACATACAATACTGAACCAACTTGTTCAAAAAACTAGCTGAAGAAAATACAATGACGGACCGTGAAACAAAACAAGCTCAGAACATGGACATGAGCAGACTTAAAGATAACAACACAAACGGAAAGAAAAACAAATTGAAGTATAACTTAAACACACAAAAGAACAAAACAACTCTGAAAATGGCATCATGGAATGTAAGAGGTATAAATGGGAAGGAAATAGAACTGGGGGAAGAAATTAGAGATAACAACATTGAAATAGTAGCTATAACTGAGACAAAGAAAATAGGAAGAGGATCAATAATGTTAGAAAACGGAATGTTACTAATATACAGTGGAGTGGAAGAAACGAAGAGAGCTCAGGCAGGGGTAGCGTGCATGATAAAGAAGGACAGTATCAACAAAGTAAAAAATTGGATATATTACAACGAACGTATACTAAGAGTAGACATAGATATGGATACAGAGGAAACCAATACAAACCTAATAATATGCTATGGACCAGATGAAGACGCAACAAAAAATGAAAAGAATGAGTTCTGGGACAAATTACAAAATGTGATAAATGATTGTACAAAGAAAATTGTGATCACAGGAGACATGAACAGTAGAGAAGTAGGGAAAAGAAGCAGAAAAATGGAACAATGTCATCGGACCTTATGGGGAGGCAAAAATAACCAAAAATGGAAAATTACTACTCGAATTCTGTCTAGACAATAACCTGGTGATTATGAACACACACTTCTAACATAAAAAGATACACAAGATCACAAGAGAAGTCAAATCAAGAGATGAACAATCAATTATAGACTATACTATAGTGCAAAAAACAGAGAAGAACTGGATAAGAGACGTAAGGATGAAAAGGAGTTATGAAATTGGTAGTGACCACTATCTACTAGAAACCACATTCAAATGCAAAAGAAAAGAAATAAAAAGAAATGAAAACATAAACAAAAAACACAAAGAAATAATAAAAATTTATAAACTAAGGGAAGAAACAACGAGGATAAGATACTCAGAAGAATTAGAGAAAGTGATAGACAATGAACATGAAATAACAGAAACAATAGAAGAAGAATGGGGAAAATTTAAAAATGCGATGATAAAAACAGCTAAATCAATATGTGGAACTACAAGAAAGAACAACAGAGGGAGACGTACATCTTGGTGGAACGATGAAGTGAAAAGAGAAATAAAAGAAAAGAAGAAGTTATGGAAAGAATACATAAAAGACAAAACACAACCAAAATATGAAAATTATAAGGGACAAAGAACAAAAGTTAAAGAGATAGTTAAGTAAGAGAAAAAGAAAAGTTGGGAAAAATTCGGAGAAAAAATGGAAGAAACTAGGACAGAAAACGTAAAATTATTTTATAGAACACTGAAAACCCTAAGAAGCAACAAAGAAATAAAACTAAAACAAATAATGAACAAGGAAGGAACAATAATAAAAGACGATAAGACAATAATGGAAAGATGGAGGGAACACTTCCAGCTGATACTGAATGGAAATCAAGCGAATACAATGGAGAACGAAAGCCACATCAAGAGAGTATACATGAGAAACATGGAAAATCCAGAAACTATAGAAAAAGAAGAACTAGAAGAAGCCATAAGAAAGATAAAGATTGGAAAAGCACCAGGAAGCGATGAAGTAGCACCAGAAATGATAAAATATATAGGAGTAAAAGCAAAAGAAAAATTGTTATACATATATAACCTAATATGGAAGACAAAAGTAATACCCAGAGAATGGACAAATGCAGTAATTATACCTATATACAAGAAAGGAAACACAAGAGACTGTAAGAACTATAGAGGTATATCACTACTATGTGCAGCAGCAAAAGTATACGAAACCATAATAGAAAGGAAAATCAGAAAAGAAATAGAACATAAATTAGAGGATGTACAAAGTGTATTCAGGAAAGGACACAACACACAAGACCATATATTCACCATGCAACAAGTCATAGAAAAGGCCTTAAAGAAAAATAGAGAAATATATCTGAGCTTTATAGACATGGAAAAAGCATTCGACTCAGTCAAAAGAAAAAATATGTGGGAAAGCCTAAAAAAGAAGCAAGTAAGTACAGAACTGATAGAAGCAACAAAGAGTATATACATGAAAACAACAAACACAGTAAGAATGTCAAACATGCAGTCAGAACCATTTGAAACAACTCAAGGAGTTAGACAAGGAGGAAGTCTCAGCCTAGTGCTATTCATAAATGTAATAGATGAGATAGTGAAAGAATGTAAGAAAACGTTTAAGAAATACTGCATCGGTTGGAACAGAATGCAAATGATAAAAGCTGAGATGTGTATATTTGCAGACGACATAGTATTAATTGCGGAAACAGCAGAAAAACTGAAATACAAATTAGAGAAATGGAACCTAGAAGGAAGCAAATACAACTTAAACGTAAACAAAGAGAAGACTCAGATAATCAAAATATCAAGGAAACAAGGGACGGAAGATCAACTAGAAATAATGATAGATCAACAAAAAATAATACAGACAAATTCATACAAATACTGAGTACAGTAATCAACAACAAAGGAGACATCGAGGACGACCTTAACAATGGAATGGAAAATACAGGAAAACTATTCCAAGCACTAAATAGAGGATTCCTTAATAACAAAGAAATATCAACAAAGACCAAGATGACAATATACAAAACAATATATAGACCTACAGTGACATATGGAGCAGAAAATTGGATACTAAACAAAAGGTATCAAAGCAGAATTCAGGCAGCAGAAATGAAATACCTCAGAAGAACAATCGGAGTAAAAAGAACTGATAGAATCAGAAATGAAGAAATAAGAGAAAGACTAAAAATCAAACCGATTCTCGAATCGATCAAGAAGAAAAAATTGGCATGGTTCGGACATCTAACCCGGATTGACAATAATAGACAAGTAAAAAGAGTATGGGACGCCAAAATAATAGGGAAGAACAGAAGAGGAAGACCCATTAAAGAATGGAACAGTGACATCTCGCAGATACTGCAGAGTAAGGGTAAGACTTGGCAGGAAGCAACTCAGATGGCATACAATAGGAAGGAATGGAGAAAGTTTGTCAAGAGCTAGGACACCTCAGAAGAATATAAAATATTGTAATATAAAGAATTGTATTATAAACGGCCCAACACCGAAAGGTACAAATGGGTCTACTGATAAAGTAAGTAAGTTGCTTTTTTATGTTTTGTTATTGCTATCATTGCTCATTAAAACCAAGATCATGTCGTTGCTTTTAATTAATATTTAAATGCAGTGCTTCTGGGATGTCGATATGACATTTCTTCGATATCAGTCACCAACGTTCCCATCGTCGTATTACAAATTAATACAAAAGATAATGGTAATAATAGGAAAAGTTGTAAATTGTGGGTGGCAAAGTCATTTCGCTCCTAAAAATGAACCAATCTATATTTTCACATGAAACAAAAAACATAATATTTAGAAGATATGGTTGCAACCGAAAAATAAGGTTTTACGAAAATCCGCTAACGGAATGATTCCACAGGATGTTTCAAAGTTAGGATAAAAAAAACACCTTTCGATTAACCCTGTATAATAAGTCAAAAACAAAATTTTATTAAAAAACTCACTATACTAAATTAAAATATATACACAATGTACTAAAAAAAGCATTAAAATAGGGCTAAAAATAAAAAACTGAAATACTTTGAATCTGGCCAAAATTTTCTCCGTTGCGTTTTTTTGCATCTGAGTGGAATAATATTAATATTGCCGAATACTCAATAAACTTTAATGGGGGAATTCCCACAGACCTTTTCGAAGAAAAATTAGAACATGAAAATATTTTTTCGAAAAATATTGACATTGAACAGGCTAAAAATCATGAAGCACAAATTAAACTTTTAGAACATAAATGTGTTGCAACGAACCCTTATAGATACTCAATAGAGGACCAAAAAGAAATAGAATTTTAAATACAACAATTGTTAAAAGCAAATTTAATATACCAATCATCTTTATCCTTTGCGGCCCCGGTTACATTGGCTCTTAAAAAAGATGAAGAATGTAAAACTAGATTGTGTATTAATTTTCGTGAAATTAACAAATTAATTATTCCTAAATCGCATCCTTTTTCTTTAATTGTCGAGATTTTAGCCAAAACAAGGAATGCTAGATTCTTTACTACTTTAGATATCAATTCTGTTTTTTGGTGTATGCCAGTTTCGATAAAAGATAAATATAAGGCAGCCTCCATTACAATGGTTATTGGCAATGGAAATGCTTACCTTTAGAGCTTAAAATATCCCCAGCAATATTTTTTTACTTTGTATGATTGTTAAATAAAACAAAACAAAATTAGCTGCAGGGTCTTCACATAATTATCATCAGCTACCCCTCATACACCTTTTAGAACCTTTAAATACCTGTATAAGATTTTTTCAGCTTTTTTTCTTGACGTTTTTTTTTCAGATGGGGTATTGGGATAACCCGTACTCGTACCCCCTCCACATTGCCAAAGTATCATATTTGCCGTCGAGTTCTAGAGAAAAGTTCGGTTTTTCTGTCGCCTTGTTTACGTTTTGCAGACGATACAGTAATAATGACGGATAACAACAATGATTTACAGAACGTAATACAACGCCTTAATAAACGCTGTCATGAGTAGGGGCTGAAGATAAATTTAAAGAAAACTAAATGCATGATCATGACTAAATCTGCACATGCAAATATCCAATTGACTATTGAAGATACTGCAATTGAGAGTGTTAATAACTATAAATAGTTAGGAACATGGATAACATCAGATGTAGACCAAACCAAAGAAATTAAGATACGTATTGAAATAGCGCGTGCATCATTCATTAAACTTAAAAAGTTTCTTTGTTGTCGGGATATAAGGTTAGAACTACGCCTGAGTAGTGTTCTCAACTCTTCTTTATGGCTTGGAAGGGTGCACACTAAAACAAGTTCATCTGAATAAGTTGGCCGCCTTTGAATGTTGGTGTTACAGAAGAATCCTGCGAATATCATAGATTCAAAGAATGTCAAACGTGGAAGTAACTGGAAGGATAGGAAATGAGGCGGAAATAATATTAACTATCAAAGGACGAAAACTTGAGTACTTAGAACATGTAATGAGAGGGCAAAATACACATTATTACAACTTATTATGAAAGGCAAAATCCGAAGAAAGTGAAATGTGGGAAGACGAAGAATATCCTGGCTTAAGAACTTAAGAGAATGGTTTGAATACAGTAGTGCAGAACTTTATAGAGCGGCAGTCAACAGAGTCCGCATAGCCATGATGATTTCCAACCTTCGATAGAAGATGGAACTTAAAAAGAAGAAGAATGTCGCTTTCTAATTACCTAATACATAATGTCACTGAAAAAAATCAACTTGCTAGAGAGTTTAAATATTTTAAATATGCTGTAATTGACTGCAACAGTAAAAGTCGTATAAATAAAGAGCTTACATTCCATTGTTTATCTGCTCCAAAAAAAGTTTAGTGGTTTTTACTAATTATTTTGATAATAAAAAGACAGTTGATCAAGTAAAAGGTTGGGAAACTATATTAAAATTAAAACTTATTTATATTAACACGAAGATTTTTTTAGAGAATAAAAGATTTACAAAATCCATTTTTTCAATATAATATGTTATGGACAAAGTGATATGGACAAAAGATTCGACGTTATGACGATTAGAGAAGTAGAAAAATTGATTGTTCCTGTAAAAGAAGATAACGTAATTAAATACTACGTCCATACAGAAGAAATATTTGATACATTGCGCGATCTTCATATTACTATCGGCATGGTGGTAGAAACCGAATGGAGAAGGAAGTACATTCTAAATTTAAAAATATTACAAAGGAGATGATTGTTATCTATTTAAATTTATGCATGACCTGTCAGAAAAAACATAATGTTCCAAAGAAAGGCTTGGTGGTGAAACCAATATTGAGCAAGGAAATGAATTCAAGATGCCAAGTCGATTTAATCGATATGCAGTCACAAGCCGATGGCTGTTATAAATTTGTGCTTGTTTATCAAGACCATCTTACCAAATTTGTCCAACTTCGACCTCTTACAAGTAAAAGAGCAGAAGAAGTATCGCATGTACTTTTGGATATTTTCACAATATTTGGGGAGCCGAGTGTGCTTCATAGTGATAATGGCAGAGAATTCGCTAACCATATTATCAAAGAGCTGTGTAGCATGTGGCTCGAGTTAAAAATGGTACATGGCAAACCCAGGCATTCTCAGAGTCAAGGATCTATAGAAAGGGGCAATCAAGACATAGAGAATATGCTTAGTTCGTGGTTAAAAGACAACAATACAAACAAATGGTCTGAAGGCTTACGTTTTGTTCAACTAATGAAAAATAGAGCTCATCACACTGGTATAGGTTGTAGTCCATATGAAGCCATGTTCGGCACAAAGTTGAAAGTTGGTTTAAAAAGCTCTATATCCCAAAAAGTTCTGACTGATGTTAATTCGGAGGAAGACTTAGAGGTCCTGTTCAAAAATCAAGAGGCTATCTAGCTAGCTATCTACAGAACCGGTTATAATATAAAATAATAATATAAATGTGGACTCTTCAATAATGTTGCCCGAATCAAGTTCCATATCATCTGGCTACACCCTGGACGTTCAAAAAATTGGAGCAATTTTAATTGATGAAAATTCATCTCGTGAATCTAGTCAAGTTCCAGAATTTTCAACAAATGCGGTAGAAACGGCTATTGTAGTTAATTTAGAAAATAATGAAAATCTGGATTCCAATATAGATATTAAAATAAACGATGTAAGGAAGAAAAGAAAATTGGCTTTGACGAATCTAGAACAACAAGCCGAGAATATGTTAAAATTTTCCAATTCCAAATATCCATCGGCTAAACTAGGTAACACAGTTAGAATACAAGTGCCAGAACTGCCAGATGTGGACCGAACTCGTAGTGATCAAAGAAATCTACTAGCTATCGTGACAGAGATAACTGAAAAAAAAGCTTTACAAACTAGGCACAAAATATAGCATACTAAATCAGTTATATTCAAGAAACCAGTTTACCGTTTGTAAAGAAAAGTTTATCTCCATAGAAGAGATTCCAGACACTGAGATATCTCTTAGAGAATGCGCAAGAAAATCTTCTAACTGTGGGAGACAAGGATACAATAGATGCGGTTGTAAAGGTGGGTGTAAATCCGATAAGTGTAAGTGTCGTAAAGAAAAAAAAAATATGTAACTCTAAGTGTCACCATAGTGGAACATGTTTCAACAAATAGTTATGTATTGTAAATCATTCATACAAAATACATTTCGATGATGTAGCACACAAAGGTGGTAAGTGTATTTTTATTTAAAATTGAGTTTGATTTAGAAGAAAAACGATTTAATTTCCCACTGGCCGCTTTGTGTGTTACCATCGATTTCGGTCATTAGAAAAAAATGCAAATAAAAACACAGAATTCTTTTTTTGGTTTCCTCATTTACCGTTAATACGTATTATATTTTTTATGTATACTTATTCATTAAATGTACTCATGTGCCATTTCACAGAAGACTGCAAGACTGTTGTCATTAGTATATAAGAAATATTTTAGTTTTTACTACATACTTGATTGTATCAAAATAAATAAATTTCATATTTAATAAAAATAAAAGTAGTTTTAATCATCCTGTCTAGTAGATGCCAAGCATTGTACATAATGCCCGGGCAATGTGATGAATTTAATGGTATTTATTATATTGACCGACAGTATTGGGCATTTTTTATATGGCCCGGGCATTATAAAAATTGACCAATTAATCATATGTTCCATAACATATACACTAACAGTCGATAACAGGCGGACCGCGGTCCGAATACAGACCGCGAAAGGTTGAATTTCGGACCGACATGCGGAATATTTATTGCTGAGTCAATCAAGTTCAAAATAAAACTGCCATTAATTGTTAAATAGGAAGTGAAATGATAAATAAACATAATAACAATTATGTATAAGTGATGAAATATTGTTTTATAATAATACTGTATGTCTACAATAGCTTCTTCTTTCTTCTTCTAATGGCGCTACAACCCTTTGCGAGTCTTGGCCTGCTTAACAATGCTCCTCTTTTCTGCCCTGTCGAATACTTACCTTCCTCCTGTTCTGTTTCCTTGGGGCTTTCATCTCTGGACTACTTTTACAGTTCGATTATCTAGCATTCTTTCTAGGTGACCAAGCCAGGTTAGTTTTTGTGACTTTACAAATCTAACAATATCTGCGCCCTGCATTAGTTCATCCAGCTCGTGGTTCATTTTAATTCTCCACGAACTATCGCTGCATTGGGTTGGTCCAAATATCTTCCTTAGTATTTTGCGCTCAAATATTCTCAGTTGATTTTCATCAGTGGTTGAGAGGGTCCATGTTTCACATCCATATGTGACCACTGGTCTAACTACTGTTTTGTAAATTCTAAGCTTAGACTCACGATTCAGTAACTTCTTCTTCTTCTTCAAGTACCCTGTCCGTTGCGAACGTTGGCTATTAACATGGCAAGTCTTATCTTGTTTGCGGCACTTCTGAATAGTTCGACCGATGTGAGCCCGAACCACATCCGCAAATTTTGGCGGGGATTCACTCCCCGCCTCTCGACGCGTTAGTGTTCTGAGCTGTTGGACGTGAATCCCTGTCCTGGCATTTTGTTTTCACCTCTGGCTGCGTTGAGTAGTTGAGTTACTGTGACCAAATGCCCATCTTGGTAGTTAGTATTCACCACTGGTTGCGTTGAGTAACTGATTTACCGTTGCTAACTACCCATCTTCCTGTTCTTTTGTTTTCTTCTTTCTTTCTTTTTTCTTTTTCTTTGTTCTCCTGAAGAAGCTACATACAATTGTAGCGAAACGTCGAGATGAACCCACTTTTGGGTCACTCACAAATGACACGGTCCAAACCCGGAAGACGAATAAACTATAATTATGATTGACATTGTCAAATTCTTTTCTTAACTCTACAAAGCACAAATACACGTCCTTATCAACGTCTTTACACCGCTGTATAAGCACCTGGAGAGCGAAAATTGCTTCTCTAGTTCCAAGTGCTTTCCGAAAAATAAACTGCGATCTATCAATATTCAGTAACGTACTTTTGATTAAGTCTTTGTATGCATAAAAGCACTTATTACCGTTAAGAATCCGTACTTGTATTTCTTGACTGATGTTGTTGTTATCATTTATTATTGAGCCTAGGTATGGAAAAGTGGAGGCGTATTTGTAGGTATGGTTATCTAATTTCAGATTCTCATGTTGATTCGTTTTTGTGCACTCCATATATTTTGTTTTGCTTTTATTTATATATAGACCAAACGTAGAAGCTTCTCGTTTCAGTTTTATAACTTTTTCGCTTAATACCCTTTTGTTGCGGCTTATTATGGCAAAATTATCCGCTTATGCGCATATTTCCATTAATCTTGTATTAATACAGTCGTTTATATCCAGTTTTCTAACAACAGCTTCTAAAGTAAGATTAAAAAGTGTTGTTAATAAGGCATAGCCTTGTCAATATCTTTCAATATCAAAGGCCTGCGTCATATCTCCATCTATTCTGACCATAGCTTTGGAACCCTCCAGAGTCATTCGTATAAGTTTAACCAACTTATTGGGTATCATTAACATAGATAGTTGCTTTAACATCTTTTGTCGATCTACTCCATCAAACGCCTTTTTGAAATCGATATACAGTAGAACCTCGATTATCCGTCAGGGCACCGGACCAAGGGTATGACGGATAATCGAAAAGACGGTGAACAGAACATTTTATTTGTATGTTTTATTGATAATATAAGAGGGACTTATGTTAGTATAGTCGAATCAATTTGATTTAAAATATTCCGAAATCTTTGGTTGTTTTATTATTACTTCACATTTTGCAACGGCTGAATTTCTTAATCGACGTAAAATCATTTTAAATCTACCTTATTTGCTTTTTCTTGCCGAGAATATTACATAATGAATTGTTGCATGGACCAATTGTGGCCGAAAAAGCGTTGTTTATTAACATGAAATTGAATCGCGATCCTTCATTAAAAGGAAGAAGCGGTTGGTTGGAAAAGTTCAAAAGCTTCTCTAGCTTTTTTCGCAAATCTTTGTGAGTTGCAATAGCATCATCACCGTCACCATCAAAGTTTCTGTCAGCTTCTGCATCAGTTTCGTCCGTAAAATTTCAACAATTTTATCATCTGTCAGCAATCGATAGTCGTTTGCATCCTCATCACAAATTAACCATTCGTTTATGTCATCTTTAGGCAACGAAAACAAGACAGTTGATTCAGCCATTAATTTTTTTTTTTCGGAATCTTCTTCCGAATGTTTTAATGACCGATTGATCAATTGACTGTATCAATGATGTTATATTCGCAGGCAGAAAAGAGCAAGTGATATTTTGATAAGTATTGTCGAATGTCCGGTATAAAAACTTAAAAACAAGACGTTAGAAAGAGAGATAAACTAATTTTGGTTTGCAGTACATACCTTTTTGAACTAGTAAGCGAATATTTCCTGGGAAATCCATGCATTATGTTGTGCGTAGTAGTTAACGGAAAGCGCGTTCATATTTATGCCGTGCTTTTCTGCTGTACCATTCAATAATATATGAAGGTGATGGTCACCACTTGCCTTTGAACATATCATTGCTGTGATTCGTTACTTTTGCGGTTTAAATCTTGGTTTATATTTTTCAGACAGTGCAGCGGGTGTTTTCGTTGGCAATGCTTTGTAGTTTCATCTTATTAATCGATAAGCGATCATATCTTGAACCTTTCTTTTATATTCGTCGACGACTTCCATACTTGCGGCGCTCAATTTGTCACCTTCGATTTTCAGTTCCTGTATACCGTGGCGATTTTTGAACTTTTCCAACCAACCGCTGCTTCCTTTGAATGAAGGATCGCCATTCAATTTCATGTTGGGAAACAACGCTTTTTCGGCCACAATTGCTTCAGACAAAGGAACACCTTCGCTTCTTTTTTGAACGAACCACAAATACTAAGTGACACAATCACTGTTCGAATTTGAATCAAACTGAATTATGTTTACACACAGATATTGACTGTAATAATTATTGTGCTTTGCGATTTTATTTTCGGATTGTGATTCTAAAAATAAAACTCTAAAAGCATGGTATCATTTATTATTACCTATTAACATTGAAATTTAATCCAGAGCCCTGAATAAGGACAATAATTATTTACATAAAAGATGGGGTAGTGGCATAACTTCACGTGTACATTTCAATGAATTACGTTTGGCTTATCGCAATGCTCAAAGCAAATGAATTGATTACTAAATTTTTACTTATGTTGTCAATATAACTTATGTATGGACCCTGACGGTTAACAGAGGTGACGGTTAATAGAAAGACGGATAATCGAGGTTCCACTGCACACGTTGTAAATAGGTATGTTATATTCAACACATTTTGCATGTATACCTCTTAACATATGTATTTGGTTTATAGTTGACCTCTTTGGTCTGAAGCCACATTGGTATTCACCAACAATCTCCTCCGAAAACGATTCCAGGCAACTGTATATAATTTCTGATAATATCTTGTAGACGACATTTAAAACTGTTATGCGCCTATAATTTTCGAAGAGTCGTTTGTGTCCACCTTTGTACATAGAGAGTATGATTCCTACTTTCCAATCTTCTGGGATGACTTCTATTGTCCATATGCGGTCGATTAGTATATGGATACGCCTCCATAGCATATGTCTACCATTCCTTATTAGTTCTGCAGTTATTCCATCTGTGCCAGGTGCTTTGTTATTTTTTAGATGTTTTATGACGTTTATCGTTTCTTCCAATGTAGGTTTCTTAATTAGTTGTTCTGCTGTGTGGTGAATTATTTCTTCGTCTTCGTTTTGTTATTTTTCTGGGTTTAACAGCTCTTGAAAATGCTCCTTCCGCCTTTTTCATTATTTCCCCTTTTTCGCTCATAATTGTCCCATTTTTGTCCTTGCAAATTGTTAATTTTGTCATGTATCCTTGGGTGTATTGCTTGTTTTCCTTGTAAAATTTTCTAGCCCCTCTTCTGTTATTATAATCTGTAATTTGTTGTATTTTACTATTCAACATGTTTAAAATAACTGAAATATATAAATCTGTAGAATTATGTTCAAAATCTGGCAACTTTTAAAACACAATTTGGGGAAATAAAATTTATGGGCCTGGCAACTCTGCTGCTTACTCACTGACAGTCGCTCACTAGTTGGCCAGTGACATAGCACGTAGCGCACTACCCTTAATTTGTTTTGTGATTACCCGCATTTTAGTTCGTTTTATAAAACATATTTTTGTATAATATACCTATTTGTATTATACCTTCGTTAATATGTATCCGAAAAGGAAAAAAGTAGACAGTGAAAATAGGAAGTTTCTGGCATAATGGACTGAACAATATTGTTTTACACTGCCTGATAGCCCGCAAGCGGTTCCGGTGTATCTTATATGTAATAAAGCTGTCGCCTTAGTTAATAGGGGAAATTTGAAGCGACACTACGAAACAACTCATTCCCCCCAAAATTTTCCTCTTGGCAGTCAGGCGCGAAAAGGAAAACTTCGGGATATCTTAATTCTTACGAAAAAAGCACAAATATCCTAGTTCGCTGCATGAGCGACCAAGAAAAGTCCACAGAGGCAGCAATTGCCTTATCAATTCAAAGCATCTCATTGTCAGCGCGAAGTAATACACGAAGAACGGAAATTTTAGCTGCGGAAATTAAAAACTCTCTTCTTAATCTTTTGCAAAAGGCACCTTGCTACGGCATAGCACTTGACGAATCATGTCATCATGTGAGTTTTGTTGATCTTTTTTTGTAAGATTTCTTGATATTGAGTGTCAGATTTTTAGGGAAGGGTTGCTAGCAATATTGCCGCTGAAAGGTAAAACTCGAGGAGCAGATTTATTCAAGGTTATTGATGAATTAATTTTTAAATCTAACATCAGTGATAATAAAATGATTTCGCTTTCTACTGATGGGACCCCAGCAATGATTAGCAAAGAATAAGGTGTAGTAAAGAGGATCAGGGATAAAAATTCAAATTTAATAACATATCAGTGCATAATACACCAGGCCCCTTTGTGGAAAACTTAGTAGTAGACTTAAAGAAGTCATAGACTCTTTAGTGAAAATTAATTTTATGAGATCTCATTCTGCTCTTTAGCACGAAATTTCAAGGAATTTCTTTCTGAATCTGTTTTGGTATATTCTAACTTGCTACAACACAATAATGCTCTTTGGTTAAGTAAAGGTCAAGTTATTGATCTTTACCGGTTGTAGTCCGGTCTTATTGACCTTTCCAAGTTCTTAAAGGTCTTATTGACCTTTACAAGTTCTTAAAGGTCTTATTGACCTTTACAAGTCCTTCTGACAAAATATAGATACGCAGGAGGCCTGGGCACATTTTTGAGTATATAACAAACAGGCGCAACATGCTGGTTGTGGCTTATCTAAAAGATATTTTAAAATATTTGAATGTGCTTAACACAGAGTTACACAGAAATTGAAAATTAGTATGTGATCTGATACAAAGCGTGTCTGCTTATCGTCGTAAGCTAGATGTTTTTGGAAAAGATATTGCACAACAAGAATTTTTTCATTTTCCAACTATTCTTGAATATAATAAAAATAAGGAGTAGTCCGAAGAAGACATTGCAGTGTTGGTAAAATTTCTGGGCGATCTAAGGAACGAATTTGCTTTAAGATTCCAAGACTTTGCACAGGTAAGCAAATTATCTTCATTTCTAAAATCACCACTTGAAGTTCATGTAGCGACAGAATGGACGGATGTGGATACTAAGCTGTTTAATCTGTTAAAAGCATTACTTTAAATGGAGATTATTAAATTACAAGAAGATTTGTCCTTGCACGTTTATAAATTGGTATCCGCCAAAGAATTTCGGGCCAAACATGTACCAACAAAATATGAAAATTGCAGACAACTTGCAATCAAGTTGGCCACTATGTTTGGCTTTAATTTTTTGTAAAACAAATATCGCTCCTTATTAACGGACGCCCACCTCAAAGATACAATTCGAATTTGTTGTTCGACTCAAGAACCAGACCACAAATAACTAGCTTAAGACCATCGATTCAATTTTTCGCATTAATTTAAGGTCTTTTATTTTTAAGAATGTACCAAAATAATAAACATCTTGTCATTAAATGTTATCATTTGTTTTTTTTTCTGGACCGTGTTCAAATTTTCTTCGAATATCCGACCCCACATAAAATTACTTGCCGGCCCCTGATATACACAAACAAATAAATAAAACAAACAAATAAAACAAATAAACAAAGGCATATTTGGTTACTTTTTAAGTGCATGTTGCAAGCATATTTTAATTATTTTTTAGAGCATATAATCCAGTCTCTAATTATCACTATCACTCTGTATAGAGAAATATTAACGTTTTTATATACGCATTATTTCCAAGCAACACTTAAACACATTTCCTTAAGATTTATGCTAATAAGAATTGACTAAGAAATGTTTTCAAAGATGCTGAGATTCAAAGGATTTCCGAAGAAGCCATCAAAACATATTGCGTGTTTACTTCTGACAAGAAAATAGCAGTTACTTTAGAAATACATTTTTTAAAAACAGTATTACTTGTGAGATGTACGGATGTGGCACTACATTATGCATAATTAAGGTTTATGTTTGTCATAGGAAAACTAAAAACTGGCGCATTTTATAAAAAGAGAATTATAAAAACCACAAAGATAACAGATGTACTCGTATTTGATTAGATTAGATTATGTGAGGTCGTTAAGGCCATGCGGCTTCACCGCACTTCGACCTATAGAGATCTTTTGTGCATACCTTAATCTAGTTAAACTCTAGAATGCCAATACTTCTGATGAAGTTGATTAGCTTCCTAGGTGACTTGTTTCCTATGTCAAAGGACGCCAGACTGACCTCTCCTAGGAATTTTAGTCGTTTGCAGAACAGTGCTACGCAGTTGCATAGTATATGTTCTGCCGTTTCTTTTTCACTGTGACAGAAACGACAGTTCTCACTATCTGATTTGCCCATCTTCTTGAGATGATATCTCAGAGGGCAGTGACCAGTGAGAAGGCCAGTGACCATTTTGATATCTTTCTTACTCATTTCGAGAAGGCGGTTTGTTGTAGTAGGCGACACTTTTATGAGCCTTTTTGCTTGCCTTTGTCCTGGTGTGTTAGACCAATATGATCTTAGTTGATTGAGTTCCCTGGTACGGAGTTCCTCTCTGATGTGGCTTTTCGATAGTCCACAAAAGGGTTCCGGACCCTGGAATGGAATATTAGCTCCTTCTTCTGCGAGGTTGTCAGCTTCCTCATTAACTGCAATTCCCTTGTGACCTGGCACTCACATCACAGTTACATTGTTGCATTCCGAGAGCTTCTTGAGAGATTGTTTACAAACCAACTTTGACTTACATGTAAATGACTTTAGAGCCTTCAAGGCGGCTTGGCTGTCTGATAAAATAAAGACCTTTGCCCTACGGGTGTCTCGGTTGAGACATTCTTGGCACTTATGTCTATAGCATGTATTTCTGCCTGGAAGATAGTTGGGGCGTTTCCAAGAGATTTAAAGAGCCTGAAATTGAGCCCAATAACTACCACTCCTGCCCTTTCATCTATCTTAGATCCATCCGTGTACCATACGAGTGAACCTTCTTCCACTTTTGGCCCAATTTCTTCACCCATTTTTTGGTTTTTTATGACCACTTCAAAGGGTGTTTCAAAGTCGAATTTGACTGGCATAGCATCTGTCGGCATGTCCTTAGAATCCAATGGAATTTCTTTCAAGATTTTCAGGTGGCCAACTCTAGATATTTGATAAATAAGAATATGATTATTTCCTTATTTTCTTTCTTAGGATAGTCGTTTCCCTCCATAAATGTCGATCATGCCTATTTTCTCATTTAACTTTCTTTCTATCAGAACTATCAGGCGACTTTTAAACAGAACTAAGAGAACAAACAACGAGAGCAACAAAAATAGCTAGCTATCTAAGCAATATCATATGGCGTAATATAACATTGGTATTGATGCTAAATCTTAAATTTACAAAGCTTCTATAAGACCTATAACGGCATACACCGCAGAACAGAAACAATAAAAACCAAAAGATTGCTCGAAACAACAGAAATGGAAGTACTTTGTAGTATAGTTGGAAAATATAAGTGAAAATATAAAAAATGCATGTGAGGTAGATGATATTAATGGTTGAGTGCTAAATAGAAGAAAAGAGTGAAATAGACATATTAGCAGAACCGACGAAAGAATAATGATGAGAATCGCTCGAGATAAATCGCCAACGGGACGGAGAAGTACAGGCTGGCCCGAAAAAGGTGGAGCAACTATCTGAACATTGACGCAGGTGAATGAAGTTTAAACAGGCGATTTGACTAGAATAAAGAAAAAAGAAGAAAAAAATAATTTCAGTGCAGTAACATGTGCATTTGTAGACTTTTATGTATATTCTTGTGTGATTTTGTATAATTTTAGCTAGACTTGACTTAATGTACATTTCCCTTCATATACTTTCTGTTTTCGACATCCCCAAGCCAGAGAAAGGTGAGCAGTTGCTAGCCATACAAATACTAATCCTTATAAGATTTCGCACTGGAGTGGTTTGCAGTGAATTTATATTTAAGAATATTTTAATAATTACAACAAATATATACCTAGTCTTAATTAATGCACCTAGTGCATTAATTATGGATACAGGGCATTTAACTAACAAAATTTAAACTACTAAGTTGATTTGAAATAGGCACATCGTCCACAACTTCTACTAGAGCCTGTTTCAATAACTTTTGATTATGACTTCATCTTGTACAAATCATGCCCGCTAAAAATAACCAAAATTAGTAGTTAAGTAGATTAAGGTCTGGGCTGCCAGACGACCAATGTTCACTACTAATAAATTCGGATATATGATTTTCAACTCACTGTTGTTGTCGTCGCCTTATACGCAGGTGCAGAGTCTTGTTGGGATATCCATGGTCTATTAGAACATGTTCAGTTTAGAACCTCTACAACATTTGTTTAAATGCCCCGCTAATAATTTCCCGTCGCTTTTTTAACGCCCTTTTCATAAAAATATAAATAAGTGACCCCGTCGTAGGACACTCCCTACCAAACCATCCCTGAGGCAGGAAAATGTCCTCGTTTAATCCTTAGCACCGTTTCGAGGACTTCCTAGATGACCTTGCATAAAATATATCGTTTTGCTTACTGAAAGTTCTCTCCAGGCGAATTTTTTAACTGTAAAGGAAATGCCTTCGTAAGGCGCGCTTTACCGTACAACCACAACAGACAGTTATTTTGTTTTAGTGTATCAATCAGGCGTTTTTTCTATTAAAAACCACAATTCGCAAGACTTGTCTGATAGTATAACTTATGATTTTCGGTGAAATATCCTTTTCATGATTAATAGTTTTTTGTTTTCGGGTAGGATTTGTGTTAGTTTTTAACTTAACAGCGTTAATAACCTGCGGCGCATGAGCCACGCATGGACAGTCAAATCTTTTACCGTCACTTACTTCTCCTGCATCCAAAAACAATTTAACAGTACAATACACAACAATATGCGTAATATTTAACGGTTTTAGTAGTTTAAAAGTACGACTTCTGTCTAGTCTATACTTATGAAGAGCAATGACATCAATATGGTTCTCTTTATCTGTCAACTCTATCGTAATGGCTCAAACTAGACTAAAATGATTTGACGCGTTTATAGTGTACATGTTAACAGTCAGTAATGTCAACATAACTTTTAGCTTCGTTTAATTTGGCATCCGTACACTTTTATCAATATTTATGGCAGGAATATGTATAGACGGTTGCACCTCTATTCAATCTGCGCTTCTCTTACACGTATGTCAAGGTCTACCTTACATTATAGGGACTCGTAAGAAGACTAAATTGATTTAATATCGATTTCAAGGTCTACCTGTTGATAGAGAGCCTCGTGAGAAGATTAAACTGGATCGATTTTAATAATTCTTGTAGTTTGGCGCACCACTAGCTTGAGGTCTTATGTACGAAACTTACTGCTAAAAGTCATCCATATCAGAATATATCATAAACTGAATATATACATTAATGAGACACAATTTGGCTTTTTCAATGGCCTAGGAACTTAAACACAAAAATGACATAGTACTAATGGTTGGTAACTATAATGCAAAAGTATGTAAAGAAAATCAAAATTACAAAGTAGCAGGAAAAGAAACTATCCCCAGTACTCCAGAAACTTGGATAAATACTTTAACTTACACACAGTAAACCGGATGTTTATTTTGTCAATGAAGAACGACGCGACGTTATCTACCCAAGAAATAGATATGAACTAACCCGACCAAGAATTATTACACATTAAACCTAAGCCTCCTCCTCCTCTATCCTTTACCCTTCATAAGGATGTTGTGACGTTATGGTATTTGACGAATGGTTGCTATCCATTCTTCTTTCTCCTGGGCGCGGTATGCTGCCTAAGACAGAGAATAACCGGTAGCGCATTTTATTTGGTCTGACCATCGGAGTGGCGATCTTCCTCAAGTTTTTTTACTATCTACCTTGCCTTCAACCACCAACCTCTCCACGCCTTTCATTCGTCTGGTAATGTGTCCAAAGTACCTCAATATATTTTGGTTGATGATTGTGGTAAGCCTAGTATTGATGTCAAGTTCTGTCAATATTGAGACATTTGTGCGATGGGCTGTCTAGTGAATGCGCATTATTCTACGATATACGCACATTTCAAAGGCCATTATACGTCGTGAGTCGGACTTTTTAATGGTCCAAGTTTCTGACGCATTCTGATTATGTCCGTATATATAAACCTAAGCAATCGAATTAATTTATTCGAAAAACATTACATGTTCTGGACATGTGACTTTCTTAGTCGAAAGAGAGCGGACTTGGGATGTTGTTAGAAAAACATTCTAAATTTTATCTCTAGATATTATGAAACCTATGATATTTTTACGAGAAATAAGTGTTTGTATGCGTGTATACCGGGGTTCAGAAGCAAGTAACACAAATATTTAAATTTTAGAGAAATTTAACTTATTAGGTTTTTCCGAGAAACACTTGTTTTACTTTGATACTAGATATGAGACTCAGGTGTATAGAAAACCAAGGCACACCAACAGGTATCTCAATTACAAATCAAATTACAACATCAATATTAAAACGCGAATCATTAAATCCGTATACGATAGAGCCAAAATTACTTGTTCTAACGAAATTTTTTTCTTAGAGGAGAAATATTTGTTAAAACGGTTTTAATAAAAACTGATTATCCTGTATCGTTTATAAATAAGGAATTTTCAACAATCGGCCAAATAGAACTGAACAACTTAGAACGAGATCCTATAGCATATACAAGGAATGATACGAGAAAATTAAGAATACAACACATAAAATGATTATCAGAAAAAAAGATAGGAAATAAATTCAATATTTCAACAACATTCAAAACAACAAACACATTGCGATATATTTTATCTCAAACTAAACCTAATAATGAACAAGAAAGAACAAAGAATTGTATTTATAAAATAACTTGTCAATGCAATCAGTTTGATTAAGGTGAAACATCAAGGCCATTAAATATTAAAATAAGTGAACATCAATATTATATTAAAAATAGAGAATTTAATGGATCTCAAATATGTAAACAAACGTAGGAAACATGAACATAGGGTTCAATGGAACTATTCAAGTATAGTCCTAAAAGAAACAGATTTATAATTTGTTCTTTAAATAAAATACCTTTTCCGCAAATCGCCAGGAAATTTCGACATTCCTGTCACAATTTCTTGAAGAAAAAGTCAGGACTTCCTTACTGTAAGAAAATGTCATTTTCTTACTGTAAGGAAATGATATTTCCGTACAGTTGTTAGTGTTCTACATAAATGATAGAAAACACATTGCTTATAAGGAATTAATTTATATAATCAACCAGCTCTGGAGAAGTCCCAGGAATGGAAATTTCATCATCACTTATCATTTTACTTTCGACAACACCAGCAATTAAATTTATAAGCGTCAAGTTTGACAATTCAACCTCAATACGTTTCCATAGTAACCCAAGTAATTTTATTAGGAATTTCAAAGCACCATTTATTTGGGAATAAAATTATCGCGTTTTTTTTTAAATCAATCAATATCTGTCGAATTTTAAACGATTTGCGGAAAAATAGTATGTTTACCTCGTAGGAAAAGCCACATTCCTGGACTCTGTGTTGCTAAGTCTCGGCTTGCGCCTCGACTTAGCAATCTTCACAGTCGTCCAGGAATGTTAAGCTTTTCCTACCCGGTAAACAATGTACTATTGTTGTAAATACTAAAATTTAATTGTTCTTTAAGTAAAAACGTCAGGAGGGTAAAAATGACTATGGATAATACAACAAATAAAATAGCATTGAAGGGTCATAAATTAAACAATTTTGAAATAATTGAAATATTACAAGAAGGAGACCCACTATTAACAACTCTTTTTAATCTTATACTGGAAGGAATAATCAGAAAATGCAAAATAAATATACAGGAAACAATCTTTAAAAATGGCAATCAATATATAGCATTCGCAGATCATCTAACGCTTATATAACAATAACAACAGTAATAAATAAGAAAAAACTAAAATAATTAATGAACAATATAATAAAAGAAGCAAAAGAAATTGGGTTCTAATAAACAAGAAAAAGACAAAATACATGATAAAATACATGATAATGGGAGAAACATATAACAAACAGGAAGGAGGATGAGGAGGTGGAGAAAGCAAGAGTAGCAAAAGAAAACAAAAATTATGGAGCGTCACGATCATTAATAAAATTTAAATTTGTATCCAGAAAAACAAAAATTAGAATCTACAAAACAGTTGTCAGGCCTACAGCTACATATATATGCCAAACATGGGTGCTTAAAAAATCAAAAATAGACCTTTTGGACAGATGGAAGAGGAAAATACAAAGGAATAATAAAGAACTTGAATGAACCAAATAATGACCCAAAAATAATGGCGGTAATCAAACCACAGAAAATAATTATTTAGGAGACATTGAAAGCCAATTGAAATATCACGAAAGCCAACACAAAAAGACGAAAAGGTAGAACAAGAAGATGGAAGGAACAATGTATATAAAGATTTACAAAAAAGTAATATTGAGAAATAAAAAGAAAAAAGATTGGACAGAAATCAATGAAAGGAAGTGGTAAAGAAATATATGAGAGAGAGAGAGAGAGAAATTTATTGTTTTTAAAATGAGTTTACATTCATAAAACACAACATGGTATAGTACAAACAAGGCACAAGATACATTAATACTAATTATAAAATTTTGATAATGAAATATATATGTGTATATATATATATATATATATATATATATATATATATATATATAGCATAACAATTAATTACTATTTAACTGGGAATAAGCCACGATTAGAGGTAAAAATACATTTATTGACTTATTGACGTTTCAATTTCCACATCGGAAATCGTTCTCAAAATACAAACAGTAAATTAAACAAATTTTGTTTTTTGTAACTTAGTGAAAAATTCTTCTAATAATTTTATTTTAACATAGGGTTCAATGGAATAACTCAAATGTAGTCCTAAAAGAAACGGATGGTAAAAAAATAAAAATCAAAGAAGCGGCTCTAATTATGCTAAATGAGACCAATTGTGTTGCAAATTTCTCGGCAGAATGTAGTAGGATCTGGTTACCAATATTGAAAGAGGAAGTTATTAATAAGAAAATACCAGTATTAGTAAGTCAGTAACATATAGAGGATACACCATTTATGTTTTTTAAATAACGAAACATATAAAATCAGAGTTTGGTGTTTATTGAAGGTAAACTACCAAATACTTACCATGTCGGGATAGTATTATGAGGTTTTTTTCCTGGTTTGTCCCTCATAATTTACTATCGAATCACTAACAGGAGAATTTTACTGTCATCATGTCATGTGTTTGTCTTTTTAAAGACGAATTACATGCTATGATTTTTTTCTGACGGATATTCTCAACTGATTGATTTCATGTAATCGAATGAACTATCTTATTAGTAAAGTCGTCCCAGGAGCGCAACTGAACAATATTGGCAATATCATTTTAAAGTCGTCTACTTTAAAATGCATAATTTATGTCTGAGTTATCAATATAAATGAGTCAGATAAAATTAAATTATTAGAAGAATTTTTCACTGAGTAACAAAAAACAAAATTTTATTTAATTTAGTGTTTGTATTTTGAGAACGATTTCCGAAGTGGAAATTGAAACGTCAATAAATGTATTTTTACCTTTAATTGTGGCTTATTCCCAGTTAAATAGTAATTAATTTAAAATGCCACAAGAAAATAGCTTCAGAACAATAACATAACAATTAGCACAACTGTCCTCAAAAAATTTTTCTATACTATAGTAACATTTAGATAATAAAAACTTCTTGATTGCTCTTCGGAATACAAAAATATTGCTTGAGGTTCTTATATTGAATGGTATGTCTTTAAACACTTTCTTAACAGTGTAAAAAAATGATGTTTTAATTAATGTGGAAGAGGGAATTGGAAGTGGAATAACATAATTTAGACGAGTGATATAAGGGGAAACTGTCTAAACATCTTCTTTATGTTTTTTTTAATTAAGCACGCTACTCGTACTTCAAGCATATACATGCAAGGAAGTGTCAAGACATCATGTTTCCGGAAAAGAGGCCTGCATGATGTATCAGACTTAACCTTGCATACATATCTGAGTGCTCCCTTTTGTAGCATAAAATTTCTACTGAAATGATGAAGAGAACAGCTACCCCAAAAGGCAATACCGTATCTTAAATTGGATTCAATCAGGGCCACATAAAGACTTTTTGCAATCTTGAAATAATGGTGAGCAACTGATTTGACCGCAAAGCAACCCGTGATATCTTTTTGCTTAAATATACAGTTTATTATCAATATAGTGACCTAAAAATTTGTTTACGGTATCTGAACAAATGCCTTCATTGCCCAGACTAAAGTTGTTTAGATCCTTCTCTAAAGAAATTAATTCGCTTTTTGAAAAATTAAATATCAAATGATTAGCTTTGCACCACTCTAATATTTTTAGCATATCACTACTAATAATCTTGTTCAATACCTTAGAGTCCTTGTTTTGCCATAAAATTATGGTGTCATCTGCAAATATAGTAAACCGGTCATTAATGTCGAGGTTAGTTTATCGTTAAAATACATCAAGAAACAGATAGGACCCAAGACAGAGCCGTGAATTAATAAAGATATTACCAGAGTAGCGCTCATTGATTGATACAGACTGGCATCTGTCTTCCAAGTATGAACTGAACCACTTTAGAGCAGTGCCTCTAAAACCATATCTTTTCAGTTTATTAAGAAGTATTTTGTGATTGCCACAGCAGCTGTGGCAGCAACATAAGCGTTATTTAAGTCCAAGTATAGTTTTTCCATTAGTTCGAAGATGTCATCATATGTACTTTTTAATGTTTGGAAACCGAATTGGAAGGAAGAAAGTAAATGAAAATGAATGAAATGTATGAAAAGACTAAAAGAAATTTTAAATACATTTTATATGGATAAATGTAAATGGTAATTGTAATAAAAAAACCAATTTTTCAGCCCTAGGCCTTTAAGGCCTGTTGGGCTTTTAATTCCTGTAAAATCATTGTTTACCAGTTCCAAATGGTCACATCTCTACTCTAACACGCTATAATGTATCACCATCGAGAGTCAATCTGTATGTATATCGATCTGTTTCAGATTCAATTGTCATGATGTACCGAAAAGTGGAGATGAGACGCCCAATAAGGACGACGAACATCCTGTTACAATAGGAGGGAATATGACGAGGACGACATCGTAGTCGTGGGGTCCCGCAAGTGCCTACACAGTGAACGAGAAAAGTAAGAGAACGAACGCTAAAAGCGAAGGTATTGCGTTAAGCTTCCCCAAATACACTTCATTAATCAATAATTACTGGAAAAAGTAGGTAGAGACACAGGAAATCTTAATATACACTTCATAACAGTCATGCTGCATAAATATTCTATAATTAAAGGCATTAGCTAATATTTTTTAAAATTTATTATGAATTATAATTAGATTTCCAATTATAATTCAAAAGAGGTCAAGAGGATAAAAGGGAGTTATTGAGGATTAGATATACCAATAGTTATGACGGAAAACACATATTACGTACTAATGTAGAAATCCGCATATTCCAAGTCTTTTTATAATCACTTTGTTACTAACTTAAGCATCCCGTTGTTGCTATATTTTATATTTTATACCTACTCATTATACAACCCCCTTTCCGCTAAGAACTTTCTCAACAATTAAAAGACTGAAGTGAATCCATAAAAAAATAAAGGGCAAAAAATGAGCAGATCCACTTTCGTCCGAAATATCGTAATGAGTTCAGTTTCACCTTAAATTTTTACCTGAAGAAATAACACTTTCGTCCAAGTCAAATATTTTTGCATATACACTTTCATCCAGAGGTCGAGCTCCGCGGAGATCAATCCCATACAACATCCCATTTACAACTTAACACATAAATAACAAATAATAATAAACTTTTACTTAAAAACTAATATAATGGGATGTATATTTAACATATTCCAGCCTAGTAATAGTTTTATCATTAAAATTTTCTATTTTACTTTTCAAAAATTCCTCACGAGCTATAGTTTTGTTATTAGGTCTGTTATATTTATGAATACTTTGAATTCTAATGTAGATCTCATTTTGATATTCACATAGAAAGATTCAGATGCA
Organism: Diabrotica balteata; assembly: GCA_918026665.1. Taxonomy (NCBI): domain Eukaryota; kingdom Metazoa; phylum Arthropoda; class Insecta; order Coleoptera; family Chrysomelidae; genus Diabrotica; species Diabrotica balteata. The sequence goes on from OU898278.1 coordinate 39,151,128, forward strand.
TTGGTTGTTCTCGTAGTTTCTAATGATTTTGTAGCCCAGACTATCGGTGGAAATGTTGAGTTTTCATCAATATATCTCTCAACTAAATAATTAACAAAAGCATTTAGTTCGACACTCTCGGGCATAATTGTGATCAGATCAAAAACTAAACAATCACCGACTTGGTGATCTAGAAAAAGAGAACCAAAGCAATGACCAATCTATTTTCTCACTTCAGTTCTGTTTTTTTAATCATTTGTTAAGCCAAGTTCTTGAATTTTACGCCACCAAGCCTGCGAAAGATGGAATCTATATACGATTATTTTAGATGGACCCCAAACTCATTTAACAGCCTTATGAATTGATTTTTTAAAATCAATGACAATATCTTTTGGAAGAAAATTTAAAGTTATCTCTGAACATTTGGTCCTTATCAAATTGAAACATGTTTCATATGCAGATGATAATTTATCTGGCAATAAACAAAATACTAGTGGAACGTAGTGCCCATTGTAGTATCCATGAATTGTAAATATTTGATAAAAGAATTTTTGGGTAATATTTAAATGTACCATCCATATATATTCTAGAATAGAACACTTACATAAATGTCTGAGATTTGACTCACAAGATATAATAGTCAATTTTGCACTCTTAGCATTTGCCAATAAAAAGTTTTCATTTCTAGACGTGATGATAGGGTCCTCTAATTTTTCCAATGATTCCCAGTACTTCTTCTAACGTTTTTAATAAAACTGAGAGTAATTTTCTTCTTACTTTATAAATACTTTGTTTCATCATTATCATTTTGGCTTTTATAACATTCTTTTTGTCCTCTCTGTGTCAGGTTTTATTTCTGCCGCGTATGTCATTTATTGGTCTGATCACTGTTTTGTAAATTCTTTCGTTTCTTTCCCGATATTTTTATTTCTCCATATTGTTTCATTTGAGCAGCCTGCGGCTCTGTTTTCTCTATTCACTTGATCTTCCACTTCGGTTTCGAGCTTTTCGTAGCTAGATAATGTGATGCCTAGATATTTAAACTCCATCACTTGTTTTATTATCTGACCTTCCAGCTCCAGTTTACATCTTAGTAAATTTGCTGTTGTAACCATGTATTTTGTCTTTGTTATGGAAATTAACATGCTAAATTTTTTGGCGCTTATATTAAATTGATTCAGCATACGTTGTAAATCATCTTCACTTTGAGCTAGTAGTATTGCGTCGTCTGCATAGCAGATTATTTTAAGTTATTTTGGTATCTCCCGTTTGGTATCCTTTTTTAGTTACTTACTTTTTTTATTATTTTATCCATAATCAGGTTGAATAATAGGGGACTCAGGGAATCTCCCTGTCTTATCCCATTGCCAGCTTCAATAGGGTTGGTTAGTTCTTCTTCTACTTTTACTTTTATTGTGTTGTTTGGGTAGATATTTTCGATCGTTTTGATTATTCCTAGAGGTATTTCTCGTGCATACAGTAAGTGGATAATGTCTTTTAATTTGAACCAGTCAAATGCCTTTGTAAGGTCCACGAAACATAGATATGCCGTTTTGTTGTATTCTAATGATTTCTCTTGCACTTGCCTCATAATTTATAATTTCATTAAATTTATTTGTTATCACTTTGGTTGTTAATTTTAGTGTTGTGTTTAATAAATTAATTCCTCTGTAATTTTTTGGGTCCGACTTGTCTCCCTTTTCGAAGAGAGGTATAAGGATACTTGATCTCCATTCTGGAGGAATTCTGTTTTGTTATATTATTTTTTGAATTAGTTTTAATAGTTGTTTGGTCAGATCTGGTCCTCCGCACTTCAAGAGTTCGTTCGGTATTCTGTACTCTCCTGGTGATTTTCAATTTTTGATTTCCTTAATGCTTCCTTTACCTTTTGCTCCTCAATATTTATTTTTTCGCTTGTCGTCACCTCTGGTGTTGGTGGTTCATCATAGTCACCTTTAGCAAACAGGGATCGAAAATAGTCTACCCATATTTCCTTCTAAATGCGTTTCGTTTTTATTAGTTCGTTCATTTCTTTTTTTTGTCCTCTGATCATTCTTCATATTTGTTTTTGTGTTCCGTAGAAATCGTGTTCCATCTGTTTTGAGAAACTCAGCCAGTATTCCTTTTTTATTTGTCTAACTAAAGTATTCGTCACATTTCTGATTCGTTTGTAGTGGTTATATGTCTGTTGTGTTTGTTGTGTTCTGTGTTGTAAAAAGGCTTTCTTCTTTTCTTAACATTTTGTCTTCACTTCCTCTCTAAACAATGGTATTTTCTTTTTTGATATATTAGTGTTCGTTACTTTCCTCTCTCCAAGTGGTTCTGTTGCTGAGTTAATTATATTATTTTTGAGTTTTTCTCAGCTTTCCTCGATGTTATCGTTTTCTAATATTTCATTCCCAGCGATCTTCTTTGATATTCTTTTCCTGTATAAGTATTCCGTCGATTCCGTATTTAGTCCTTCGACTTTGATTGTTGTTTGTGTTGGTGCTGCTCTCTTGGGTGGGAAGTATTTCAGGATTATTCTTTTTTTACATAATACTAGGCTATGGTCACTACCTACATCTGCTGAGTTGAGGCATCTTACGTCGATTATTTTTAATGGATGTATATCTCTGTTGGTTATAATATACTCTATCATACACCTTTGTCCACGGGTGTTATTAAATGTATATTTATGTTGGTCTTTGTGGTCAAAAAATGTGTTGTTTATTCTTAGTTCGTTATTCGTGCAGAAGTTGATCATCAGTTCTCCATTTTCGTTTTTAACATTCTCGTTATGTTTTTGTTTGATACCGGGTATTACTTGGTTGCCTATTCGAGCGTTAAAATCTCCCAATGTTATCATCTTTTCTCTGACTTGATCTACTACTTGTTGTAATTCCCTCGTAAAACGGTTCCCTCATTGTTTGAGGCTTGTTATTTTTTGGGCCGTATACTCCAATGATGTTCAGGTCTTCCTTCTCCATTCTTATCTTTGCTGTTACTATTCTTTCTGATATGTATTGACACTATTTAATGCAATTTTGGTACCTTTAGTGTATTAGTAAGGCTACACCTTCTTTGGCCCGTTTTCTTTTGCTACTCCACTCTAGATTAGTATGTATTCACCTGATTTTGACCTTCTCCTTTCTTTTTTGTTTTCTGTAGAGCACAAATGTCTATTTCTTTCTCTTTCAGCACTTGGGTCATTTCTTGGTCTCTTGAGTTAAATGATCTGATATTCCAAGTAGTAATTCTCATCTGGATTTTGGATGTTTTTCGCTCCTCCTTATTTCTTGCCGTAGTCGTCTTCATAGTACTAATCTGGTTCCGAGGCTGTACATTGTTTCTTTGAGCAGTATTTGTTTTTACGATTGGTAGGTTGCTAACCTTGCCAATCACCCTCCACATTTTATCCGGGCTTGGGAAGGCTGTTATAACCGCAAAGCTACTCAATCCACCCCACAATCACCCCAGGCTGTGTTTATGTTTAAGCAGTGTTAATGATTTTTTGTGATACTTAAATGATTACTGAGCAGTTTATTCCAGCTAGCCATACCAGTTCAAAATATTAATAGATTTGTGATTTTTGGATTCAAACTCATAACGAAGCCCACTTTTGTAATTGTGTAGTAAAGTTCTTGACATAAGCTTGTAAGATATAATTTGCCACATATGATTCCATTTCAAAGAATTTTACCAAATATTGCCAATTCAACGCCATTAACTAAGTTTTATGAATCAGAAAATATATTGGTAAGACATTATAGGTAGACTCTACAGTTAAATAGAATAATATATTACTAACATAAATCCTTATTCTAAAAAACACGGCCTGCTATTGTACTTCTTTTGTCTCTCTCACTTTCTGTGAGAATAATGCTGAATGTATAAAACAGATTACGTATGTACATGAACCTCATCATCCTACAATGTTTTCTTGGGCAATAACTATGTAAGTGGTCAATCTGAGAATAACCGTAGTGGTTTAAAAAATACTGTAAGTGTATCTAGTCTAGAGGTTTTGTGGCATGAAAACTGAAAATGATCGAGCGATCACGTACTTGGCGATTTTGATGAATAATACATTGTAAAACATAATAAAGCAACGGTTGTTACAAACGCCTAACATTTTCACAGACTGGAAATACTACAAATGTTAAATATTATTTAAGGGTCACTAGTAGACTGACAATGAGGAATAATACATTTATTTGAATGAATGAACTGGAAAAATACTGCAGGATGTGAAATCTAAAAATAAATTTAGACAAAACCAAAATTCTTGTATTCAGAAGAGGAGGTGGTTTAATCAGGGAGTCTTGAATGAACGGATTGATCGAGTATTAGAGGTAGTAAATAACTATAATTATTTGGTAATGATACTAACACAAAAGTTGTCGTTTAAATCTCATCTAACAAAACGCCAGAGTTTGGCAAAAGTGGCGATTCACACGGCTTGGAGTAGTTAAGTGTCTAAGGCTGAGTAGTTTAGTCTCTTTTTGAGTACGATGAGGTGGAAATAATCAGAAGATTTTATATAAAAAAAAAATGTTTTCTTGTCCAAGGATTGTCCTAACTTTATGTTAGATTGCTAGAATCAGCCTATATACGATGAATTTACATAAAAAAATATGTTAAAAAAAGTAGGATATTCGAATGATGGTTGCCAAAATGTCTTTTAAAAAAAAAGATGAGAGCAAGGTGTGGTTGGTGAAAATATTGGATGAGCATGGGAGGAAAATTTGGTATTGAGGTAAGGTGTAAATGGGAATGGAGAGATAGCTGGCCTAGTATGATTAAGAATATGATAGACTAAAGAAGGAGGAGATACGGCGTCAGACTGAGAATAGTGCACTCGAATCAAATTTTTGTGAGTACTACATACTACTGTACTAGTGAGAACACTACAAAGACTGCGGGAAGAAGGAGTAAACATGCATTATCTACTGGAAATGGAAAATTTTGGGGACATTCGATGGCTGTTCAAATTAAGATGTGGAGTTCTATATTTGAATGATCAACCTGACAGAAATTATGAAAGAAGGTTTTGCTTAATGTGTAATATGAAGGAAAGGGAAGATGTAATACATTTTTTGGAAAAATGTTAGGTGTTGAGACAGATTAGGTTAAAATGCTTGGGTAGAAACGAACTTAGTACAGTGGAAGTAGTTACTATGATAAGACAGGGACAGGCTGAGTTAGCAGGTTATCGTAGGGAGACACGACCGTGTAGGTATGAGTTAGTGAGCCTATTTAATTACTAAATCTATTAGAAATCTGTTAGTTCAATAGGATGAAAATATTAAAATTAGCTTTAATAATTTGTTTGCGTATAGCTGTTATCTTTTTATCTGTCTTGTCTATCTTGTTATTATTATTATCCCCAGATTTAGCCATACGACTCACACTCCCTCTAAGGGAAAATTCACTCATCCCAGATACCTACGGTATCAAAAGGATTGAGCTCTGGTGGGACTCTTTCCGTGTTATAGAGCCCTAGGTGACTTGGTATGTTCCTAGGAAAAACCTTAAAAAAAGCACAAAGAAGCTACAGTCAGCAATAATAACAGACACCCCCATAAAAGGTACCATAGAGAAACAGCATAAAGAAAGATTGGCTAAAAACACTTTCAGAAGAAAAAACGCAGAAGGCTAAAAAAGTTAAACGCACAAGTTTTTAATGACGACATTAGTTCGAAAAGTGATGTGAAGTGAGAGTTTGCAACGATTCTAGCAATTTAGAAAGCTTTACATGAGAAAATCAAGATTTATCTATTTAAAGTCATGACTATGTTATAGTAAGATACATGATAGAAAAAACTGTTAAATACTATGTCGGTCAGGTTATTAAGATAAGTAGAGATGAATATAATATCTCTTTCATGAAGAGAATTGTAGCCGACAAATTCGTTTTCCCCGACAAAACAGATGTAGATACCGTAGAAGCAGAAGATATTTTACTAAAACTGCCCCCTCCTACCATTAGTGGAAGTACAGCTACGGCTGCTTGCCAGTTTATGTTCCGTGTGGAGTTTTACCAATTTAAAATACAGTAAAAGAGTTTTTTTTATCCCACTATGGACCACTATGATTTCCTCAATGGACTATACAGTGGTTCATAGTGGGACTTGTTGAATAACATTTATTATAAATAAAGGATTACTTGAAATTATTATTAGTTTGCTTCCTTACATCCATACAAATGCATAGATACTCTTACTATAATTTACAAACGCTTAATCAAGCGGTTATACACTTTTGAAAAAAAAACGTCCTACTAAGGACCAGTTTACCCTGTAGCTTACATTTAAAATTATTGAATTTGTCCCTTAGAGGGAGTGAAAGCTGAAATAATAATAATTATTTTTATTTATTCCTCATTTGAGATTATTAAGTGGACAAAAACGGATATAAAAACTCATCAGCGAAAAGTACGAACACACCTCACAAAGGCACAAAAACACCATCCTCTAAGTGCAGTAGAAAGAACGAGATTACCGCGATATTTAGAAGGAAGAGGACTTATGAATATATGCGAGCAATTAGAAACACAGATTACTAATTTAAGAACTTATTTTCGGTTGCATGTGGAGGGAGACATCTACTCTTCATCGCGGGATTTGTGCAGTAGATGACTCAACACCGATCAAACTACGTGAACAAGAAATGCGTATAAACCACCATACTAAGAACGAAAAAATGTGCATCTGGATGGATAAACCTCTGCACGGGCGACATCCGAATGAAGTCAGTCTAGACTATGTCGACAATAGAGCGTCGAACTATTGGTTGACATCAGGAAAGATGTTCCCTAAAACAGAAGGTTCATTACTTGCCATTCAGGATCAGGTTATACCAACCAAAAATTACCTGAAATATATCGTCAAAGACCCTCGAGTCCAAAACGACAAATACTAATATGGATGTCAAGCCAGGTCAAGCCCAAGAAACTATTCGGAATCTTACCGGGGGCTGCCAGGCATTTGCTGCAACTGAATATAAAGAACGGCATAACTCAGTAGGGAAAATCCTCCATCAAGAGATAGCTTTTAAACTGGAACTTCTACAAACTGTAGCACATAATAGACTAGATCTCGTGCTAGTTAATTAACTAACAAGACAAACAACACTAATCGATGTGGCGTTACCTAACAACAATAATCTGCGTGTTAAGTACAACAAAAGCTAAAGCTTCATTAGCTTCATTAGCTAATTTGAACTTCTTCACTTTGCGCTGTAGAGCCGACTTGCTTACACCATGCTTTTTGAACGAGCTCATCAATGGCATTTGATTTTTTACAAAATCTTTTACTGCAGACAGCACACACCTTGCATATACTTCATGATTTTCTAGACATTTTTCAAAAACTACTGACAGTTGGGATCTTGAATGTCTCGGCATATTAAATTCTGCAAAGAATGAAAATGTTTAGTACGTTTTAGTATATTTCAGTACAGACCGCATTATGTTATCATATCCCAGTATGGACCGCTTTTTTATTCCCACTATGGACCATGGCGCATCTAAATACAAATGACCAAAAATTTTATCAAAGTAGTAGAGCTGGATTTAAACAGAATAAGATAATATTGAGGTTATGTATGTTTTAGATATCAATACCAAATTCAAGTTAAATAGGATACATTTCGGCGAATTATTCCAAAAATTCTGAACAAGGAAATAAAAATTTTCAGCTGATCTCTCACCTGAATTTCCAGAATATCGAAACGCATAGTACTAATTGAAAAACTAACACGAGATTCGGAGGCGGCACTTTTATGATAGCACACGTATTGAAATATAACTCTACCGTGACGATAAAGTAGCCAGGAGAGTGAAATTCCCACTATGGACCGCATCCCACTATAGACCAGTTTACCTTACTGTTATACATTGTTATTATTGTTTGTTAGTCAGTAGAATATACACATTTAGTTTATTACTATAACATTCATATAAATAGTTAATTTATTTATTATTAATATTAATGACCTTGTTAGATAGAATGAGCCTTAGGGTAATTCTTTGTATATTAAGGAATAATATTTGTTTGCCAACTCTCCTGATGGCATGTGCCAAGGAGAAAAAATGTCGCTAAAAGGGAATATTATATTTTTTTCTAATGAGAAATAAAAAGGCATTATTGATTGATACACTTATTTATCACGTAAATAGCATTGATCATTCAAATAGAAATATGCATTATAAACAGGTGTTAGGTATATATAGGGAATGTCTGCAAATGACTTCTAGAAAAAGACAAATGAAATTGTGAATAAACATGGAAACAAACAACCAATATCCGAAACACACATTAACATAGAACACATGCATTCCGTCTTAACGAAAAAATTATGCCAGGCCTGCTAAATACAACTTATTAGGCCTTTAACAAGATAGCTCTTCTGGTATATGGAATTATTCCCTTTCCAAGTCAGAATTTTTTTCTGTCCAACCCTCTTCTACGTTCAATCTTGTCTTCCACTATAAGCTGTAGTAGACTGTATTTATCATTACGGAACACATGACCCATGAGTCATTAGAATCCATTAATCAGCAATTTCCAGAATACATTACAAACCATTTTTTGTCCCAGCCTTTCCACAACATACTTTTAGTGGACCGGCGGATTTTGCAGACTGATGAGTGAGCAATTATTCGTCACTTGTTGCAAACCTTTTTTATACAAAAATTCATACAAGCCCTAAAATTAACAGATCCATTGTGTTAAGTCTTATGCATGAATTTATATATATTTTTTTAACTATAATAACTCACTAAAAGCTTAGATTCAGATGACCAGGAAAATCACAATAAAGCAACTTAATTTTACATGTGTTAGTAGAACAAAAATCGAACAAAAAACTTTGGCACAAGGTAGGCTAAAAAGCACCGCATACGGGCTATTTTTAAAACAACAACTCAAATCACCATCCTCTACAAAAAAAAATTAGACATAAAAATGTTAACGAGTCATACTAGTCGAATATGTGAATTAAAATATTTAGGAGAAGAATATTGAAACATGAAATTTATACATCCAAGAAGAGTCAACCACAACATCGAGTGACAAAAAGAACCAAAAAGTAAACCTTTCTGACCGTGTGTTAAAAATGTTACAGATTGAATCGGCAAATTCTTAGCAAACACTATGTTAGATTCATCAGCAAACCAATGAAGACAAAATAAGAAAGGCTAAGATCGACCACAGATCCAAGACGACTTTTTCCAAATCATGAATGTGTTGCTTGTGTGAGTCCATATCAAATAGGTAAAGAAATAATAATAAGACTTACTCACAATCAATTTAATTTAACAATCTGACGACCGGTTTCGCTTTCTACAATTTGCAAAGCATCTTCAGGTCGAGATACAAAGTTAAACTAATGCTGCAATAAAATAAACCCAATTAGGGTGGTGTCTCATAAAGATAAAATAAACAAATAAATCAGTTCATACAAATTATAGTAATTATGCCAATATTACATGTCTGTGGTTTTCAAAATGAATAATTTGAATATATAAAAGGTATTTACTTATATATACTTATATACGACTTTTTCCATTTCACAAATTTACTGCATTGTCTGTAATTATTGTAGTTTGGTGTATATGGGAACAGTATTACGTATCACGTTTACGGGTGTAAACATATTTACATCCGATTAATTTTAGTCTTAAATAAGGGGTCTACATTTAGGATGTAGCAACCAACATTACGAAATACTAATATTCTCACCAGGCATACTGAGTATTTCACGTCTGCATCTTTTCCGCACCGCCGTTGATAATATTTGGTTCAGTTACAGATAAAAAGTCAGGAACAATTTAGGAAAATGGTATATAAACCACGATAAGACTTTATCTTAAGTATATGTATGTTTATAGTAAAAATCTAAACTTATTGTTAAGCTGTGTTTACTGAGTAACGCTGCTAATAGCCTGTTGGTGGATGTGGCCACTTGGCTTTAATAAAAAAATCAAAGCTATATTTACATGCGCGAGTGAACCACCAGAAAGAACCCATGTTTCGCATGCAAAAAATCGGACATTTTGTTGGAGGGATGTAAAAGAGAAGTTTTGAGAGCAATATATAGTGTGTTAGAACATATATGATTTATTTTATGAGAGTTATGATAAAGCATATGTACATAAAATATGTAAAATGGGGGTTACAAGTCAATATGAATATTTAGTAACTAGATTTAGAACAACTGTAAGTAGATAATGCTCCAATCGATCGAAGTGAAAGCATTTAAATACTTAGGAATGATGATGAATGACCAATGGGATCCCCAACAAGAAATAAAATGCCGTACTGAACAAGCAAAACAAGCTTTTATCAAATTCAAACCGTTACTATATAACCGCAATCTTTCCTTCAATCTCCGCTACAGGATGCTATGGTCCATATTGTTATACGGCATGGAAACATGGACGTTAAGAGTACCTTCTATTAATAAGTTGGAGGCCTTCGAAATGTGGACGTTGCGAAGAATGTTCCGCATACCATGGACAAATAGGATGAGAAACGAGGAAGACTTAAGAAAGACAAATACTGAGAGAGAACTACTCAATTTGATCAAGGTACGAAAAATTGGATACCTCGGCTATATTCTGAGAGTAAAAAATACGCAATCCATCAGCTAATCATCCAGGGAAAGATGGAAGTAAAGAGAGGAGTAGATCGCAAACAAATGTCGTGGCTACAGAACATAAAAAAATGGACAGGCGTAAATAACACTGGCGATCTTTTACATGCCGCAAAAGACAGACGTCTGGCCTTAAGATAATTCGCCAACGCATTATAGGTGTACGGTACTGTAAGAAGAAGTAGATTTAGAATAGAAAACAGAATGTTTAGTTATCAATTCAGATGCAAGGTTTGAAGTGTTGATAGACGAGGACGTGGAAATCAAACAAGTGGAAAAATTTTAATATTTTGGAAACCGAAATTAACAACCGAAATAATCAGGGACGTAAAATTGTAGGATGTTTGAACTCCTTATGAGGGGATCGCAACATTTCTAAAAGGAACAAAAAAAGAATAGGTCAATCCATGGTTGAATCAGTTCTTCTAAAGTATGGACAATTAATGAAAACCTGAAGAGAAGATTGTTGGCAGTTGAAATGGATTATTTGAGAAGTCTATAAGAAATAACATGAATGCTACGGAAACAGTCATTGACGTTATAAAATAGAAAGAAGAGGTTTAAAATGGTTTGGACACCTATTGACAATGCCTGATGAACGTTGGCCCCAAAAACTTCACAGATGGAAGCTCCCTGGAAGAAGAAAAAGAGGTAGGCCTTGACCCTCATGGAATGAAGGAATTAGAAGAGGGATGGAATCGAGAGGTTTGGAGGAGGAGTATGCCTTGGAAGATTGCATGCCTTGGAATACGGCGATAGCCGTCTTCAAAATGTATTGTATTTACAATTTGGGTTTTGTATTGTACATATAGTTATGAGAAGAAAAACTAACAAAGAATTAGAATTGTATAAAGGGGCACAAATAACTAAGTAATTAAAAGTTAAAGTGCTCCCCTTTAAACAAATAAAGAAGATGCCCAAAGGCAGACCGCAAAAAATGTGGAAAAGTATGGTAAGTTACCTTACCATTTACAATGGTAATACCATGGTAGTACCATAATAATGGTAATTCTAACCATTTATATTGGAAATAAAAAGCACTGAACAAAGGGAAATAGAAAAAAAAGTAAAGAAGTTTCATGGAAAAAATTTAAAATAAAATTAGGAGTTAAAATCTAAATATTAAAAAGCGAGTAGAATAAAAACATTATGTTTTGATAGTTTCAGTGAGGTACGTAACAATGAACCTTAAAGATATAAACGTTTTCAAGTAAGAAGTGGACACTATAAATATCACTTGCGACCGGCATTGTTTAAAAATAGCGTGAGAATATCACCGCGATTACGAAATTCACACATACTTGCGCATAATTCTCTTACCTGTCTTATATACTTAATATTAATTAATAACGTTACAACTGAAGAAAAATGCGATTATCCATTCATGCGGCATGTTCTGCAATTCATCGAGTGATTTTAAATAGGCGTAGATGCGTAGAAGCAACAGTTCTACATTTGAATATTATATCATGGATTGTAATATGTAGGTATATAAATAAATATTACTTGTTTTTTTGTATGTGTAAGTTTTATTTATAATTTTATTTCTTAATAGTGAGACATAGTATTCATCAAAGAAACGTAAATATGCAAAAAAATCGTTATGTCAGGATAAAATATTATATTTATATTACACAAGAAATCAGAAAACAGTGCCGCAAAGACAAAGCTGATTACATCTCTCAAATATGTAGAGAGGTAGAGGAACAGGTAGGCTGTCGAAATGAACCGAGGGATTTATTTCAGAAGATCAAACTCCTTACTAAAGAATTTAAATCTCAAACGTGGTCTGTAATAGATAAAGAAGGTAATCTAAAGACCGATACTGACGAAATATTGGAAGCATGGCCAAACCACTGTGTAAAAATAACGAGGTACCAGCAGAAAATCAATGGCCCTCTGACTACTCTTACTCGCTGAAGTCAAAGATACAATTAAATCGCTAAAGGGAAATAAATCCTCAGGCATTGATTCAATGCCAGTTGAAATACTATAGTTAGGTACTAAGCAATGAAGGATTACATATTATCATTCATTCTATCTGTGTCGCTGTTTGGAATTCGGGCAAATGGTCATCTGATTGGTGTTTCTCAATTTATATCCCGCTACACAAAAAAGGAACTACTACCAGATGTGAAAACCGCACACTATCACTAATAACACATGCTAGTAAAATCTTATTGCATAATAACAGATTAAAATACTATCTACATTACCAAATCCCTCAGGAATAGGTAGGTTTGAAGAACAGCGGGGTTTGTAAAGGGTAAAGGTACACGGGAACAAATCCTGAATCTGAGATAACTCATTGAAAAGTCTAGAGAATTTTAAGTACCTACGAGTATATGCTTCGTTGACTACCAAAAGGCATTTGATTGTGTAAGCTGGATAAATCTGTAGTAAATTTTAATAAAAATGGGCACACTAATGCACCTGGTGACACTTCAGAAGTTCTCAATAATTAGGTATTAGACAAGAATGCGTGTTGTCACTTTACTTATTCAACATTTATCTACATGTCATGAAGATGGCTTTAGATGGATGGGTAGTATTTTTATTTTTTCACTACTATATGCCGTTTTTGGGTCCATATTTCTAGAATTTTCTCGTTTAAAAACGTTTCCTCGTTTAGTTTTTGTACCCTACCTTCACGTTTTTAACTTCAGCTCTTAATTCCTTGCCTTTATTTACAATTTTCTGCCTCGTGTGTGTTTTCTTTTCGGTCAGGTCATTTCAGGTCAGATCAAGATCTTTTTCCCAGTAAGAAATCTTCCACGTAGCTATCTTGTGGACTTCCACGACACGAGGTTTTCGTGGGTTTACGATCTGAGAGGCACCGTGGTCTGGTTGTCATCTTCCTCTCCTGCAGGATCTTAGATTTCGAAGTCCATGATCATTAACAGTATGCATACTTTCTTCCTCTGTCATGGGAAGCTGTACTAGAGATATCCACAAGGATCTTTAATGTAGTGGTTTCTCCTGGCCTTCTACATTATGATGCCGTTGACCATTTCTTCTCCGCCTTTGAAACCGATTTCTCGGTCTTAGGACAACAGAGTGCCCTACCACTCACCAACTCATCCGCCCGAAGCAGTTAGACAGTAAAGGGAGATCGCTTATACCGACACTCACTCGGTCCCTATCTGCATTGGCCATCTATGGATAGATGTTGCCCATCTTCTACCACGTGGAGGTTGCAGATTTGAATTTTTTTTTCATTGAGATTAGCCTAACCTTTCGGCATTTCCTAATCGCTCCTAATAAATAACTATATACGGATAAAATAACTATATACGAACGTAACTACTAATAACAAAAACATGCCAATTTGGGACACCCTGTACACAGTAAAACGTAGAAAATTGGAATATTTGGGACATATAATGGAAATGAAACCAAATATAAATTATTAAAATGCATTCTGCAAGAAAAAGTTCAGTGTAACAGACATGTCGTCAGAAGACGAAAATCCTGAGTAACAATCTTAGAACGTTACAACATCCACCACGGATATATTCAGAGCAGCAAAAAATAAAATTATTATGGCGAGAATTATTGCCAACATTCGATTACAAATAGGCACGAACAGAAGAACAGTATCCAAAGTTTACTACCACTAAACTCTGGAATCAAAATCAAATAAATTGACCTCGCTGAATAATCTCGTCAATCGTAGCACATAGTGGAATCTTAAGTTATTCACTAAATTCAACTTATGCTGGTATAGTTGCTATTTTAATTCCTTTATAACAGTTCATGAAATCATATATAAGATTATTTTCAATAATATTACGTATTATTATAACTGTTTGGATGCTGTAGAGTATCTATATGAAACAATTACTGTTTAATGATAATGACAGTCCTGCAATTAAAGTATTTAATATGCAGAAGTTGTTGAAGCACTTCATCTTATACCTCGTATGGTATAAAATATAATTATTAGAATTATTGGGTTTGGAAAATATTTTAATAAAACGTATTTCTTATAATATATGACATTTGAAGAATAAGGAATTGGCAGTAGAATAATTGTAAAAGTGAATGGAAACAAAACATATTTATTTTAATTACTGATTTTCAATTATCAAATCCTATTATTAAAAAATGCAAATACCCATAATAGCTATAATAACAAATAATTTTTAATTGTCTAAATTTTGCCAATATAAAAAGTGGAAATTCTTGCCTGTTTTCTGTGTCTCCTAAGAAAGCTGAAGAAACTCTAAATAAATTTAACATGTTTGTCCAAAATTTACCCAACGATATTACCAGTATAACTAATTCAACTGGAGATGAAGAAACTATTCCCATGGCAAAAACCTTAAAAGACAAATTTGTATAACATCTTCCAAAGGATGTCTACCTGTCTCAGCAAGCTTATAGTGATGTAATTCCAAATAATCCAAACGACAAGTTTGTACTATTTAAGGATATAAAAAAAATCTTTGTACAGATGTAAGACGGCTGGTAAATGTTCAAAAAGTAGCAAACATACATTAAAATTTGATAAAACTATCAACAAAAATAGTTTAGTAGTTAATACTTGCTGCGGCAGAAGAGGAAATTCTAAGGAGGGTGAGCGGAACTGGGCCCGGACTTTGCACACTTGGACCTATTTCCGGCCATCCACCTATCTTATTCCATTCACTATTCTTAAGTTGATCGCCCTTTGATGACTTTGGTTCTTGACATTTCACTTTGCTTCAATCTCCCTTGGGTAGAATGACTTTAAACTTTCCTATCGTCTTCTCTTGGACATACAGTTGTTCCTCGGCTTTTGGCCTTTTTACTATACACGACTCAGGGAAGGTTGCTGAGTTCTTTTTTTACACTAACACTAGGCGCCAGCCATTGTTACCGCGTCCGACAACGGGGAGCGGCATTGCCGTGTATCAGTGTATACGCTCGAAAACGACACTCCCACTCAGAGGAGTAAACCTCGATAAAAATCTGCAACCGCACGGTGTCAGGCGATCCATGACCAAGTGGTGAATGGCCTAGCAGATGGTCACAAACGGAGCCTTCGGAGAACTGAGAATTTTGTCCCTATTCGTGGGAATTATATGGACAAGTACTTAATCAAGCAGAAAAAACAAAACATAGAAACTGTAGAGCAAATTGAAACAAGATATGAATGTGACGATACGGTGTACAAAAGCAGTGAAGGGAACATAGGGAAAGTCCTCAGTGAAGAGAAAAAGAGGAACGAGAAGATTATGACCTTCGGAAAAAGAGGGTTTGTTGGAAGGTCTCCAGTCAGGGCACGGGACCTGACCAAGAAGGATCTTCCAAGGGAAGCAACCGGTCAAAGAAGCTTCTCCCTTGGAGAGAAAAACCTGCGGAGGAGGAGGAGAGCTTTGAGATAACGCTTATGGTAAGAACAATGGAGAAACTTACCAGTGTTACAAATAATTTATTGAAACTAATGTCCGATTATACAAACACGAAGGTTGTGATTAAAAATGAAATAAAAACTAGTCACCGAAGACATGGAAGACACTTTCAGATAAGTCACGCTCGGTAGCTTCGAGAAAGAAAAAAAGCTAGTAAAAAAACCGTTGATAGGTCACGATGGAGGAGACTGCAAGCGTGTTCACACAGATGGATTTTGAGATTGACTAGATTATACAAGAGGCTAGGATGGAGACTGTATCGGTAATCATAGCTGGTGACCTGAATGCCAAGGATAGTCCATGAAACCCACGAGTGCAATATGGGAGAGGAAAATACCTAGCAGAATGGATCGATGCCGTGGGGCTTACCGTGTTATATGGCGGTAAGGTACCTACATTCGTGAGAGGTAATAGTGAATCCTTTCTGGACATCACACTAACCTCAACAACATTTCTAAAGAAATGTAAGCTGGACTGTTTTGCAAGAAGAATCGCTTAGCTGACACAAGTATGTGAGTTTTGAATTAGCTAGCAAAAGACAGAAAAGTAAAAATGGGGATATCAATCTAAAGAATTGTTTAAATTAGGAGGTTTTTGTAGATGCTTTTGGCTTTATTGATCCAGAATATGAGGATGTGAGTTCGTGGCATCATGGGAAAAAATCATGTCCAGGCTGAGAGAATTGGTCGTTAGTGAGTAACTGGTCAATCTAATTGACAGATACTTTACTGACAGTTCCATAAGAGGAAAAGATACCAGCATCAGTTTGTCGCAGGGTGTTCCATAGAGTTCAGTACTAAATCCCATCCTGTTCAATATCCTGTACGACGGGGTATTGAAACTACAGGTACCAAGGGGATGCACTCTTGTAGATTATGCCAATGATCTCGCACTGGTTGCAAAAGCGAGTCAGAAAACGGACATGACTAATGTGGCTAACACAGCCCTGCGTCGCATGGATCAGAGAGAACGATCTACAAACCGAGGTGTTAGTTCTCAAAGCTAGCCAATAAAAATCCTCTCTTCGCCTTATAGTGAAAGGAGTGGGGGTTGAACCGGTTACATCGATTAAGTATCTGGGAGTCTGGTTGTCGGAAGGACTAAGGTTCGGAGTATACATCTAAAAGACGGTAGAAAATGCGAACCGAAATCTGGAGGCGTTGATACGGCTGATGCCAAACATTGCAGGCCCAGGCAGCACCAAAATAAATGTGCTAAATGGAGTTTTTCAGTCGGTGGTAACCTACGCTGTCCCCGTGTGGTGTAGCGTACTAAACACTGCGTAATATGCTAAGCTGATGGAGACTTCGCAAAGGTCTCAGAGTATCTAGTGCATATAGGGCAGTTTCAAATGAGGCTCTATATGTCATTGAAGCGGTGAGACCGATCGTTTTGTTGTACAAAGAGCAAGCGAGGGTGTATGTGAGGAGGATGGATGTAAATATAGATGAGAATGAGAGAGAGAGAGAACGATAGTAGAGTGGTAGAGAGAATGGGCTACTGATAGCGGAAAGGCAAGATGGACGAAGGAGCCTATTCCCGATCTGAGACCGTGGTGGTAATGTAAGTTCAGGAAACTAGACTACTTACTGACGCAGTCAGTAGTTTTGGCTACACAAATAGAATAGGCAAATCTGCCTTGGCAGACTGTACTGATTGTGGGGTACTGGACGCTCCCGCCCACATTTTTAAGTGCCAGAGATAGACAAATGAGAAGGGAGATTTGGAGAGGCGAATGGGTTTCGGGCTGGATCAAAGAAATAGTGTAAACATAATGTTGAGAGAAGAGATATAATAGAGAGAAGTACACTGTCTGATTTCTGGGGTGGTGAAAAAAAAGGAGCAAGAGGACAGAGGAAGAAATTGAGCCAGAAATCTGGAATTTATGGTTAATATTATTTATTAGTTTATGGCCTAACGTCTGAAACATTTTCTGATTTACGGTAATAGTTAGGGTTATTTATAAATTTTTAGTTAAGATTTCCCCAACGTTGTCTTTCAGAATTCAATGGAGACCTTCTTAGGCGCTTACTGGAATCTGGCAATATGGCAATTAGAAAAAAAAGATGCAATACAGTGCCTAGGTTTTCCTCAAGCAATTCGATGTCCTTAACCATGTCTTTTGCTCCCAACCACACATACTCCATTTTTGACCTGCTGGTCTTAAGTCCTTACTCTTCCATAGCCCTTTTTCAACCCTCCAACTCCTCCTTCAACATTTTTTGCTCTTCTCCACTAACACGATATCATTCGCAAAGAGCATTCACCAAGGAGCCCCTTTCTTACCTTCTCTGTCAGTACAACTGCCGCTCTAAACCAATCAATGCGACACAAGTCCTTAATTTGTGTGTACGCTCCCTCTTTCTTTACGAGCCTTACGTAGTTCTCAGGAACCCATTTCTCTTATACATTTAAGATAGCTTCAAGGTGCTTAAAAGTTTTCAACTCGTTCTATAGCTCCATTATTTCTTTTCAACTAAGTTTCCATCTTGGACTGTCTACTGGTTATCATGTAGTTGATCTTTGCAATATTGATCTGCATTCCATGCATCTTCTCCCACTCGATTAACGATATTCTTTTAGTTTCTCTATATTGTCCTTTATTATAACCGTTTCGCCAGCGTATCTTAGATTATTACTAAGAATATCATTCTATTGTAATAATAATAATCCAACTGGCTTACACCCAATCACAGGAAATATAGTAATAACCATAAATAATTAAACAAACCAGATATTTAGAACTGTCAAAGTATTTTATTGATAGAACTGTCAATAATTTCAACTTCTAATAAAAAGTGTTTTTTATTGAAAAACAACCACTGAAAAAATTGAAATAAAGCAAGGTGTGACACAAGGGTGTATACTGTCACCAACCCTGTTTAATCTCTATTCCGAAGACGTAATGAATAGAACACTTTCTGAGCAATCCGTAGGTATTAAAATAAATGGCGTTAGATTAAACAATCTGAGATTTGCCGACGACACCGTCCTGATCGCAGAAACACTTGAAGAGCTATAGACATTGGTGAATAAGATAGCAGACTGCAGCGAAAAATATGGACTTATCTTTGAACATAAAGAAAACTAAATTTATGGTAATATCGAAATCAACACAAAATGTCCAAAATTTATATTTACACAATGAAATTATCGATCGAGTTAGCAAATACAAATATTTAGGCACTTTTATAAATGAAGACAACGATAGCTTAGCAGAACTCAAAATAATAATAGAAAAAGCCAGATCCATATTCACTATAATGAAGAGAGTGTTCTGCGGAAGAAATTTGAGCCTTGAAATGAAACTTCGCCTGATGAGATGTTACGTACTTTCTGTGCTGTTCTACGGAATGGAGTCATGGATGTTGAAAAAGATTGATATTAAAAAATTAGAGGCATTTGAGCTGTGGATGTATCGCAGAATCCTGAGAATATCATGGATCGAGAGAGTCACCAATGTCGGAGTCTTGAGAAGAATGAATAATAAAGAAAAGGAAGTCATATTTACGATCAAAAAACGAAAACTGCAATACTTGGGACATATTACAAGAGGCGAAAGATATGAACTGCTTCGAATAATTATGCAAGGGAAAATAGCAGGAAAAAGGTGCATAGGAAGAAGACGAAACTCCTGGCTAAAGAATCTACGGGAATGGTATAGCTGTAGCAACAACGAATTGTTTCGGTCAGCAGTTTCGAAAATACGTATAGCCCTGATGATCGCCAACCTTCGGAACGAAGATGACACTTGAAGAAGAATTCAAAGAAAGACAGTTAAGATTTGATTTCACGTATATTGCCTATGTGTATTTGCTTATACGTATTTCATCCTAACAGGAATCATCAGAACGACTGATACAGAAGCCCTAAACTTGAAAACAAATATTTTCCGTCAAAAAAAGCAACAATAAAATGGCTTCGATTTGAAAGCTATAGCGGCATCTGATATGCCACTGATAATAAAGGAAAGATGTAGAAAAGGAAATAGTAGAAATCCTACCAACTACCGTACAATCACATTGCTGAACACAAGTAAACTGCTTGCTAGATATTTTAAAATAAGATAGATGTAAATACATAATTAGTAAAGAGCAATAACGCTTTCGGCAAAATAGATTAAAAGGGGAGGCTATATTCATAGCCATGCAAATCACTGAGTTCAATTTGGGATGTACAAAAACCTCGTTGTCGAATTCACAATGTATAATCAATGATAAGGCAAAAGGATACTTCTGTTTCCTTTTTTTTTTTAAAGAGAAAAGTTCTATTTTCTCAAACACACATACATTTTCTACTTTGTCCTCCATAAGGAGAGTAAAGTGGAAATTAATGTTGGGCAATGTGGCAAGTAATAAATAAATAGGTGCAGTGTTTTGTATTGACGCAGTATGACGTATTTTATGATTGTGATGGAATTAAATGCAAGTAATGATTTAATGAATGAAAATGTTGGTTGTTTATATTTATTTTTTCAAATTCGAGCATGTATCTACTTGATAAAAATTGGAAGTGCAGAGTTTATGAGCCCACTTCTGACAAAAATTACACTGAATCAACACTTCCTTGCTCTTGGAATAGCTGTATGGTTCGATGCATATGGGACATAAAACACCGTCATCAGGTTGGAGATCTTCTAGAGATTTCGGTATGATGAATTTTTGTTTGCAATTTTATTCACACGTTTTTCGGTGTTCTTCGTCAAAGTCCCCTTTGACGTTTTCTTATTAGTCTTTCTATAGTTTTTTATGTGTACTTCTAATTTTTGGCATCTGGTCCGGCATTTAACATCAGAAGATCGTTTAACTCTGTGAAAGGGTAAGATTTCCTTAGGAGACACTATGAAAAAGTCCCCGCCGTAAGATGCCTGTAGTATTTTTTTCCATGATTGGAGATTTCAGTTTGGCTAAATGGAGAAAAGTTCAGGTCAGAGTTAATGGGCAAATGCCACATTTTTGAAATTAAGGGGTGATATTTTGAGAGGTAAAACTCTTTTCAAAGACAGTTTTCACCAAACTGCCTATGTCATGTTGAAATATTCTCCGACCTGAAAAATTCTTTTAAAAAGTGTCCGCTGCAATTTATGCAGCTGGTGGTACAGATAACATGATGGCGCCGTTTTCTCTGGCGAGAATATTACCGTTCAAAATTAAATGAGAACTGTGGTCATCCAAAACTAAAAGCACAGGGTGTTATTTGGATGGTCGAACTATTTTAATAAAGAACTCTAACCATTCATAGATATCTGCATTGATTCAACCAGAATCCCTGCACCAAGCGGCGCTACCAACTGTTCCAGAGTCCAATTTGCTTTCTCCTACTTTCTTTCTCTTTTCGAAAACAAAGGTTGGCGGGATAAAATTTTCAGCGCCATTGATGCAACAAATTATTGTGGTCAGTTCACCTCTCTCAGCAAAACTTAATACTTACACTTGGTTTTTTTCCTTTTACTGAAATGAGCCTTGGTAGTTTAGAACATGATTTTTTCAAATCAGACTTATCCATGTTATATAATATGCTAGTTGGGTTTTGTACGAAATTGTTGTTTTCATACAATTTTAAAACATATTTTTCCTGCATGGTTGTTCTTAAATAGATGTGGTACATCATTTTTCACTTCAATCTGGAACGCAAGTTTTTGAAGAGAATTCCTTGTGAGGCCACAAAACTTGTAATCCATATATTTGGCATATTTTACAACTTCGCGTTCCATTCCTGGACTGAATACTGAAGTGAAGTGGTCTAACTTGTTTTCGCTAATCCTTTCTTTATGTGAAGGTGGAGCTTACCCAAAGGAATACTGTAGCGTTTGAAATGCTCGTCTTGCGACCTCCATATCATTCTCAGTCCATTGGGGTCTTTCGTTTATATTTATTAACTATTTTTACTATTTAACTAACTATTTAATTTGAATAATTGTAACATATATATATATATATATATATATATATATATATATATATATATATATATATATATATATATATATATATATATATATATATATATATATATATATATGTTACAAAGCAAGCAAAGCGGAAAGTTTACACTTTGGCCACAAACGAACTGTCCACTATGCCCTCCCTCAATACAAACCATGAATTCTAGAATAGAACCCTTGTTTAAACTGTGGTGAATCTTCGGTGACTTTGGTCTACAAATATAAATAAGTAAGGTTTATATTTTGGAAAATACCTAATGAAAAATACACAAATACACCTCAGTTTGTTTGATGTTGATGATTTCTTCTTCACGTGTCATGTCAGAGTGATACGAATTTGACAATCACCATTGCGAGGGCTTCTCGATCTTCTGTCACATGAAACAATAATTATTGTCTCGCATTTGTTTGTTGATATGTATATTCCCTAAAACACAACTCAAACTAATGTAGGTACAGTCTTGCACGTGGGCAATACAAATGACCATGTGGGACAAATACAATGCTGCCCTCTGTTGTAGATGATATTCACCATTCATATCTATAGGGAGCTACGACGTGCATTTACAATGGCACCATCTACTAAATCTCTGAGATAACGATTTTCCGCTTTGCCCGCTATTTTTCTGCTATTCCCTCCGTTACCCTACGCACACATATTAATAAGGTCAATATGATATAATATGTAATAAAAATACAATAAAAACAAAAATAGTGCTTGGGATCTCAGAAATGATAACAGTGAGATCAAAAACTTACCTCTGTAACAACCAGGATGTACGATGGGAAAGACAGAGAAGACGGGTGTGGAACTAACATATTACATGATCAGATAGTGGAGGACTAGCCAGAATTGCAAGATACCAACAAGTTTTAAAATAATTTTAACCAACAAGTATAAGTCCACCAGAAAGTCATTTTAATCCTAAGGCTTATTTTTCTCCAATAGAAGAAGAATCATGTATTTGTTGGGTAATAGGAAAATACAGGTGTATTCGCCCGCCGTACGTTTGGTTGCATAATATATCATATAGTAATTAACTGCTGCATGTGTTTAAATGATATTTAATATAAATACAAAGGAATGGAAATACCCCAAATTGTTTGAATTAAAAACAATCTTTCAAAACTGTAATAATCTTTATTATCATGATAGGTACAAAATACGTATATCAATATCATATTTCTCAGTATTAATTTACCAGACACTTTTAAGGATATGTACGATATGTTTGGTTGCATAAAACATGGAAATATTAAATATTTATAAAATATTTTTTAAGTTATTTTTATTAAATTTCAATTTAAAGAAGTAAAATATTTTATTTTTGAATATTTATTAATAATTTGTAAAACAAGGTTTTAAAACTTCATTAATGTTTATGAACATGTGATCCTTTTTGCCAATCCTGAGCTGTGTCACAGTTTGCAATATCAAAAACGTGTTGGTCGAATCAAATCTAGTAAATTCCTAACTATCCTTCGCCTTCGCCATTGCTGTCTGATTAAATAATAAACTGCATGCCGGGGGTTTAATGTAAAATATATTTATTAGTTAATAACTTCCACTTTCTATTCAAATATGACTTCAATTATTGTTGCTAGAACTTTAGCACCAGGTAATTTTATCTTTATGTTGTAAGGTTATCTTTATACTCTCCTCTTTTTTTTGGTAAGGTTATCTTTATATTATATTCTTTTTTAGTGGTGCACCGTTCCCTTAAACAGCTTTTTTCCAAAGGAACTGGCACAAAGGTCAGGAACTACTGTAAAACATTACAAGTAGCGACAGTTCAATACAACCAAAAACGATTATATGCAGAGAAAAAGGTGTTTGAAAGAACCAAACCACATTGTAATGTGGGTACTATAGGACATGTAGATCATGGTAAGACTACACTTACTGCAGCTATTACCAAAGTTTTAGCTGAACAAAAGTTAGCTCAAGCAAGAGGATATGCAGATATTGACAATGCTCCAGAGGAAAAAGCTAGAGGTATGTAATAGGTGTGTGCTCCAAACAATAAATCAATGGAACAATTTTTAGAAGGATATGAATACTTGCATATATTAAAAAATTTACATCTTTTAGGTATTACTATTAATGTTGCTCATATTGAGTATCAAACAGAAAACAGACATTATGGCCACACAGACTGCCCTGGGCATGCTGATTACATCAAAAACATGATCACAGGTGCAGCACAAATGGATGGTGCTATAATGGTTGTAGCAGCTACTGATGGTGTCATGCCCCAAACCAGAGAACATCTATTATTAGCAAAACAAATTGGTGTCCATCACATTGTAGTCTTCATCAACAAAGTTGATGCAGCTGATAAGGAAATGGTTGAGCTTGTAGAAATGGAAATTAGAGAGTTGCTGACAGAAATGGGTTTTGATGGAGAGAATATTCCAATTATTGCTGGGTCTGCCTTGTGTGCTTTAGAAGGAAAGAATCCTGAAATAGGTAAGTGTGGTATTCTGTT
Organism: Diabrotica balteata; assembly: GCA_918026665.1. NCBI lineage: Eukaryota > Metazoa > Arthropoda > Insecta > Coleoptera > Chrysomelidae > Diabrotica > Diabrotica balteata. The sequence goes on from OU898278.1 coordinate 39,175,574, forward strand.
GCTGCTAGTTATCTTATTGTCATCCTTGCTATTATTAAAATAATGGATAATCATATGAAATATGATTGCATTACTTCAATAATAAAACATGTTTTAACAGAGATGATACATAATATTCTATTTTCTCTGGTCTAAATTACACAAACTATCAAATTGTTTTATAATATATGATTGCATATAGTACTGACACTTCTATAGTTTTTGCCATTATTTTCTGCTTCACTTTTAAAGACAAATGATGACAAAGATATAGATTTTGTACCACAAAATATTTAATTAATGTTTGGGCCAAACTCTCTTCCCACTCTATCAATGGCATTTAAAAGATTTTAGAAGATTTCTAAAAGAATTTAGATTATTATTGATTAATGTATATTTTTATTTACTGTATAATTATTTCTAGGTTCTGAAGCAATCCTAAAACTATTGAAAGAAGTAGATGCCTACATTCCTACCCCAGTAAGAGATTTAGACAAACCATTCTTGTTACCTGTAGAACACACTTATTCCATACCTGGAAGAGGTACTGTGGTGACTGGAAGATTGGAAAGAGGCATTTTAAAGAAGGGGGCTGAATGTGAATTTGTAGGGTATAACAAAGTGCTGAAAAGTACAGTTACAGGTGTAGAAATGTTTCATCAGATTTTAGATGAAGCTCATGCTGGTGATCAACTTGGAGCATTAGTGAGAGGATTGAAGAGAGATGACATTAAAAGAGGTAATACTATTTTGTATTAACAATTGAAGGTATCTTGTCCGTAACATGATGTGGGTAAATATAATTTAGTGACAATTTTATAGGATAAAATTCTACTCAGTTCTTTAGTGTATTTCCAAGTGTGGGTGATACTTCTCAGAAATAAATTCCAGAAACCAGGTTATGTGCAATCTTTCTGCATATGGCTGTAAGCGACTCCAACAGCCCCTACGAGTCCTACACCAACTAAGGTGACATGATGCTGAGACACTGTGGGGCTCCACCTTACCCGTAGTATGAGGCGGAAAGATAACGCATGCGGAATTCCACCTCGCATGTAGACAGGTCACTGCCGAAAGTCACTCCTCTACCACTTGAATCATTCCAGGTAGGTACATGCCAGGACACTGACACCACTCTCGGTGATGTAAGGCCGTGGGAGGTATTTACTGGCCCAGCTTGTTCAACCTCACCTGGCTCTTGTGGAATGAGAGTAGAGTGGTCCCACGAGATGCTAGTCTGGGATACTCGGAGTGTAGACAGGTGACTGAGATGACTATGCATCTTGAGTGCGTTTCTACAGACCCAACATCTTAAATGACGGCTCTCCACCTCTCATTACCTACCCATAAGTCGCCTCTTACGAGAGGCAGGGTCTTCTGGCCTCGGCAGTATTCTTATCTCAGCGAACCAAATGGAAACACCTGCACACATTGACTAATTCGTGTTCCCTCCAATTAAAATTGGCTGGACCCGGTCTTCCTTGCCTTTCAACATACGACAGTAAGCGTAACCGCTGCCTCTACGAGTCCGACACCTACTAAGGTGGCACGATGCCGAAACATCGTGGGGCTCCACCTTACCTGTAGTACCTGTGTCGCGGGTACGTCACCCGTCCGGAGCCGTGCGTTTTGCATTCTGTATTGACAGTTTGTGTAACATTTTAAAGTCTTTATATGTTCTCTCAATGTCTGGTAACAGATACAGTTTTTAAGTTGTTCTAAAATGTGCAGTTAATCACGCATATCTTTTAAGTCATTGTTAAACCCATTATTTTATTCTTCTCTGGGACCAAATAAGCTTCTTCCAGAATATTCATAAATCTGTTCTTCTCATTCATATCCATTTCTTTCACATTCACATAGTCCCAACTTATTTAAAATATTTGACCTGAACATATTTTTTTTCTGATACTTATCAACTTGTTGCAATGAAAAACCAATCTGTTGTCCTTTGTGGTCTGAGAAATCCAGTTCACATACTCCTGCCATCTCGCACTGTATCTCAGAATCCAGAAAAATGTTATTAAGACAGTTTTCTCCTTGAGCCGGCTGAAAAATTGCTTGATTTAAATTGTAACTTCCCATTATTTCTTGTACCCTAGTTGTATTGATGTCGTTTGTACAAAATTTGATATGGAAGTCACATGCCATAATAGGTCTCCCCATACCAATACTTTCCAGAAGTCCATCTAAAGATATTACAAAGGTGTCAAAAAAACTAGATGGGCTTCAATATAAACATATAATACTTACATTTACCTTCTTTAAAACAATCATGCAGTATTCAATACTCTTTTCTTAAGTTAAAATTCACATTACAGTTAAAAACATTAAAATTCAAGTTCTCTCAAACAAAAATACATGTTCCTCCTCCAACTCAATCCAATCTGGTCGAAAAAGCTGTCAGTTTAAATGACTAAGTGGATTGCTTGTCTGCAATAAAAGCCGCCAGTTTATCAACTTTATTCCGTAATTATTACACATTTGCATGTAGAATCCTTAGGTTGACATTTGTTTCATGGATAGTATGTGGAGTTTTTAGGGCACTTTCTCCTGATTCAGAAAATAGTTAACAGGACATATTTCTGAACATAAATAATTGAATGAGAGCAATTTTTGTTTCTTCTAGTTTTATTGCATTATATTGCATTGATATTATTTTCTTGCACTTACAGTAAGCATCCAAAACACAGGACTTCAGAAAGTCCAAAATGTTTTCAGGTGTAATCTCTGGAGTCAATCCAGTGAAAAAAAGGAAATACCATTTTCAGTGCTGCCCTCAGTGCACAATTTTAGTTTGAGCCCTTGAGTGGTTTAGGTCTATTTGTTTGGCTTAGTTTACTGAACTCTTTATTTATTTATTTTTTTTTTGTTTTGAACAGTTTTTCATCCATCATTTTTGTTACTAACCTCTTCCATTTGTTGCTATTGTTGACGTGCGTCATGTGTCAGTGGAGTGCCTGAAATATGTTTGTGTTTTGTGTGGCTGTGTCAGATTTTTGATCTTCGTATTAATGGGGTTCATTCAGCTCGTCGTTTTCCGCTACAAACGTAGATATAGCTTTATCCTCGTCAGTAAAGGTAACGTCATTTGTTGCAAACTTTATGTTATTGATTTTGATAACTGTTGAAGGTGCGGAAAATTGGCGCGAACTGCGTTCTGTTTACTAACCTCAGTTTTTCGTTTGTGGTTTTGTTTTTTAACTTCTGACCCAATTCAAACACCTTTCCACAAAGAAGGTCACTAATTTCCTTCAGGTTCATCACTGAGGTACTTAGCAGTCCATTATTTTGGATGTAGAGCTTCAATTTATCCGAGATTGGTACACCGGCGTTGTCGTTTTAATCGGCACATACAATTTCTTTTTTTATTTCCTGGACCATAAAGCCCTGGGTTGTCACGATGCAGTGGCTGTGAAAATATTACTGGCACTACACACATCCAACGCAGTTTTTTCTTTTTCTATCACACATTTTACAGAAAATTGAAACTTTTTCAGGAGATGTCAAGTCAATCTCACTTTCCGCCATGTTGAATATGTTACAAGTCATCTTGAATATGTTACTTATTTAAAATGTTAAGACCTTATTTAATAAGTAAATCTTATTTGTTGTTTAAGGTATGATTATGGCTAAACCTGGAACAGTAAAGAGCTATGACAATGTTGAAACTCAAGTATATGTTTTAAGTAAAGAAGAAGGAGGTCGCCCGAAACCGTTCACATCTTTCATTCAGCTACAGATGTTCTGCAGGACCTGGGATTGTCCTGTACAAGTAGTTGTACCAGACAAGGAAATGGTCATGCCAGGTGAAGATTCTAAGTAAGTTAAATAATTTGTAGTATTCTGCGAACAGATCAGATAAGGTTTTTGTTCATAAAATGGTTTAACAAAAGGAATTTATATAAAAGGAAATATAGTTTTTTGTTGGAGTTTTTTCTATTACCTTTTTTTGATATTTAGGACATATCTATATAATTTTGCTATAGTTTGCATTACAGCCATTCATCTGTAGTTTTCATATTATTTACGTCGATCACATTTTTGCTAAATATTGACTGATGACTTTGATGAAAGTCACCATCATTCTGGCTCTACAACTCTACGTGGGTCCTAGCCTCCTCAATAATTTTTCTTCAGTCGTCCCTGTCCATCGCCTTTCTCCGCCAAGCATGTATTCCCATATTTCTCATGTCTTCATTGATGTTATCAAGGAACCTTGTTCTAGCTCTACCCATCAACAAGCCCTATCTATCTCAGACGTCCTACTTTAATAAGATTTACGATATCAGGTTCGTGATACTATAAAGTTCGAAGTTGTATCGTCTTTTCCACACTCTATTGTCATTCACTACTCCATAAATTCGCCTTAGTACTTGTCTTTCGAAACATTCTAACATGATTTCATTATTTTTTGTTAGAGTCCAGGTCTGAACCATATGCTAGGACTGGGAGTATTTTGTTTTGTAGAGTTTTACTTTTGTATTTCTCGATATAATTGTGGAGTTAAGGAGGTTGAGCCCAAAATAGCATCTGCTGGCCGTGCAAATTCTGCGGTAGTATTATTTTCAGTGTTTAGGAGTGCTCCCAGGTATACAAATTCGTTCACTGCTTCGATGACGTCGTTTTCTATAACAAGTGGTCGTAGTATTTGTGGTTGCGTGCTTATTTTCATATATGTTAATATGAAAATACTGTCTTAAAAATAACAGACACCATCGGCGGTATAAATGACTCGTCCTCTATTCTTAGCACCAGTAATGCATTGATTAGGGAGACTGAAACTTCGCAAGCCCCGAAGATGACATCGAAGAGAATGCGGAAAGCTCGGCGCAATGATAATCTACGCGGTTCAATGCAGAAGTCTGTTGAGTTTATTATTAATTCCTGTAATAGTATTAATCTTAGCTCTAGGTATAAGCAGTGATAAAACAATAGAAAGGGTTGGAAACCTTTCACACTGTAACTCTTGAAGATCTGAGTCAGATAAGAGGAGAAAAAAAGTAAGAAACGTTTCGTTTTGTACTTACAAAACAGCATCAGTCCAAATCTGCAAGAGTAATACTCTTTTAGAAGGATTACAGCCACCTATTCTTATTCATTCTTATATATTATAAGAAGAATGGGTACTGAGAGAGAACTGCTAAATATTGTAAAAAAACAGAAAAACGAGTTATCTAGGACATATTTACAGAGGAAAAATACAACTTCCTACGACTTATAATGGAAGGGAAAGTGGAAGGAAGAAGAAAATGCTCCTGGTTGAAGAATCTAAGAGACTGGACAGGAATGGACACACATTTGATACTAAGAATATATCAAGATAGAGAGCAATTTGCTATAGCCAACCTTCAGTAATGGAGAAGGTACCTTAAGAAGAAGAAGATTCTTATTCAGCTGCTAGGTCACTAGCTAGCTACTTATTCACAACTACTGTAAATCCAAACCAATCTCACAAGTTTTAAGGCAGGATCTTCCTGTCTTGACTCCATTTGCCTCTTATTTTTCCCTGGAGTGAGAGATCAAGTACAAAAAACAAATAGACTGGCAGGATGAGAGTACTGAGAAGAATTACAGGAAATTCGTTGAGATCGAAAGAGAAGTGAAGACATTAGAAGAAAACATAACGTACAATGTATAAATGAATAGACACAAAATAGAAAAAAAGAATGGAATAACCACATATGCAGAATGGGTATGTAGTTGACTGTGTCGTCAAAATAGCAAGAGATAAGTCACCAATCGGCAAAAGAAGTATCCGACGACCGCGCAAAAGATGGATTGACAACCTTCCATAAAGGTATTAATCTGCCAATGAACAACCAGAATTGCCTATTAAAGAGGAAGAAGAAGAAGATCAATGAAAAATAAATGTGACTGTGCACTTTACTCCACAAAAAAACATTAAATAACTTTTTTAGGTATGGGTGTCAGAACCCGACCTTTTATTGGAGTTGAAGCAGCGATAGAAAAATGTCTCTTTAAGGTTAATTTCTATTATCTATTTTTAATCCAAGGTTAATTTCTTGGCATTTCGTAGTTCTCATTGGGGTGTCTTGTTCCCTATAAATATTCTCAATTACATGCTACCATTTGCTTCCAGTTGTGTCCTCCGATCTTCTAATATCATCCGACCATCTCATTTGTGCTCTTGCTCTGCTCCTCTTTCCTAACCATGGTCTCCATTGTTGTATTTCGTGGTTCCATCTCTTATCCTTCAGTGGGGCATTGTGTCCTGCAAAGCTCCATTTTAATTTGGCAGCATGTTCTCCTGCGTCTTTTACTTTCGTTTTGCTTCTAATCCATTTGTTTGTTTGTCTATAAGTCTCACCCCGAGCATTGATCTTTCCATCGCTCTTTGTGCTTTTACTATTTTATCCATGTTAGGCTTGGTGAGTGTCCACATCTGTGAGCCATACGTGAGTATAGGGAGGATACACTGATCGTAAATTCTGGTTTTCAAATATTGTTCTATTTTAGTGCTTTTCAAGATCCAACTCAGTTTTCCAAATCCTGCCCACCGGTAATCTTATTCTCCTGGTAATTTCGGCAGTTTGGTTTTCTTTGTTAACTTTCATTATCTGTCCCAGGTAGATGTATTGGCTTACTGTTTCTAAATTTATGTCGTTCAACGATATTTTTTTACTGTTTGGTGTATTTGTCGTTATTTTTGTTTTTTCCAAGTTCATCTTAAGACCTACTTTTTCCGAAACTTGTAGCGAATATTACAATGTCATCAAGATATCTTAAATAGTTTTCTTCCATTAACATTTATTCCTTTATCTGTCTAGTTCATGTTTTTGAACACGCCTTCAAGTCCAAGCGTGAATAGCTTTGCTGCTACAGGGTTACTATTTCTAAATTTCGAGGCAAAATTTACAACAAGTAATCGCCAAATATTGAGCAACTTCGTTCGTTTTATAAAACCATAATTATTGTATTTTTGTTACAGATTAATTTTGAAAATGATGCGACCCATGGTACTTGAGCAAGGTCAGAGATTTACGCTAAGAGATGGTTCACAAACCTTAGGAACTGGCGTAGTAACGAAAACCTTACCCCGCCTCACAGAAGATGAACGTATTTCTTTAACAGAAGGCAAGAAAGCCAGAGAAAAGAAAATAAGTGCAACCAAGTAGATTGTAAATTTTTATATATTTTGTTAATTAATGTTTACTATGCCGAAGAAAACAGAAAATTACTGATGTTTCTGTGTGAGAATGTTAGAAGGTTTGTTTTAATAGAGAAACTAATAGGTATCATTTTTTATTTCTATGTATTTCGATTTTAGTGTCTCGTTATCAACAGCTGACTGTATATTTTATATATGTTTTGAAGGGTTTATTATGAGTTTGTTTTTGAATTTATTGGTTTGCAATAAAATCATGTGCAGATAGTACTGGACAAAAATGTTATGTTATGCTTTAGTAGCCATTCGTTTTTCTCTGTGTATTAAAACCTGGGACAAAGAGGATGTTAAAAAAAGTAATGAGTACCAGGCCAGAAGGAAATTGTTACTCATACTATTAGTTCGGCTGTCTGAGTATGTATAAAAAATAATAAATACAAAAACGGGATGTGGTACTCCGGCAGTGACCGAGGAGGGGAAGCATAGCTTTCTTATTGTCTACGTACGGAACGAGGGTTTATAATTTTATTAAATTAAACAGGTAAAAAGAAATAAAATAAGACTTACTCACAATCAATTTAATTATACCACCAACGACCGGTTTCGCATGCTACAATTTGCTATGCATCTTTAGGTCTTACGGTACCTGGTAAATTAAATGCTGAAATTTCAGTACTATTACTTTAAATTGTCCAGTATCATTCTATCTGTCATGTTTTCCAAAGATGTGAAACAGTTGTATACTTCTTCATTTGCGTTTTGTCTTTGGATAAAGGTTCTTACAACGTTCAAAGCACTTTCCACATCTTGTCTATTAGGACCTTCTTACGTAGATTCACCGCGATTGTCTTCTCCATCTTCATCACTTTCTTAACTGACGATAACGCGCTCCACCTGCGGATTTATTACTTCTGCGATAATTTCAGTATCCGTCGGAAGATCACAAACAATGACGTCATCGTCAATGGAAATAAATTCAGCAAATTCATCATCATTGTTCAGTTATTCAACAGGATATTCATCTTCTTCGTTTTCTACGTCAGTCTCTGTCCACCCCTCATGACCGAAACAGTACTGTTTAGGGTAAAGCATTTGAAATTGCGGTTAATTCCCAATAAAAAGTAAATAATATTAAAATGTCACAAGAAAATAGCTTCAAAGGAAAATATCTGTCGACAATGAAGGTCGCTTTACTGGAAAGAGACTCCTGTGATCCAAGAAATCAGGTTAACATTTACAAGCATATCTAGATTATTGATAATTTGCCCAGCGGGACAAAAAAAATAATGTTACGATTTTTTGCAAAGGTTACAAAAGTGCTACAATTTATTATCATGAAAACAGCATAAATTTCATGTCTTTATCAACTATGTGCTTCAACTTGGTAATACTTTAGAAACAAATTGAAAACTCAAAGATATTTCAAAAACAAACTTAATGAACTGTATTTAAAATCATATTATTAGGGTTACTTTTTCATTGAATAAAGTATAAATAAAATAGGGTTTTTTTGTTTCCTGTTATCTCACCTATTTATAATAGAATTATAAGTTATACAGCCGAGACAGTAAAGTCTATTTGGTGAACTTACACAGGTTTCATCATCAATCTGGCTTTACAACCCTACGTGGGTCGTAGTCTCCTCAAGAATTTCTCTTCAGTCGTCTTCGTCTTTATCCATCGCCTTCCTCCGCCAAGCACGTATTCCCATATTTCTCATGTCTTCATCAATGTTTTCAAGGAACCTTGTTCTGAGTCTTCCTCTTGTCTGACCAATGGGACTATCAGGAGCGTTTTTCTAGCTGGGTTATTTTGTTCCATTCATATTACAAACATGCCCTATTCACCTCAGAGGTCCTATCTTAATATGTTTTACGATATTAGTTTCATGGTATATTCTATGTATTAAGTTCGAAGTTGTATCGTCTTCTCCACATTCCATTGTCATTCACTACTCCATAAATTCGTCCTAGTACTTTCGAAACATCCTAACATGTTTTCATTATTTTTTGTTAGAGTCCAGGTCTCTGAACCTGGTCTCAGGTTTTGTAGAGTTTTATTTTTGCATTTCTGGATATAATTGGGGATTTAAGGAGGAGATTGAGCCCAAAACATCATCAGTTCTTGCAAATTTTGCGGTAGTATTATATTCGGTGTTAAGGAGCGCTCCCAGGTATACAAATTCGTTCACTGCTTCGATGACGTCGTTTTCTATAACAAGTTGTAGTATTTGTGGTTGCGTGCTTATTTTCACATACTTCGTTTTGTTGGTGTTTATTATTAAACCCATTATTGTAGCTGATTCCTTTAACGATACATACGCTTCTCATTACTGCGTTTTCCGTTCTCCCAACAATATTGATACCATCAGTGTAAGCCAGGATTTGCATTGATTTATTATATATTGAACCAATGCTTGTGATTTGTGACATACGTATTTTTGCAGAGCCAGATGGAACACTATACAGGAGAGAGGGTCTCCCTGGCTCAGCCCGTTATTTGTTTTGAAAGGTTCAGACTGTTTCCCCTGAATTACTACTCTACATTCAACTTTTTCAAAAGTTAGTTTTGTTAAAATTACCAACTGATTTGGTATTCCTAGTTCTTTCATTGCTTTGAACATTTTTCTTCAATTCACATAGTAGTAGGCTGCTTTTTAGTTTAAATATGTGATGAGTATCAATGCCATATTCCAGTGTTTTTCCAAAATTTGTTTCAGTGTTGCAATCTGATGAATTGTCGAGTTACCACCTCTGAAACCAACCTGGTATTTTCTTACTATCTGTTTTGCATATGGTGCCATACGATGACATAGTACTGTGGAAAATATTTTATACGCTGCATTTAGAACCGTAATTCCTCTGTGGTTAGAGCATTCAATAATATCTCCTTTTTGATATATCATCATCAGTAGCATTACAGCTCGTCATGAGCCAAAGCCTTCTTCAAAACAATCTTCCATTCGCCCCTGTCTCTGCAGGGACTCTTCTTCATGCTTTAACTCCGATGAATTTTAGATCATCCTCTATGTTACCTTGATACCCTAAGTTTTGGTCTTCCTCTGTTCGTCTTCCCACTGGTCCTCTTCGATCGAAAATTTTTCTGATCGTTGCACAGTTTCTGGCTAGTTTTTTTACTGCATCTTTAACTTCAAACATCGTTGGTGGTGTCCCCCTTGGCGCGTTACTGGTTTGACACAACTGACAACCCTAATTGACGACCATTTTTTTTTTCAGGCAACCTTATATTATCATATTAAGAAAAAAAATTGCTTTAATTTGATATAAAAAAAAATATGCATATACATCATGAGCAGCATATTTTATTTAAAAAATAAATGAACGAAATAAATTTTGTGTTTAAAGATTAATTACTATTATTTGCGGCCACTTTTTGACTGACACCCTTTTATCAATGTATTCTCCTAATTTTAAATGTACGCAAATATATGAGTTTGATTAACTAACTACGTTATGAACGTAGTGATCCTGCAATGGGATCTTAGACTCACAGAAAACGATTGGGAAACAATTGCAAATGGATTCGAAAAAAAACTCGAATTTTCCACATATTATCGGTGCTATCGACGGAAAATATATTAGACTAATTCAACAGATAAATTCCAGGTTGCTATAATATAACTATGAACATTACTTTTCCATTGTTTTACTTGCAGTATGTCAAACCACTAGAAAAATGGTGACTACATTCCATATATAATGTAAGTTTGTAATGTTTTACGATGGTAGGAGATGAAGCCTTTGGCTTACACGAAAACCTTATGAGACCATAATGAGGACACAATCTTAGTTACAAGCAAAAAATCTCCTATCGTTTATCTAGTGCACGCCATTTCATTGAGTGTAAATTTGATATAAAAAAAATATATTATCCAATAAGTGGAGAATATTCCACATCATTGAATGTATCTACGTATAGATTTAGTCAAAAAAAAAAATTGTGAAGACATGTTGCACTTTGAACAATTTTGTACGGTCAAGAGATGATTATTCATACGAAGATACTTTGACGATATTGGGGTTCCAACCTGCACTGAAGATCAAGAACGTAACTAAAGAGATAGAACAGCACTTACATTTCGAGACAAACTGGCAGAATATTTTGTTAACCGCCCATGGCAAAGAAATATATGATAGGTATATAGAACTCAGTCTCCACAGTAGGACCGGTAGACAGTGGCGACGCCTTCAATTCGGACCCGGCACGAAGTGAGCTACCTGCCATTCATTTTCTTCTCCATCCTCTTAATAAGCAATTCAGCTTGTTCATTATCGGATTATTACCTCTATGGAAGGTTGTTGCTCTGTCTATTGCAAAGTCGTCAGATACTTTTTCTACCCATTGGTGATTTATCTCTTGCTATTTTGACCACACGAGTCTCCCCCATTCTGCTTATGTGGGTATTCCATTCTTTTATATACTGTACGTTACATTTTTGAAGTTATACTTCTATACGCACGGTCGACGTTGGAAATTTGCATGGGAGTGAATCTGTGAAACCATTACATATGTAAGATAATGAGTAAAAGAGAGAAAGAAGATATATTTGAAGTTATACTTCTATACGCGCGCTCGACGTTGGAAATTTGTACGGGAGTGAATCTGTGAAACCATCACATATGTAAGATAATGAGTAAGAGAGAGAGAGAGAGAGAGACAGAAGATATATTTTCTGTCTCTTCCTCTCTCGAGAATAAAAATGTTCCTTTTGTATATATAATATATAAAGAACAATATGAAAAACCTAACATAACTAACCTAACCTAACATCCAATGAAAAGTTATTAAGTGTGTTACCTCAAAACGAGATGTAGCAGTCAATGATATTAAAATTGTAAACAAGCTTAACGACAATGGACATTGTAAAATTATGTTGTATAAACAATAAATTGAACTAAATATAGTTAACAATTTTCATAAACTTAGCACAGCAAAAGACATGTGGTAATTGTACATGTATATAAAAAATTCATGATAAATTTGGCTCAAGTTACTAATGTCAGTTCTCTTATTAAGAGTGTTAGGGTGTTTAAGTATATAACACATTTCTAAAAACTGCCTTTTAACGAGATTGCGTTCAGAACCAAGAATCTTAACTTCATTAAAATCTACTTTGTGTTTAGTGCTAATTGCATGCTGTGCAAAGGCACAAATATGCTTAGATAAGTTGATATCACTGCGGTGCGTCGTAAGACGCCCTCTCAGTGATCTCCCAGTCTGACCGATGTAACACGAGTCACACTTAGCACAAGGTATATGATAAATGACATTCACTTGTTCCAGAAGGGACAAGAGTGTTTTACTCTTTGAAAACAAATTTCTAACAGTCTTGGCATTCTTAACTGCAATTTTAACATGTATATTCTTCTCTTTATACAGTTTAATAAGTTTGTCAATAACTTGAGGAAAGTAAGGTAAAGATGAGTAATGGGTAGTAGGAGTCCCAAGTGCAGTACTATGCAGAACAGTGTAATTCATGGAATTATTTGATATTATTGTTGGTCACCATTGGGTATATCATTCAAAGAAGAACCATAGCTTTGTACAAAAAGGTATTTATTAATGAGAGAAGAAGGATAAGAATTCTCAGTGAGAATATTTCTAAGTAATTGAAGGAATTTCCTTCGATTAACCGGATGTGTCAATATATTCAGCAAGCTTTAATTATGTTTAATTTATATTTGAAAAGATGACAGGAATGGTAGTTGAGGAACCTATTAGAGGCCATTGGTTTCCTATACCAACTTGTGGTTAAGGTGTTATCTTCCATTAGGACACGCATGTCTAGGAAGGGAATGCTAGATATGCTAACATAATGCATTATTTTTTGTCGGTAGACTTGGCATACAAGGGAATAAGCAACAATTAAAGGTTAAAGTAAATTTATTGACGTTTCAGTTTCCATTTCGGAAATCGTTCTCAAAATACAAACATTAGTTTTGAGAAATGTTTGTATTTTGAGAACGATTTTCGAAGTGTTAATTGAAACGTCACTAAATATACTTTATCCTTTAATTGTGGCTTATTCCAATTTAAATAATAAAACCTTTAGATTTAAGGCAGAGTTTCGACAAAAATCCACATACATCCTTACGCAAAACTGCACAAATACATGATTTAGATCATTCTTCAGACTTACGTGTTTTTACATAAGAATTAATTTAAACCCTACAAAATCCAGTTGTTGCAAGAATTAAATGAAGTTTACTACGACTGAAGACTACATTTTAGCGGTGTAATAATAATGACGAGAACTTGGGTAAAAAGGTTTTTCCGACGAAGCAATATTTACACTGTAGAAATGTAAATCGGAGAAATTTAAAGTATTGAAGTGAGGTAACTCACCACATATAGTGGATACGTGAAAACAATACTCAAAGACCACCAGAACTGAATGTATGATCGAAAATAGTAGGTACTCAGTTTTGTGGGTCATTTTTATAAAAGGAAATTTAAATAATTATGAACTGCTATTTAGTAATGAGAGCAACGACCGACCCTTAAAAACGAAAATCCGTTTATTGAGATGCTACGTGTTTACAGTTCTGCTCTATTGGGTTGAATCATGGACACTAACCGAGGCATCCATGGAAAAATTAGCAAGTTTTCCCATGGATGTCGAGGCATTTGCTATGTGCTGTTATAGACGGATACTGAGGATCTCTTGGGTGGACCGAATAACAAACATTGAGGTTCTACGTCGGATGGATAAAACATGTGAAAGTATATCCACAGTGAAACAGTGCAAGCTAGAATATCTTGCGACATATAATGCGAAACAATCATAGATATAACCTGCTGCAACTTATATTACAGGAGAAGGTCTCCGGAAAGAGAGGACCAGAAAGAAGAAGAATATCTTGGCTCCAGAACTTACGAAAATGGTTTTCCTTGACTACTTCAGGACTATTTCGAGCTGCGGTCTCATCTACTCTGCCTGTGGGACTCAAACCTGTGATTGGAGGGCTCTTTAGTACTAGTTAGGTCTAAGTGCCTGAAGGGCTTACAATTGGGCCCTGTTCCGATCTACCATAACTATAACCATACGTTCAATAATAACGAAGACGCTATGTAGTGCAATTTTGGTAGTCGCTTAGTTTATTTTTGCTTAATCTTAATATATTTGTTATATTCTATGTCGCAAATTAAGATTCGATCAGTTGTTTATTTTGTACTCAGCTAGAGGCCTTCTAAAGTCAATAAATCAAAATTTGTCTTATAGTAAATTTATTTTCATTCGTAGTGACCTATGATATCTGGTATGTAACTCTACACTCATTAATATCGAAGATGCTGTCTAGTGCTCTTTTTGTAGTCGCCTTGTTTGTTGTTCTATCTTCATATAATCGTTATCCCTCCCTTTCATTTGTATATCGTATTTTAGAATTGTATCAGTTGTTTATTTTATTTTCAGTCAGAGGCCTTCTTCAAGTCAATAAATCAATTTTTTTTTACTTTAGTAGGTTTTTAGTAGACCTATTTTCATCCGTAGTGCCCTATAACTCGTATGTAATTATACGTTTATTAATAATCAAGATACTGTGCAGTGTCTTTTTGATAGTCGCCTTGTTTGTTTTTTATCTTAATATATTCCTTTTTCATTTAATGTATCACACGCTGCAATAGCACCAATAATAATGAAGATGTAATGTAATGCCCCTTTGGCAATTCCGATACGTTTGTTCTTTTGTCAATTGTACTAGCTACATTCTTCTCTTTCCGACAAGACATATGACCCGACAAGACCTTATATGTCACGATCCGTAGAACAGTTCTCGAGCTGTGCCACTTTGCGAACAATTTACGTATTGATGACGGTCGCAAAAATCGGCGTATGTAATGATTTGTTTCCCATCAAAAAAGTGTTCAACATCGCTAAATAAGTTTTTACTTAAAAATAGCCATCTTGTAATAAAAAACTCCACCTAGCCGAAATATGCCTCACAATTCGAGGTACCTCCGTTTACATATCACCCAACCACATACACAACACAACAATTACCATCCTCAAGGTCATAGCCTGGACCATTTCAGATCTGACATTCAAAAAACTTACACATCAACTGACATTCAAAACACTGACACGACATACAACAAACAAATTCCTAACTACACACAACAAAGACACTACACACATTAAAATACACATCAAAACTCATCATTCATAGTCACTCCATAAATCACAGAGTATTACTACCAACTACAAATTTTCTTAGACATCTTAAACTCAGGCAGCTCTTTAAAAAATGACATCAAAGAAATGACACAATACACAAACACTTTTACGTCACAAAACCCTCAAAAGATCTTAACTTAGAACTCATACAAATTCAGTAGTCGAGTATTAATCTCCTGTCAGAGGAGATGAATAACCAGTCGGTATGCTTACACTCAACCCGGTTGTTCCGAGTGTCCACTAATATAGATGGACGCCCTATTCAAACAACTGAGGAACTCAGGAAAGCAACGGCGAGTATACAGAACTATTACGATTACTAGAACGAAGAGTCCCTTGTATCACTCGATGCAACACACTTACACAATACAAAATACACGATAAACCACATCTCTAACCAAAATCTACAGTCAAACCCCACTAATCCTAATCGTTCCGGATATGTTACAAGACGAAAACAATTTCTTTGCAGTCTACGTGAACAAGTTAAACAAGATAGCCTATCTTTACACAACGAATCCTATTAATGCCAATCCTCTGCAGAAAAATTCAAAGTTTTACCCGGAACCAAATATCTAACCATCACAAACAGATCCAACCAAAAATTACTTATCCCACCCCCACCATCCAGTCCCAGAAAACATCTCATAAACAAATCTAAACGCACGCATTCCTTAATAATTCCGCAATCAACGCAGATTCAACCGATTATTTATTTAAAACTCTAAATCTACCCACCTATCAAAATTCAAGTCACTACAGTCAACTCTCCTTACAAATCCGTCACACTTACAACCAAATCCAAAATCTACACATCACCCAGTATACCTTATATCCCATATTACAGTACATTAACATTACAGTTACACACAACATGAACCTGCGACAGAAACAATACCTACTGAACCTTTACCCCCAACCTTACAATCAAAAAACACAAAATGAAACACATACAACTCAATCTACACAACAATCAACTCAAACAAACGATCAAAACCATCCCCTACAACCATCACACACAAGCAACAAAAAAACATAGAACAACTCAACAAGACAACACAACCCAAGCAAATACCTTATAGAACACATCCGACCAAACATTTGCCAACAAAACACTTCTCAACAATATTTTAAAAGTAAACGAACTTCTTTCCAATAACATAGCCCACTTAAAAACCTATTCATTAGACAAAACAGCACCCCTCAACACATTTTAACCCCTAAATATCCACGAATTCCAGACAAAACTAAGAAACAATATCGTGATCATCACTATATATATATATATATATATATATATATATATATATATATATATATATAGTCCCAAGATTCCTAAGAGGAACATAGGGCTTCCACAAAGTGTCTCCAGCGAACTCTATTTCTGGCTAGTGCTTTGATTTCAAGCCAGGATTTTCCCATTGTTCTCCCTTCGTCCAGTACTGTCCTTCTCCAAGTTCCCTTAGGTCTGCCTACTTTCCGTCGGCCTTGGGGATTCCAATCCAGTGCTGTCCTGGCAATGTCATTTGGCGGTCTACGGAGTGTGTGGCCCAGCCATCTCCATTTTCTTCGCCTTATTTGCTTTATGACATTTTCTTGGTTGCTTTGGTTCCATAAATTTTCATTGGAGATTCGGTTAGGCCAAAATATACGAAGGATTTTTCGTAACGCTCTATTAATGAAAACTTGTAATTGGTGTACTATGGGTGCTGATATCTTCCACGTTTCGCAGCCATACAGTAATACAGCTTTTACGTTTGTGTTGAAGATTTTTAGTTTCGTTTTCGTTGGGTAAATCCTGGATTTCCATATGTTGTTAAGCATGTTGTAGGCGTTGCGAGCCTTATTTATTCTTTCATGTACATCACGCTCTGTACCCCCATTACAGTCAATTATGCTGCCCAGATATACAAATTCCGCTACTCTCTCAATTTTCTGGTCGTTGATAATAATAGGTTGGTTGTTTCTGGTACCAAATCGCATTTCTTTGGTTTTGTTGGTGTTTATTTCTAGACCAACCTTCTTTGATTCTTCTTGTACTTTGTTTACTTGGAGTTGCATGTCCTGTTTTATCATCACTATTGACCCCATATATTTCAATAACACTGCGCAAAAGTCACAATCCAAATCCAATCAAACCTCCATCTCGTCATGACAGGCGTTAACAAAATTTTTTCACGAAAAAATATTGAAGACCATCAATCATAAGGCCACTTCCCTAACACTAAAGTGTCAGAATAATTGTCCGCTAAAATAACATCCCTATACACTTTGTTCAAGTCTTCGAGAACTCAGAACAAAAATTCTCAGAAGCACTGAAACACTGAAGACGCTTAAAATAGTGTTCTAGATGCTGCCAAAGCGAAAGTCACAACACAGAATACCAACAAAGAGTCACTATCTCTCCAAACTGCGGACAAAATCACAAATCATATAAATGGCAGATGCACCATTCGGTTCAAACTATTGCGGCACATACTCGACATATTCACACAAATGTCCCGCCAGAAAAAATGCTCCCACAACATAGAAACACACACATATAGTCACTACCCTAGACAAATTTCCTCATGCGAACTCACTTCGGACATAAAATCGATAATTAACCTCATTCGTATGATCTTTTTCTACGTCTTACCTGAAAAAACTCCTACCATTATGTCTAACGAGATGTTTCGAAATATGTACGGACACGCAAACGTAGTGTAACTTTTCTATAAATCAAAGATTTATATAAACCAGATTTTAATCCCGTTACATCCCACCTAAGCTCTAGCTCCTAGAATGCACTCACTATCCATCGACAAAACTACATAACTCCTTCATAGTCGATTTAATTTACACAAAGACATGGAAAGATTGGTTGTTTGTGGTTTTCCAAACTCATTGTATCTGTAACAAGGTGAGGAACTAGCCACAGCTAACCTCCACGCGATATACTAAATAAAGTACAATCAATTCTGAAAGGAATCGTTCAAATTTTGGATGCATCTGGTATTTTTATCAGCGGGCCACATCAACTAGTTCATGACGAAGTTGTCCACCGAACGTCGACCCGATCGACGTTAACCTCCATCAAACTCCCACCTCGACTCCTACGCCGGTCTTAAGTCATTAACAGAAAATCGTCCCAAACATACAGAAAAACTCCAAGAAGAGGAATGTAGCCTAAAACAAGGCTTCACCACCCCTATCTTTCTTCTTCTTCAGCTTTTTTTATTTCCAGCGGTCGCTGTTCCTTACTCTTCGTCGCTACTCATTTCTGTCTACCGGTTCTTCTTCACCTAAATCTTTCTCTCTCAAATGTTCTACCACATAGTCCTTTCATATTCTCCTGGGTTTTCCTCTACCTCTCCTTCCTTTCTAGTCTTACTTAACATCTTCCGTAATATTTTTATTTCAGCCACCTCCATCTTATTTTCCTGAATCTTTTAAACCTACACCAACGTAGGTCTCACCACACTCTTGTATATCTTTCCTTTCAGCTCTTCCCCGATTTTTATATCACAAAGTACCTCACTCATTCGCTTTCAGTTAAACTAACCAGCCTGTAGTTCTCTCTCTTCAATAGCCCTTCTCCAACACCCCAACTTCCCCTCCAACATTTCTTTGCTCTCCTCTACTAACACGATATCGTCAGCAAAGTAAATTAATCAAGGAGCTCTCTCCCCTACCTTTTCTGTCAGTATATCCATAACAAGATTAAACAGGTAAGACTTAGTAAAGAGCCTTAAGGCAAACCAACGTTCGCATTAAGGCTCTTTACTATTACATACATTTATATTTTTCCATTTACACTACATACATTTTCTTCACGAGCCTTACGTACTTCTCGGGAATCCATTTCTCTCTCATATATCTCCATGGCTCTTGTCTAAGAACTGTATCGTACCTCTTCTTAAGATCTATAAATACCAAACATTGCTCTTTTTTCTTCTCTCCGTATTTCTCTATCAACTGTCTCAAAGCAAACAAGGCATCCGTTGTCCCTTCCCCGCCAATATAGGTAACATATTAGTCTTCAGTATTCATAAAGAACGTGATAAAGAACGTTAATGACAGCCAAATCCCATGCCACTGCGAAGTCAATCACACTATTTCTTATTCCATCACATCACATTCTTATCACATCATTTCTTATTCCTATCCCCAAACCTTCATGAACCAGTTCTATACCAGCTCCTCTACCTATATGTTCATTCTAATCACCTCCATTACCCATATCCTTCACACAGAAAAATCCAATACCGAACCAGAACAACCGGTGCAAATCATGAATATAAATAGCGCACCTTCCAGGAGCCCCTCAGTTAGTGGCCATTCGCTGGCAGGTAAGGAATTCCAGTGGAGATTTTTCCAGAAATGTTTCTCAGGTGAGTTTTTAAAAACTTTTAATATTATTATAGTTTATAGTTTAAAGTTAGTTAGTTTATTGTAATGTAATATAAATAATATATTATAAATACACTGTTTTATTTTCTTCTTCTTCTCAGATTGTTTTGTGTTTTGTTCGAAAATCCTAGGTATTTAAAACTTTTTTTTTTATTTAAACAAATATACCCGCATCAACCACTAAGGGTTATTAGCAGGGGGACATACACAAACAGTAAGATACATATTGTTACATAAAAAAAAATATTTTTTACAATTTCGTATATAGTTTAGTCATTTTAAGAAAACTTAATAAAGCCTGTAAATTTGACGTTAGTACACTTTTTAAATTGTCACTAAGGGCACACGCGATTCTTTCGTTCTGGTACACTGGACACTCAACAATTATGTGTTTCACTGATAACTGAGTGTTGCACTTGGTACACATCGGAGCAGGCTCCTGGTTGAAGATATGCTTGTGGGTAAGGAAAGTATGTCCTATTCGGAGTCGGTTGATAATGACTTGGTCTTTTCTATTATATGGTAAGATTAGTTTGGTTCCTACTTGACTTAAACATTCTTTAAGTTTGTTGGCAGTATGATCCCAAGTAGTTTGCCACGCTCTGTACATGTGGGCTTTGATATTAACTTTGTGATCAGTCCAAGGCATTTGATTTATGATAGGAATACTTTGGTCAGTGGTTGCATTGCTTGCCAGAGAGTCCACTTCCTCATTACCACTTATTCCCATATGGGAAGGTACCCAAATGAAGGAAATATCTTTTTGTTGACTCTGTAGATTAGATAACTCTTCTTTGATCTTGAGTAGTATGGCGTGAGTTGTATATAGCTGTTTTATTCCAAGTAATGCGCTCATTGAATCGGTGATGATAACAAATTTGCTTTCATTGATAGAACCACATTTTTTTATAGCCTGGTGAATTGCCGTGAGTTCTCCGGTATATATACAACAATTTGTTGGGATTCGTATGGTAGACTTGACGTTTTCGTAGATGTAGGCTGCAGCATGCCCTTCATCACATTTGGAAGCATCAGTGAATATTTGATGGGTTGTTGGGTATTTGGATATTATATTTTTATAAGCTTGCTGTATAAGGAAAGGATGTGTGGAATGTTTCGGGAGTTCTTTTAGAGACGTGTCGATTTTTGGAGATTTGATCATCCAAGGAGGAACATTTACATGACTAGGCATAGTAAAACTGAACTGTTCTAAATTAAGACCAATATGTTTTATACGTTCAGGAAATGGTAGTTTTTTTATTGCAATGTTTCTGTAAAGATCGGACGATATATTTTTTCTGCTAAGTATTGTTGAGTAGGTTACGTTGCTGTTGTTTGCTGAAATTCTGGCAACGTAATTTAGTGATTGGAGTTTTCTTCGTTGGCTTAAGGGCAGTTCATTAGCCAGAGCTTGTAAGCTACTTACTGGACTAGTTCTTGTTGCACCTAAAACTAGTCTCAAGCACATATTTTGAATGTAGTCAAGTTTTTTTAGAGATGTTTTGTTAGCAGTATCGTAGCATAAACAGCCGTAGTCTAGTTTACTTCGTATTAATGATCTATATAGCATAAGTAAGGTTGTTGTATCTGCCCCCCAAGAGGTATTTGACAGCATTTTTAGTAGATTAATTCTGGATTGGCAAGAACGTTGCAGATTGGTGATGTGGGTTTCCCAGTTTAAGTTACGTTCAAAAGAAAGTCCTAAGAAATTTATTTCTTCTGCTTGTTTTAGGACAACTCCATTTAGTGTTAATTGAACATTAGGATAATTTTTTCTTTTGCTAAAAATTAAATAACGTGTCTTTTCACTAGAGAATATAAAACCCGTGTTTTGCGACCAGCTTTCAATTGTGTGTAAGGTAGTTTGCAGTATATGTGTTCCCAGAATTACATTGTTTGTTCTTAGATAAATGACTAAGTCATCTGCATATAAGCTAGTAAATACAGGTATTTTTATTTGATGTATAATACTATTTATTGCAACTAGAAAGAGAGTAGGACTTAGAGTAGATCCTTGTGGAGTGCCGTTTTGAAGTACTCGTCTGGAAGATGTAAATCCATTGGTTCTAACTCGAAAAGTTCGTGCTTTTAGAAAATTTTTAATAAAGAACAACATGTGCCCTTGAACATCCCATTCTTGAAGTGTTTTCAGTATAAGATGTCTCCATGTTGTGTCAAACGCTTTTCTTATGTCAAAAAATACGGCAATAAGTTTTTGGTTGTGCAGAAAGGATTCATGTATACTTGATTCAAGTGTTATTAGATTGTCTGTTGTGGATCTACCCGTACGAAATCCACTTTGTCTGATACTTATCAGGTTATTGTTTTCGAGGTACCATTTAAGACGATAATTAAGGATTTTTTCTAAAAGTTTGCAGGTACAACACGTAAGTGATATTGGACGATAGGAATTTGGATCGTCTTTTGGTTTATTATATTTAAGGACTGGAATTATAGTTGCTTGCGACCATAGATCAGGAAAGTCATGGTGAATAAAAATATTATTAAAAATATCAACTAACATTAGCTTTGCATTCAGAGGAAGATTTCGTAAGAAAAGAGGATGGATATCATCAGGACCTGGACTAGAATTTTTAGCACTTAAACAAAATTCTAATTCTTGAAGACTTACTGGTTTGTTAATTGGATTGCCGCTTTCTGTGATTTGTATATTTGAAGACTCCGTTAGTTTTTTGTGCTCTAAAAAGGATAGGCTGTAATTGGAATCACCAGAATTAAGTTCGTATATATCTGCTAGAATTTCTGGAATATCTTCTTTGTTTGAATGCGTTTGGTTATTGTATGATAAAGTATCTATACCTCGAAAGTATTTTGTCCCTTTTATTCTGCGGACTTTGTTCCATATGTTGCCTAAGGGAGTGGAAGGATTTATTGAAGAAACGTACTTTTTCCAACTTTCTCGTTTTGCTTTTTTGATTAATTGTCTGCTTTGAGCTATGAGATTTTTAAACCTTAAAAGGTTTTCGACAGTTTTATGTTTCTTGTAAACGTTAAAAGCGTGTTTAGACAAAGTGAGTGCTTGTGCAATTTCGTTATTCCACCATGGAACTGGCTGCCTTTGACTCGATTTTGTTTTTCCCACTGCGATTGTTGCTGCAGAAATAATAATGTTATTAAATATTTCAAGATTTTGGTTTGCGTTATTGGTTAAATTAGATTTTTTTGTTTGTTCTTCAATCAGTGTTCGATATAAATTCCAATCAGCTGACTTTATTTTCCATGTCTGGTGAATTGGAAAAGTTGATTTAGCATTAGTGTTTGTGGTTATTGTGATAGGGAAATGATCACTATCATATAAATACCCCAATGTGTCCCAGTACAATGAAGGAGCTAGCGACGGACTGTATGAAGAGAGATCTATGGCAGAAAATGTACCATTGTATGAATTGAACCTAGTAGATTTGCCAGTGTTTAGTAAAACTAAATTTAAATTATCAATTAGATTATTCAGGAGATTACCGCATTTGTCGGTTTTGCTACTTCCCCAAGTACTGTTGTGACAGTTAAAATCGCCTAATATTATTTTTGGGTGTGGAATTTGGTTTAAAACATTGCTTAGTTCAGTTATGTCTAAATCAGTAGGATGAGGTAAGTATACATTGCAAATATTGATTTTCATTTTGTGGGTGACTGACACTGCAACTATTTCGAGATTTGTTTGCAGTTGTATTTCAGTTGACTCTATATCATTCCTTACAAAAATTGCTGTTCCACCGCTTGAGTGATCTGCAACTCGGTTTCTTAGAAAAGGAACATAGTTTTTTAATGTAACATTTTGGTGCTTGAAATGGGTCTCTTCTAGGCATATGACTAAAGGAAGATATTCGTGTATAAGAAGCTTAATGGATTCTATATGTGAAAAATAACCGTTGGGGTTCCACTGTAATATGAATGTGCTGGCCATTAACTCTTTATGTGTTAACTAGTTATTGTTGGGAACTTGATTCGTAGTCAGTTTCGTCAGTAGAAGAAGGACTGTTGAGAAGCAGCTTCTTCTTCAATCTGGTGATATTGTTTTTTAAAGTTTTATTTTGTATTTGAGAATATATAAAGTTTAAAATTTCTTTTATTTCTTGGCTTTCATTTGAATAATTTTTAACAATGTGTTCAGGATGTTTTGAGTAAAGGGAATTTGCCAGAAAATCACATATTTCATGAAAAGTTAGTGTAAAGGAAGGGTTTCTATTTTCAATTTTTTCTTTAATTTGATTTAGAATAATTGGAATATCTACTTGGGTTTTGGGCTTTTTCTTAGGTTTTTGAGTATCGGGAGGAGGTAGGTCATTTTCAAGGATTTCAGGAGAGGAGATTTGTCTTTTAGTAGCAGGAGTAATTTCAGTGGTTTTTCTATCGCTTTCAATTACTAAGGAATTATCTTGGAATATTTTGGCTGATTCAAAATTTGTATTTCATAGTTTGTTTGTGAGGAAGTGGTTTGGTCCTTTGTAGCTGATGCATGATTTTGTATGGTATTGGGTTCTGGTTCCATTAATGTTTCGGTATCTTCTTGGTATTGGTTTCGTGGTTGATCTTGTAGCTGATTATATTCTTCATGGGTAGAGTTATGTATATTCACGTGGTGGTCAGTTTCCATTTGATTAATTGATTTACTAGATGATGATAAGGAAGGACAATCAGAATCGTGATGTCCGACAATCTTGCATTTGGAGCAGTTTAAACCATCTATGGAAATGTATAGTCGATATGATGTAGTGTCGAATGAGATTAAAAATGAGTCAGGAATTGATGCATTTTCTAAAGGAGTTATGAACATTTGCCTCCTAAAGCTGAGCACGTGGCTGTATTCTGGGTCTTGCATGCCTACTCGTAGAAACGTCATGTTACAGGCAGATTTTATACCCATCGTTTTTAAGTGCTCTTCAATTATGCTATTAGGTATAGTAGGGCATACATTAGATATGATGAGTCTCTGGGCAGGGGTTATAAGTCTTCTTACTTCAATCTGGTTACCATCAATATTTATATATTTGTAGGAGCTAAGAAATTGATCAACTACATATTTAGAGGAGAGGTAGATGCAGATGCGGTTGTTTGCTATTTCGGATGCCCAAACAACATTTTTGGGCTGTACTATTGATCCAACAGCTTTTACATATTCGAAAACTTTTATTCCTTGTATGGTTGAAAGTATAATACCTTGGTCTTTTGAAGGATATTTGAAACTGTTTAATGCATTGGAGTAAGATATATGTGACGTAGTGGGTATATTTCGTGAAGTAGTAGCTGATTCCGGTTCATACATCTTCCCGCTGAGAATTTTCGTACATTGGCACAGAGGATCTGAAGCCGGACCTGGCCGCTTGATAAAATTGGGCAGCAGCCTAGCCTAATTATTACTTGTTAGAAGCAAGAACCAGCAAAAAGTTGTTGTCGATAATCGATAAGTTGAATTGAAATCGATAAAATATTTTGCCTTTTAAACTTCTGATTTTAAGGTTATTAATAATGCAGTTTTGTACTCACAGAATTCTACGATTTTCAGTGCACTGTCACATTTAACTTTAAGTTGCAAACAGTATAAAAATTAAATTATATTTTTAATTTTAACTACTAGTAATTAACAAATTTGTCAGAACCGATATTAAGCTGTATGATATGCTAGATATCGGGGCCGGACTCCGTATTTAAAACTTGATACGTGCGTTTCTATTGGTATTATAAGCATATTGGAACCCTAGCAAATTTGGCGTCAATTTCTTCACAGTCTTTTTGTTAATTTTGCTTTAACATGTTTTTTTTCTTCTTCTTAATTTTCTAAGCCCTATTAATTTTATTGAAAGCAAACTTCTTGAGTTCTAAAACTTGGCACGTAAGTTTTCCATGGTGTAAGAATGATCTTTTTGGGATCGGCTTGTCTTCTTTTTCTTATTCTTCATTATCTAACGTATTTTTAAATCTTTCTTAAAACTTATCGTATAGGTTTTATTTTGTGTACGAAAGAACCCTATTGATTTTGGTATCGTCATGTCTTCTTCTTCGTTCTCACTCGTATTTTTATACATTTTTTTTTTCAAACAATATCCTCTAATCTTAAAACTTTATAGATAGGTTCCATTTATTATAGGATAAGGGTACTTATTGATTGTGGAGTCAACACTTGTACAGCACTTGCAAAACTTGTACAGCAACGGAAAAAATTATTTCATAGTTTAGTTAAAAATGACCAATGAACATGAATAATGAAGACCTAGCTGAAAAACAACTGCAAAAAACCTACATAATCTTAGTAAATACGTATTTGCGGTTGCCTAGCATCTTTTTAATAAATTTTATAAATCCTTTTTGAAGAAGTTTTGCCATTAAGTCTTTTTTATTTTTTAAAAATATATAATAAATCATTCACCCTTTGTATTAACTTGTCTCAGCTATTATTAGTTGGCTACACTGTACTGATGACGACCAATGAGTCAGAAATAAGTATTTACAAAATATTTATATTATTGTCCATCTTTCTATTGTATATCTTTCTTCTTACGGATTATTTCCTATTAATATATAATTCCTTTACTAAGGTTTAACTCATCTTCCTTTGCCAAATTAAAATATAGATGTCTCCCATATACATGTTCGCGTACGGCTATGGTAAATAGTACTTATTCTGGAATAAAAATTAGTCAGCAGTGCTCAGTCCATAGCTACATTTAATTCATAACAAAAACGATAAAGAAGTCATTTTAAATATATCGAATGTAACGCTTGTAATATTAAAATGTCTTTACTTGTTAGTTATTTCTCAGATCTACTTTTATCTTATATCTTTGATATATATTTACTAGTGTCATTCGTTGTGTTCTAATTACGTTGTCACGTTGAATATAATAATATAGGGAGCTTTAAAGGTTTTGTGTTCTATTATGTTTAATTATTGGAAATTATTATGTTAAAGTACTTGTTGGTTTTGATAACGTGGTTTAAGAGTTATTCCATATAGTTTTCGTTGCTAATTACTAGTACACACTTACCTTATTTTAGGCATTATAAAACAAGTTTTAATTTGTCTTTCTTCCTGAATTAAAACTTTGCCTAAATAGATACTTACAGACAGCTGGTAAATGGTATTCTAGCAAAAAGTTTCAGTGATAAGATCAAGAAATTTTTAGTAAATTATTTCCTCTATATAACTGAGTTTTCTATATAACTGAATTTCTTTTCTTGTTTGTTAATTTTTCGGCTCTACTTTTACCTTAAATCTTTGATGAGTATCTTTGGTATTATTTTTTGCATCATCACGCTCTCATGTTGGACATCATACATGGAAAAGTTTTATCTTTTATTATGTATGGTAATTGTAAATTTATACCTTATTTAAGACACTTTCTTTTTCTTACATCATTAATAATATTAAATAAAACAAGTTTCAATTTGTTATTCTTCCTAGATTAAAAATCTGACCCTATAGATCATGGACGTATAATATGTCCATGCTATAGATGCTCACAGACAGCTGGTAAATGGTATTCTAGAAAAAACCTTCAGTAGTAAGCCAGTCACAGGCGCTCGGTCCACAGCGACATTCGACGCCGAAATGTTTCAGTAGAAACCTAAGACTGGTAAACTCTGAATCTTTTTTTTGGAATATCAGTTATCTCGGCTTCTTGTGTAGTGTCTTTTTCATTTTCTGGTAAAATAAAATCTTCTATCTCAACATAAAGTTAAAAATAATACATTGAAATTCTTGAGGAATTCTGTTTTGTTCTATTATTTTTTGGATTATTTTAATAGTGGTTTGTTCAGATCTGGTCCTCCGTACTTTAGGAGTTCGTTCAGTATTCTGTCCTCTGCTGGTGATGTTCTATTTTTGTATTTTGTAATGTTTAAATATTAGAAATTATTATGATGAAGTATTTAGTGGTTTAATTGGAGAGGTGTTAGAACTAGTGCATAACAATATTGTAGCTTATCTCTAAAACATACTTCTCTGATTTTCTATAACCTTATTTAGGCATTTTCCTATTATTTCGTCATTAATAATATTAAATAAAACAAGTTTCAATTTGTCCTTCTTCCTGGATTAAAAATCTGACCCTATAGATGCTCACAGACAGCTGGTAAATGGTATTCTAGAAAAAACCTTCAGTGGTAAGCCAGTCACAGGCGCTCGGTCCACAGCGACATTCGACGCCGAAATGTTTCAGTGGAAACCTAAGACTGGTAAACTCTGAATCTTTTTTTTGGAATATCAGTTATCTCGGCTCTTTGTGTAGTGTCTTTTTCATTTTCGAGTAAAATAAAATCTTCTATCTAAACATAAAGTTAAAAATAATACATTGACTTTTTGAGGAATTCTGTTTTGTTCTATTATTTTTTGGATTATTTTAATAGTGGTTTGGTCAGATCTGGTCCCCGTACTTTAGGAGTTTGTTCCGTATTTTGTCCTCTCCTGGTGATTTTCGATTTTTGTGTTTTGTATTGATTATATATTAGAAATTATTATGATGAAATGTTTGGTGGTTTAATTGGAGAGGTGTTAGAACTAGTGCATAACAATATTGTTGATTGTTTCTCAAACATACTTGTCTAATTTTGTATAACCTTATTTTGGCGCATTTTCATATTATGTCGTCATTAATAATATTAAATAAAACAAGTTTCAATTTGTCCTTCTTCCTGGATTAAAAATCTGACCCTATAGATGCTCACAGACAGCTGGTAAATGGTATTCTAGAAAAAACCTTCAGTAGTAAGCCAGTCACAGGCGCTAGGTCCACAGCGACATTCGACGCCGAAATGTTTCAGTAGAAACCTACGACTGGTAAACTCTGAATCTTTTTTTTAGAATATCAGTTATCTCGGCTCTTTGTGTAGTGTCTTTTTCATTTTCGAGTAAAATAAAATCTTCTATCTAAACATAAAGTTAAAAATAATACATTGAAATTCTTGAGGAATTCTGTTTTGTTCTATTATTTTTTGGATTCTTTTAATAGTGTTTTGGTCAGATCTGGTCCTCCGTACTTTAGGAGTTCGTTCGGTATTCTGTCCTCTCCAGGTGATTTTCTATTTTTGTGTTTTGTAATGTTTAAATATTAGAAATTATTATAATGAAATATTTAGGGATTTAATTGGAGTGGTGTTGGAACTAGTGCATAACAATATTGTTGATTGTTTCTCAAACATACTTGTCTAATTTTGTATAACCTTATTTTAGGCATTTTCTTATTATGTCGTCATTAATAATATTAAATAAAACAAGTTTCAATTTGTCCTTTTTCCTGGATTAAAAATCTGACCCTATAGATGCTCACAGACAGCTGGTAAATGGTATTCTAGAAAAAACCTTCAGTAGTAAGCCAGTCACAGGCGCTAGGTCCACAGCGACATTCGACGCCGAAATGTTTCAGTAGAAACCTAAGACTGGTAAACTCTGAATCTTTTTTTTGGAATATCAGTTATCTCGGCTCTTTGTGTAGTGTCTTTTTCATTTTCTACTAAAATAAAATCTTCTATCTCAAGATAAAGTTAAAAATAATACATTGAAATTCTTGAGGAATTCTATTTTGTTCTATTATTTTTTGGATTCTTTTAATAGTGTTTTGGTCAGATCTGGTCCTCCGTACTTTAGGAGTTCGTTCGGTATTCTGTCCTCTCCAGGTGATTTTCTATTTTTGTGTTTTGTGATGTTTAAATATTAGAAATTATTATGATGAAATATTTAGGGATTTAATTGGAATGGTGTTAGAACTAGTGCATAACAATATTGTTGATTGTTTCTCAAACATACTTCTCTGATTTTCTATAACCTTATTTACGCATTTTCTTATTATTTCGTATTAATAATATTAAATAAAACAAGTTTCAATTTGTCTATCTGATTAAAAATCTGACCCTATAGATGCTCACAGACAGCTGGTAAATGGTATTCTAGAAAAAACCTTCAGTAGTAAGCCAGTCACAGGCGCTCGGTCCACAGCGACATTCGACGCCGAAATGTTTCAGTAGAAACCTAAGACTGGTAAACTCTGAATCTTTTTTTTGGAATATCAGTTATCTCGGCTCTTTGTGTAGTGTCTTTTTCATTTTCGAGTAAAATAAAATCTTCTATCTAAACATAAAGTTAAAAATAATACATTGAAATTCTTGAGGAATTCTGTTTTGTTCTATTATTTTTTGGATTAGTTTAATAGTGGTTTGGTCAGATCTGGTCCTCCGTACTTTAGGAGTTCGTTCGGTATTCTGTCCTCTCCTGGTGATGTTCTATTTTTGTGTTTTGTAATGTTTAAATATTAGAAATTATTATAATGAAATATTTAGGGATTTAATTGGAGTGGTGTTAGAACTAGTGCATAACAATATTGTTGCTTGTTTCTAAAACATACTTCTCTGATTTTCTATAACCTTATTTAGGCATTTTCTTATTATTTCGTCATTAATAATATTAAATAAAACAAGTTTCAATTGTCATCTTCCTGATTAAAAATCTGACCCTATAGATGCTCACAGACAGCTGGTAAATGGTATTCTAGAAAAAACCTTCAGTAGTAAGCCAGTCACAGGCGCTCGGTCCACAGCGACATTCGACGCCGAAATGTTTCAGTAGAAACCTAAGACTGGTAAACTCTGAATCTTTTTTTTGGAATATCAGTTATCTCGGCTCTTTGTGTAGTGTCTTTTTCATTTTCGAGTAAAATAAAATCTTCTATCTCAACATAAAGTTAAAAATAATACATTGAAATTCTTGAGGAATTCTGTTTTGTTCTATTATTTTTTGGATTATTTTAATAGTGGTTTGGTCAGATCTGGTCCTCCGTACTTTAGGAGTTCGTTCGGTATTCTGTCCTCTCCTGGTGATTTTCTATTTTTGTGTTTTGTAATGTTTAAATATTAGAAATTATTATGATGAAATATTTAGTGGTTTAATTGGAGTGGTGTTAGAACTAGTGCATAACAATATTGTTGCTTGTTTCTAAAACATACTTCTCTGATTTTCTATAACCTTATTTAGGCATTTTCTTATTATTTCGTCATTAATAATATTAAATAAAACAAGTTTCAATTTGTCCTTCTTCCTGGATTAAAAATCTGACCCTATAGATGCTCACAGACAGCTGGTAAATGGTATTCTAGAAAAAACCTTCAGTAGTAAGCCAGTCACAGGCGCTCGGTCCACAGCGACATTCGACGCCGAAATGTTTCAGTAGAAACCTAAGACTGGTAAACTCTGAATCTTTTTTTTGGAATATCAGTTATCTCGGCTCTTTGTGTAGTGTCTTTTTCATTTTCGAGTAAAATAAAATCTTCTATCTAAAAATAAAGTTAAAAATAATACATTGAAATTCTTGAGGAATTCTGTTTTGTTCTATTATTTTTTGGATTATTTTAATAGTGGTTTGGTCAGATCTGGTCCTCCGTACTTTAGGAGTTCGTTCGGTATTCTGTCCTCTCCTGGTGATTTTCTATTTTTGTGTTTTGTAATGTTTAAATATTAGAAATTATTATGATGAAATATTTAGTGGTTTAATTGGAGTGGTGTTAGAACTAGTGCATAACAATATTGTTGCTTGTTTCTAAAACATACTTCTCTGATTTTGTATAACCTTATTTAGGCATTTTCTTATTATGTCGTCATTAATAATATTAAATAAAACAAGTTTCAATTTGTCCTTCTTCCTGGATTAAAAATCTGACCCTATAGATGCTCACAGACAGCTGGTAAATGGTATTCTAGAAAAAACCTTCAGTAGTAAGCCAGTCACAGGCGCTCGGTCCACAGCGACATTCGACGCCGAAATGTTTCAGTAGAAACCTAAGACTGGTAAACTCTGAATCTTTTTTTTGGAATATCAGTTATCTCGGCTCTTTGTGTAGTGTCTTTTTCATTTTCGAGTAAAATAAAATCTTCTATCTAAACATAAAGTTAAAAATAATACATTGAAATTTTGAGGAATTCTGTTTTGTTCTATTATATTTTGGATTATTTTAATAGTGGTTTGGTCAGATCTGGTCCTCCGTACTTTAGGAGTTCTGTTCCGTATTCTGTCCTCTCCTGGTGATTTTCTATTTTTGTGTTTTGTAGTGATTATATATTAGAAATTATTATGATGAAATATTTGGTGGCTTAATTGGAGTGGTGTTAGAACTAGTGCATAACAATATTGTTGCTTGTTTCTAAAACATACTTCTCTGATTTTGTATAACCTTATTTAGGCATTTTCTTATTATGTCGTCATTAATAATATTAAATAAAACAAGTTTCAATTTGTCCTTCTTCCTGGATTAAAAATCTGACCCTATAGATGCTCACAGACAGCTGGTAAATGGTATTCTAGAAAAAACCTTCAGTAGTAAGCCAGTCACAGGCGCTCGGTCCACAGCGACATTCGACGCCGAAATGTTTCAGTAGAAACCTAAGACTGGTAAACTCTGAATCTTTTTTTGGAATATCAGTTATCTCGGCTCTTTGTGTAGTGTCTTTTTCATTTTCGAGTAAAATAAAATCTTCTATCTAAACATAAAGTTAAAAATAATACATTGAATTTTTGAGGAATTCTGTTTTGTTCTATTATTTTTTGGATTATTTTAATAGTGGTTTGGTCAGATCTGGTCCCCGTACTTTAGGAGTTCGTTCCGTATTTGTCCTCTCCTGGTGATTTTCGATTTTTTGTGTTTTGTAATGATTTAAATATTAGAAATTATTATGATGAAATATTTGGTGGTTTAATTGGAGTGGTGTTAGAACTAGTGCATAACAATATTGTTGCTTGTTTCTAAAACATACTTCTCTGATTTTGTATAACCTTATTTTAGGCATTTTCTTATTATGTCGTCATTAATAATATTAAATAAAACAAGTTTCAATTTGTCCTTCTTCCTGGATTAAAAATCTGACCCTATAGATGCTCACAGACAGCTGGTAAATGGTATTCTAGAAAAAACCTTCAGTAGTAAGCCAGTCACAGGCGCTCGGTCCACAGCGACATTCGACGCCGAAATGTTTCAGTAGAAACCTAAGACTGGTAAACTCTGAATCTTTTTTTTGGAATATCAGTTATCTCGGCTCTTTGTGTAGTGTCTTTTTCATTTTCGAGTAAAATAAAATCTTCTATCTAAACATAAAGTTAAAAATAATACATTGAAATTCTTGAGGAATTCTGTTTTGTTCTATTATTTTTTGGATTCTTTTAATAGTGTTTTGGTCAGATCTGGTCCTCCGTACTTTAGGAGTTCGTTCGGTATTCTGTCCTCTCCAGGTGATTTTCTATTTTTGTGTTTTGTAATGTTTAAATATTAGAAATTATTATAATGAAATATTTAGGGATTTAATTGGAGTGGTGTTAGAACTAGTGCATAACAATATTGTTGCTTGTTTCTAAAACATACTTCTCTGATTTTCTATAACCTTATTTAGGCATTTTCTTGTTATTTCGTCATTAATAATATTAAATAAAACAAGTTTCAATTTGTCCTTCTTCCTG
Organism: Diabrotica balteata; assembly: GCA_918026665.1. Lineage (NCBI taxonomy): Eukaryota > Metazoa > Arthropoda > Insecta > Coleoptera > Chrysomelidae > Diabrotica > Diabrotica balteata. The sequence goes on from OU898278.1 coordinate 39,208,722, forward strand.
GATTAAAAATCTGACCCTATAGATGCTCACAGACAGCTGGTAAATGGTATTCTAGAAAAAACCTTCAGTAGTAAGCCAGTCACAGGCGCTCGGTCCACAGCGACATTCGACGCCGAAATGTTTCAGTAGAAACCTAAGACTGGTAAACTCTGAATCTTTTTTTTGGAATATCAGTTATCTCGGCTTCTTGTGTAGTGTCTTTTTCATTTTCTAGTAAAATAAAATCTTCTATCTCAACATAAAGTTAAAAATAATACATTGAAATTCTTGAGGAATTCTGTTTTGTTCTATTATTTTTTGGATTCTTTTAATAGTGTTTTGGTCAGATCTGGTCCTCCGTACTTTAGGAGTTCGTTCGGTATTCTGTCCTCTCCTGGTGATGTTCTATTTTTGTGTTTTGTAATGTTTAAATATTAGAAATTATTATGATGAAGTATTTAGTGGTTTAATTGGAGTGGTGTTAGAACTAGTGCATAACAATATTGTTGCTTGTTTCTCAAACATACTTCTCTGATTTTCTATAACCTTATTTAGGCATTTTCTTATTATTTCGTTATTAATAATATTAAATAAAACAAGTTTCAATTTGTCCTTCTTCCTGGATTAAAAATCTGACCCTATAGATGCTCACAGACAGCTGGTAAATGGTATTCTAGAAAAAACCTTCAGTAGTAAGCCAGTCACAGGCGCTCGGTCCACAGCGACATTCGACGCCGAAATGTTTCAGTAGAAACCTAAGACTGGTAAACTCTGAATCTTTTTTTTGGAATATCAGTTATCTCGGCTCTTTGTGTAGTGTCTTTTTCATTTTCGAGTAAAATAAAATCTTCTATCTAAACATAAAGTTAAAAATAATACATTGAATTTTTGAGGAATTCTGTTTTGTTCTATTATTTTTTGGATTATTTTAATAGTGGTTTGGTCAGATCTGGTCCCCGTACTTTAGGAGTTTGTTCCGTATTCTGTCCTCTCCTGGTGATTTTCTATTTTTGTGTTTTGTAGTGATTATATATTAGAAATTATTATGATGAAATATTTGGTGGTTTAATTGGAGTGGTGTTAGAACGAGTGCATAACAATATTGTTGCTTGTTTCTAAAACATACTTCTCTGATTTTGTATAACCTTATTTAAAAAATAAATAAAAATATAAATAAAACAAGTTTCAATTTGTCCTTCTTCCTGGATTAAAAATCTGACCCTATAGATGCTCACAGACAGCTGGTAAATGGTATTCTAGAAAAAACCTTCAGTAGTAAGCCAGTCACAGGCGCTCGGTCCACAGCGACATTCGACGCCGAAATGTTTCAGTAGAAACCTAAGACTGGTAAACTCTGAATCTTTTTTTGGAATATCAGTTATCTCGGCTCTTTGTGTAGTGTCTTTTTCATTTTCTAGTAAAATAAAATCTTCTATCTAAGATAAAGTTAAAAATAATACATTGAAATTCTTGAGGAATTCTGTTTTGTTCTATTATTTTTTGGATTATTTTAATAGTGGTTTGGTCAGACTGGTCCTCCGCACTTTAGGAGTTCGTTCGGTATTCTGTCCTCTCCTGGTGATGTTCTATTTTTGTGTTTTGTAATGTTTAAATATTAGAAATTATTATGATGAAGTATTTAGTGGTTTAATTGGAGTGGTGTTAGAACTAGTGCATAACAATATTGTAGCTTATCTCTAAAACATACTTCTCTGATTTTCTATAACCTTATTTAGGCATTTTCTTATTATTTCGTCATTAATAATATTAAATAAAACAAGTTTCAATTTGTCCTTCTTCCTGGATTAAAAATCTGACCCTATAGATGCTCACAGACAGCTGGTAAATGGTATTCTAGAAAAAACCTTCAGTAGTAAGCCAGTCACAGGCGCTCGGTCCACAGCGACATTCGACGCCGAAATGTTTCAGTAGAAACCTAAGACTGGTAAACTCTGAATCTTTTTTTTGGAATATCAGTTATCTCGGCTCTTTGTGTAGTGTCTTTTTCATTTTCGAGTAAAATAAAATCTTCTATCTAAACATAAAGTTAAAAATAATACATTGAAATTCTTGAGGAATTCTGTTTTGTTCTATTATTTTTTGGATTAGTTTAATAGTGGTTTGGTCAGACCTGGTCCTCCGTACTTTAGGAGTTCGTTCGGTATTCTGTCCTCTCCTGGTGATGTTCTATTTTTGTGTTTTGTAATGTTTAAATATTAGAAATTATTATGATGAAGTATTTAGTGGTTTAATTGGAGTGGTGTTAGAACTAGTGCATAACAATATTGTTGCTTATTTCTAAAACATACTTCTCTGATTTTCTATAACCTTATTTAGGCATTTTCTTATTATTTCGTCATTAATAATATTAAATAAAACAAGTTTCAATTTGTCCTTCTTCCTGGATTAAAAATCTGACCCTATAGATGCTCACAGACAGCTGGTAAATGGTATTCTAGAAAAAACCTTTAGTAGTAAGCCAGTCACAGGCGCTCGGTCCACAGCGACATTCGACGCCGAAATGTTTCAGTAGAAACCTAAGACTGGTAAACTCTGAATCTTTTTTTTGGAATATCAGTTATCTCGGCTCTTTGTGTAGTGTCTTTTTCATTTTCGAGTAAAATAAAATCTTCTATCTAAACATAAAGTTAAAAATAATACATTGAATTCTTGAGGAATTCTGTTTTGTTCTATTATATTTTGGATTATTTTAATAGTGGTTTGGTCAGATCTGGTCCTCCGTACTTTAGGAGTTCGTTCGGTATTCTGTCCTCTCCTGGTGATTTTCTATTTTTGTGTTTTGTAGTGTTTAAATATTAGAAATTATTATGATGAAATATTTGGTGGTTTAATTGGAGTGGTGTTAGAACTAGTGCATAACAATATTGTTGCTTGTTTCTAAAACATACTTCTCTGATTTTCTATAACCTTATTTAGGCAGTTTCTTATTATGTCGTTATTAATAATATTAAATAAAACAAGTTTCAATTTGTCCTTCTTCCTGGATTAAAAATCTGACCCTATAGATGCTCACAGACAGCTGGTAAATGGTATTCTAGAAAAAACCTTCAGTAGTAAGCCAGTCACAGGCGCTCGGTCCACAGCGACATTCGACGCCGAAATGTTTCAGTAGAAACCTAAGACTGGTAAACTCTGAATCTTTTTTTTGGAATATCAGTTATCTCGGCTCTTTGTGTAGTGTCTTTTTCATTTTCGAGTAAAATAAAATCTTCTATCTAAACATAAAGTTAAAAATAATACATTGAAATTCTTGAGGAATTCTGTTTTGTTCTATTATTTTTTGGATTATTTTAATAGTGGTTTGGTCAGATCTGGTCCCCGTACTTTAGGAGTTCGTTCCGTATTCTGTCCTCTCCTGGTGATTTTCTATTTTTGTGTTTTGTAATGATTAAATATTAGAAATTATTATGATGAAATATTTGGTGGTTTAATTGGAGTGGTGTTAGAACTAGTGCATAACAATATTGTTGCTTGTTTCTAAAACATACTTCTCTGATTTTGTATAACCTTATTTAGGCATTTTCTTATTATGTCGTCATTAATAATATTAAATAAAACAAGTTTCAATTTGTCCTTCTTCCTGGATTAAAAATCTGACCCTATAGATGCTCACAGACAGCTGGTAAATGGTATTCTAGAAAAAACCTTCAGTAGTAAGCCAGTCACAGGCGCTCGGTCCACAGCGACATTCGACGCCGAAATGTTTCAGTAGAAACCTAAGACTGGTAAACTCTGAATCTTTTTTTTGGAATATCAGTTATCTCGGCTCTTTGTGTAGTGTCTTTTTCATTTTCGAGTAAAATAAAATCTTCTATCTAAACATAAAGTTAAAAATAATACATTGAAATTCTTGAGGAATTCTGTTTTGTTCTATTATTTTTTGGATTATTTTAATAGTGTTTTGGTCAGATCTGGTCCTCCGTACTTTAGGAGTTCGTTCGGTATTCTGTCCTCTCCAGGTGATTTTCTATTTTTGTGTTTTGTAATGTTTAAATATTAGAAATTATTATAATGAAATATTTAGGGATTTAATTGGAGTGGTGTTAGAACTAGTGCATAACAATATTGTTGCTTGTTTCTAAAACATACTTCTCTGATTTTCTATAACCTTATTTAGGCATTTTCTTATTATTTCGTCATTAATAATATTAAATAAAACAAGTTTCAATTTGTCCTTCTTCCTGGATTAAAAATCTGACCCTATAGATGCTCACAGACAGCTGGTAAATGGTATTCTAGAAAAAACCTTCAGTAGTAAGCCAGTCACAGGCGCTCGGTCCACAGCGACATTCGACGCCGAAATGTTTCAGTAGAAACCTAAGACTGGTAAACTCTGAATCTTTTTTTTGGAATATCAGTTATCTCGGCTCTTTGTGTAGTGTCTTTTTCATTTTCTGGTAAAATAAAATCTTCTATCTCAACATAAAGTTAAAAATAATACATTGAAATTCTTGAGGAATTCTGTTTTGTTCTATTATTTTTTGGAATTTTTAATAGTGGTTTGGTCAGATCTGGTCCTCCGTACTTTAGGAGTTCGTTCGGTATTCTGTCCTCTCCTGGTGATTTTCTATTTTTGTGTTTTGTAATGTTTAAATATTAGAAATTATTATGATGAAATATTTAGGGTTTAATTGGAGTGGTGTTAGAACTAGTGCATAACAATATTGTTGCTTGTTTCTAAAACATACTTCTCTGATTTTCTATAACCTTATTTAGGCATTTTCTTATTATTTCGTCATTAATAATATTAAATAAAACAAGTTTCAATTTGTCCTTCTTCCTGGATTAAAAATCTGACCCTATAGATGCTCACAGACAGCTGGTAAATGGTATTCTAGAAAAAACCTTCAGTAGTAAGCCAGTCACAGGCGCTCGGTCCACAGCGACATTCGACGCCGAAATGTTTCAGTAGAAACCTAAGACTGGTAAACTCTGAATCTTTTTTTTGGAATATCAGTTATCTCGGCTCTTTGTGTAGTGTCTTTTTCATTTTCGAGTAAAATAAAATCTTCTATCTAAACATAAAGTTAAAAATAATACATTGAATTCTTGAGGAATTCTGTTTTGTTCTATTATTTTTTGGATTATTTTAATAGTGGTTTGGTCAGATCTGGTCCTCCGTACTTTAGGAGTTCGTTCGGTATTCTGTCCTCTCCTGGTGATTTTCTATTTTTGTGTTTTGTAATGTTTAAATATTAGAAATTATTATGATGAAATATTTAGTGGTTTAATTGGAGTGGTGTTAGAACTAGTGCATAACAATATTGTTGCTTGTTTCTAAAACATACTTCTCTGATTTTGTATAACCTTATTTAAGCATTATCTATTATTCGTCATAATAATATTAAATAAAACAAGTTTCAATTTGTCCTTCTTCCTGGATTAAAAATCTGACCCTATAGATGCTCACAGACAGCTGGTAAATGGTATTCTAGAAAAAACCTTCAGTAGTAAGCCAGTCACAGGCGCTCGGTCCACAGCGACATTCGACGCCGAAATGTTTCAGTAGAAACCTAAGACTGGTAAACTCTGAATCTTTTTTTTGGAATATCAGTTATCTCGGCTCTTTGTGTAGTGTCTTTTTCATTTTCTAGTAAAATAAAATCTTCTATCTAAGATAAAGTTAAAAATAATACATTGAAATTCTTGAGGAATTCTGTTTTGTTCTATTATTTTTTGGATTATTTTAATAGTGGTTTGGTCAGATCTGGTCCTCCGTACTTTAGGAGTTCGTTCGGTATTCTGTCCTCTCCTGGTGATGTTCTATTTTTGTGTTTTGTAATGTTTAAATATTAGAAATTATTATGATGAAGTATTTAGTGGTTTAATTGGAGTGGTGTTAGAACTAGTGCATAACAATATTGTTGCTTATTTCTAAAACATACTTCTCTGATTTTCTATAACCTTATTTAGGCATTTTCTTATTATTTCGTCATTAATAATATTAAATAAAACAAGTTTCAATTTGTCCTTCTTCCTGGATTAAAAATCTGACCCTATAGATGCTCACAGACAGCTGGTAAATGGTATTCTAGAAAAAACCTTCAGTAGTAAGCCAGTCACAGGCGCTCGGTCCACAGCGACATTCGACGCCGAAATGTTTCAGTAGAAACCTAAGACTGGTAAACTCTGAATCTTTTTTTTGGAATATCAGTTATCTCGGCTCTTTGTGTAGTGTCTTTTTCATTTTCGAGTAAAATAAAATCTTCTATCTAAACATAAAGTTAAAAATAATACATTGAATTTTTGAGGAATTCTGTTTTGTTCTATTATATTTTGGATTATTTTAATAGTGGTTTGGTCAGATGTGGTCTCCGTACTTTAGGAGTCTGTTCCGTATTCTGTCCTCTCCTGGTGATTTTCTATTTTTGTGTTTTGTAGTGATTATATATTAGAAATTATTATGATGAAATATTTGGTGGCTTAATTGGAGTGGTGTTAGAACTAGTGCATAACAATATTGTTGCTTGTTTCTAAAACATACTTCTCTGATTTTATATAACCTTATTTTAGGCATTTTCTTATTATGTCGTCATTAATAATATTAAATAAAACAAGTTTCAATTTGTCCTTCTTCCTGGATTAAAAATCTGACCCTATAGATGCTCACAGACAGCTGGTAAATGGTATTCTAGAAAAAACCTTTAGTAGTAAGCCAGTCACAGGCGCTCGGTCCACAGCGACATTCGACGCCGAAATGTTTCAGTAGAAACCTAAGACTGGTAAACTCTGAATCTTTTTTTTGGAATATCAGTTATCTCGGCTCTTTGTGTAGTGTCTTTTTCATTTTCGAGTAAAATAAAATCTTCTATCTAAACATAAAGTTAAAAATAATACATTGAAATTCTTGAGGAATTCTGTTTTGTTCTATTATTTTTTGGATTAGTTTAATAGTGGTTTTTTCAGACCTGGTCCTCCGTACTTTAGGAGTTCGTTCGGTATTCTGTCCTCTCATGGTGATGTTCTATTTTTGTGTTTTGTAATGTTTAAATATTATAAATTATTATGATGAAGTATTTAGTGGTTTAATTGGAGTGGTGTTAGAACTAGTGCATAACAATATTGTTGCTTATTTCTAAAACATACTTCTCTGATTTTCTATAACCTTATTTAGGCATTTTCTTATTATTTCGTCATTAATAATATTAAATAAAACAAGTTTCAATTTGTCCTTCTTCCTGGATTAAAAATCTGACCCTATAGATGCTCACAGACAGCTGGTAAATGGTATTCTAGAAAAAACCTTTAGTAGTAAGCCAGTCACAGGCGCTCGGTCCACAGCGACATTCGACGCCGAAATGTTTCAGTAGAAACCTAAGACTGGTAAACTCTGAATCTTTTTTTTTTTGGAATATCAGTTATCTCGGCTCTTTGTGTAGTGTCTTTCATTTCCGAATTTTCTAGAATGTTTACCAATTTATTCTAAGTCTTCTAAATATGTGAATTTCTTTTCTTGTTTGTTAATTGTTAGTTATACTTTTACCTTATATCTATGATATGTCTATTGTGCTGCCATTCGTTGTGTTTTAGTCACGATGTTACGTGTAATATAATATATTGGAAGTTAATTGAGCAGCAACTTAGCAATTTCAACATCCTTTTTTTCTTCATTTTTTATAGAGGCGTTTAATTTCACTTAGATCTTTTACATCGTAGATCATTGTTTATAATGTTAATACGTTGGCGTGTTAAGAGAGTACTGCGGAATTTTATCTGTTTTAGTATATGAATGATATCTTTCAAGTGATACCAATTAAATAGTTCTATTGAATAAATTAAACATATAGACAGGTTTATAAAATTCTCTTAATTTTTCAGTTAATTTTTTTATTTTATTTTGTGTTGAAAATTTTAATTTTAGCGAAGTAGTTTTGTATCTCGATAAGTCCAGGTTTTTTAACTCCGCCTACAGGATCATTGAAATACTACCTCAATGATCTTTTTGCCGGTCCTAAGCCCGGAAAAGGAGGAAGGTTCTTGGTTCAGATTAGCACTTTAGCCAAGTTAAAAAAACCTTGTCTTTTTCGGTACATGCTATTTATGACTTATTTTAAAAATTTGCGACCCTCAGCTCAACGATGTTGCTAACACATTTTATAATGAAGAAGTTGCTTGACCAGCGGAAGGTTCTAGTGGTTTTAAAAAGATCAACAACGACCTAATCGAGAATGAAGACAACATAACGACAGTCAAATTCCAGTCGGCAGAAGAGTATTTATGAAAATAATCTCTATGGCATTTATACCGTTCAAAGGGGAAACTTTTTTTAGTATTACGTGTTTGGGACTTTTCATTTTGTATAATATAGGATTTTTATGTCAGTCTTGCAACAGTGTGTAGTTGCAACCTGTAAGACTAATGGACTCGCCCGAGTGGCGATGTACAAGGGGAGTAAGGCTGTAGAGAGAAGTTGTTATAATGACGGAAATAACATAGCATTCTAAATTTGTTTGGTTAAATAAAAAGTTGAAAATATCTGTTGGGATATTAATTTTGGCAAAGAAAACCTTCGTTAAGAAAAGGTAAAGTTCTTAGCGCAATCATAACGATTAATTAATATCCATGATGTTCCATTTATAATAAGCCTCATATTAGATATTGAATAATCCAAAATTGAAACTAAGTTTTTAACACCCTGTAAATAAATGTTTAATAATCAATAATGGAATAAATTTAATCATTACCCAACTATTTCGCTGTAAGAAAAAATTTGTTATAATTACTTAAATAAGTCGAAAATGAGTCTTCTTTAAAAAAATTTTTTTGCTTATAATGTAGTAAGTTTTGGTTTATTTTGTATTATTTGTTTTAATAAAATTTTTTCTGATTCGTTGTGCATCAGTAAGTAAAAGTATAAACTATACACATTTGTTTACAACTACATTGGTTTCATTTATAACAAATATGTCAAAATGATGGGTTTAAAAATCGAGAGTAACAACTATAAATATTTTGAAATCTAAAAAAAAAAGTTTGAAAAACTATAAAAATTGAACAAAGTGGATTTATTTTTAAATAATAATTCATTAATATACAGGGTGTTCTATTTAAAATAAGCCTTATATTACACATTGAATAATCCAATAATGAAACTACACCCAAACAGCACAAGTACGTCCCATGGACGTCCAAAGGATGTACCTCATTAAATGTCCGGACATCCCACAGACATCCGTTTACATAATTTGGACGTCCCCGGGACGTCCAATAAGAACTAAATGTTACCAAAAAGTACGTCCCCTGGACGTCCCAGGGATGTTCATGGGGACGTACATAGTACATATACAGAACTTAATACGGACTTATATAGGACCTAAGAAGGATGTATTGGGGACATCTATTGTACGTCCACATGGACTAATATAGGACCTAAATGAGGATGTATACAGGACCTAAAGGGAACTTAAAATTAATAAAATGAAAAGCAAAAATAAATGGGATTTTTATTGTGTACTTATATTAACATATGTATTTAAATTTATAGTATTTTTTAAGAACATTACTTCTACTTACTTTACAAATGTAGCAACACACCACAACCACAAAAATTACCTATAAAAGTCCTATATACCTACTTAATGTCTATAATAATAAATTACCAAACTATAAACTAGTATCGAAAGCAATAAACTAATTCTAATTACAACCACAACCACAATGATTATAATTCGAGAAATAAACGAGATAAATAGAAGCGTCGTTAAAACATAACCACATTCTTCTTTTATCTCCTAATTTTTAAATTTCAGTTCCACTACAGAACAAAATTTTAGAGATACAGCTCTGCTATAGGATAAAGATTTTTCTCTAAAAGGAGCCTCTGTCTGTTTTCGTATAAATTAATGGTATTTAAAACTAAATATAACTTTTTAAAATAAAGTTTAGTAGGAAGATTATATTTTGTTAAAAATATGCTTAAGTAAAAAAATGACACAGTTAACACCTAGAAAACGTCCCTAATACATCCCTAATGGGACGTCCCTTGGACGACCTTATGGGACGTCTCTGGTATGTCCGACTAGAAATATCCCTTGGACGTCCCTCGGACGTCCAAAAGAAGTCCCGGGACGTTTGGACCTTAAAACGACATAAAATGGACGTCCCAGGGATGTCCTGTGCTGTCTGGGACAAATTTTGAACACCCTGTAAATAAATGTTTAATAATTAATTCTGAAATACATTTAACCAATATCCAACTATTTAGAGGTATAACCAATTTTATTAGAATTTCTTAAATAAGTTAGGAATGAGTCTTCGTTTAAAGCTTTACATTTTAAGAATGTTCCACATAACTCAGAACACTCTGTACATAGGTATAGGGAAGTCTTATGAAACTATACCTAATTTTTACTGACAATTAAAAAATGTAATAAAATATAGGGTGTCCCATAAGAAAAAATATAACTTTGATACGCCGCACTTTATTGGGACGCCCTGTATATTTCAAAATAATTATAAATTTCCTTATCAACCTTCAAACTATAAATTAAATTTTTTTTCAAAATCTTTTACCGTTTCGCTGTAATCTTCCGTCCCGTTAGTGGTGACTCACCCTGTATATATATATATATATATATATATATATATATATATATAAATTAAAACAAAAAAAGGTCGTAGAAAAGGTCACTCTGGGCAAAGTTCATCATCGTGAGTAATAGCCATCATTACATAGTCGTTGAATAATTTACTATTATTAACAATGTTTTATATAGATATTATTATTTTACAATAAGTTCTGTTCAGTCGAGTCGATTAGTGCTATCCCTCTCAAGATATATCACAGAAGTTAAAAACACCGATATTTTTTATTTAAACTTTATAGAAAATGAAACTTTTTGGTAAATAAAATTAAATAGAAGTAAAAATTTTTATTTAATTTAAAATTAGGCATCTACGCTACTGTTCAATAAAGTAGTGCTCAATCTAACAGATGGCGCTTAAAGGTACGTATTCAACACAAAATTATATGTTCCGTCAGGTGAGGTCTGTGGGATGAGTTTTTTTTTCTTAAAAATTACGGTGTTGCGTTCTATGTAACGTAACAGCTTTGTTTTTCATTTCCCTATTTTTTCTTCTTCTTTTTACATAATTTATATTCATATAATAATTCTTTATTTTCGTTTAGTTTTGTTTTTATTCTAAAACCCAAAATAGTTGGCGCTCAACTTTTAATTTCTGTTTTGTCTACTAACTTTTCGATGGTCCTGGTATATCTACATTGTAATATTCATATATCCGATTTCAATTCATTTTCGTATTGTTATAGATACTACTTGTAACTACGAATGTTTTAATATTTCGTTCCAAAACGAACAAACCTTTTTCCGCCACTAGCCATCACTCCAGCAAGATCTTTTAGATCTACATGATTTGTTTTGCCGAAACTTTAGTCTCGTCTTGGAATAAACATAAATCCATTCCACCAGCTGATTCCAGATCCATGGAATCCTGATCCACCGCCAGGTCTATTTCACATCCAATGAAATCAAAAACCAATGGTATAAAATCCTCCACTCTACTAGGCATTAATTAACTACGAAACCTGTAGCAACGCCAAGTTTGCATCCAGCAGCCCTAGATAGAAAACAGCCTGGCAACTTTATTAGTTAAGTGTTTACCATATTTATGGTATAATATAATATTATATTATACCATAAATCACAAAAGTTTTATTTAAAAATCACACATATATCACTGAACGTTTTCGGACTAACAAGTCCATCATCAGTGCATTCACCAAGTCTATATGAGTCAAGCCACTAAATATGTGAGTTGAAACCATGGACGTATAAACATAGATGGACACAGCAATAAGATACCTTTAACACATAATGTTTTGAAGCTTCGATAGAATTGTGATGCTACCGCAATGAGCACAAGCGTGCTTCAATTTTTACTCGCGGGTAATTATTCAGATTTTAAAAATTGGAAATAGTAATAATGTATAAAAACACGTTCAAAGAGTTAAAAAAAAAACGAGAGTTTAACTATTAACAAATCACGTCTTTATAGAAAAATTAAAATACAATTTTATTTGCTTTAAAATTAATACAATTAAATATAGTTGAATTTAAGTTAATTTTTTAATAGGTATCAAAATAATGCTACAATAAAAAATCTTTGTTTTCTCCTAAATTTGCTACCCAAATAGTTCGATCGTCAATATTATTTGGAAACCTACATAGAAAAATAAATGAGTTTTATTCATTTCACTAATTTATTTGTATCCATGAGAAATATTAAATTAAAAAGGTACTAAAGAGATCTTTTTTAATCAGATGATGTCTACTTATAATTTATAAATGTCTACTAATTTCATGAACTCATATCTTATTTAATAGATTCATGAACATGAATAAACCCAATGGTACGCCTATGAAAGACATGTTTTTAAATGTAAACAAACACGCTTCCTCAGCTTCCTACTTACAATTTAAAATTTATATGCCCCATACACAAAAAAAGGAAACGTTCTTGAATGTTCCAACTTTAGAGGGATTTCCCTTCTTAATACAGCATACAAAATTGTGTCCCTGATACTTAACGAACGCCTGGCACGGTATACTGACAATATAATAGGGTCCTACCAAAGAGGCTTCTTGAAAAACAAATCTACCATTGATCACATATCATCCATCAGACAAACATTAGAAAAAACGACGGAGTACGACATAAATTGCCATTACATCTTCGTAGACTTTAAGGCAGCGTACGATACTATTGACAGGTCCCAATTATATTCGGCGATGATCGAATTAGGAATACCAAAAGGTTTGGTAGAATTAATTAAAATGACAATGATGAAAGTCGAATGTAAAGTGCGCATACAAGGGGATGTTTCAAAACCATTTAAAACCAACAGAGGACTGCGCCCGGGAGATTCGTTATCGTGCACGCTGTTCAACCTAGCGTTAGAAAAAGTTATGAGAGATTCGGGAATAAACTTAAAAGGTACGATATATACCCGTAGTATACATATAATGGCATACGCTGATGATATCGTCATAATTGGAAGAACCCAAAATGAAGCAGCGGAGGCTTTCACACGTATCAAAAATGCCGCAGAAAACATCGGACTTCTGATTAACATCCAGAAAACTAAATATATGCCGGCCATATCAAGAATTCAACAAAATAATTTAGAGGTGCAACACGAAACGATAAAAATGGTAGAAGAATTCTGATGCTTAGGATCACTGGTAGACTACAAAAATAACAAATTCAACGAGATAAAAAAGAATATGCGTGGCTAACCGCTGTTATTTTGGCCTGGGTCCTCAACTAAGAGCGAGAAGTATGTCAATAGCAACAAAGTGCAAACTTTATAAAACAATAATACGCCCAGTGCTCACATACGGATCGAAAACATGGGCAATGACGACCCGAGATGAAGAGTTACTACGAGTTTTTGAAAGAAAAGTATTGAGGACCATATATGGCGGAGTAAATGAATAGGGTCTGTGGAGAAGGCGATATAACTTTGAACTCTATAGACTTTTTAGTGATGCAGATATTGTGAAGACCATCAAAATAAACCGCCTAAGATGGGTGGGCCACGTTATGCGGATGGATGAGAGTGATCCCACTAAAATAACTATGCTAAACAGGCCGGTCGGAGGAAGAAGAAGGGGGCGACCTAAACTCAGATATCTGGACGATGGATAGGAAGATCTGAGGGAGATTGGAGTGTGAAAACACGTTCAAAGAATTAAAAAAAAAAAAAAACGAGAGTTTAACTATTAACAAATCACGTCTTTATAGAAAAATTAAAATACAATTTTATTTGCTTTAAAATTAATACAATTAAATATAGTTGAATTCAAGTTAATTTTTTAATAGGTATCAAAATAATGCTACAATAAAAAATCTTTGTTTTCTCCTAAATTTGCTACCCAAATAGTTCGATCGTCAATATTATTTGGAAACCTACATAGAAAAATAAATGAGTTTTATTCATTTCACTAATTTATTTGTATCCATGAGAAATATTAAATTAAAAAGGTACTAAACAGATCTTTTTTTATCAGATGATGTCTACTTACAATTTAAAAATGTCTACTAATTTTATGAACTCATATCTTATTCAATACATTAATGAATATTCTTATTCAATACAATAATGTAAATTGTATGTACTTACAAATGAAATGAGAGATCGGGATGTAAATATTTCGTTTATTTTATTTCACTTTTCACAAATATCACTCAAAATACAGCCAAAATATCGAAAAAAAACTTTTCCTCATCTACTGTAAAAAGTAAACAAACATGGAACAGCATTTGACAGAGATTTGACGTAAGACAGAGAAATGTAAACAACCGTTGCCATTTATAAATAGTTTTCAGTGCTTCTACATATAAAATAATTGATTGATATCTATTATTAAATGATAATGCACACTAGATATTTTGATTACAATTAAAAATATTAATCTAACCAATAAATTATTATTTTGGTTTGATAGCACCTGTAGAGTATAAAATACAGAGTAATATTTTCAGCGACTCGCGAATAAGAAATTTTAAAACAAAACGTGACAACAGTTGAAGGTGCTGAGAATGTGACCTATTCAAATAATTTTGACTACACAATTTTATGTAAATAACGAGTCCATCTGTGTTTATACGTCCATGGTTGAAACCCTTAAAATAGTATAAAATTTGTTATTTATTACATCTCCTCTGTTAATAAGTTGGTGTAATTTTAAAGTTTCTAACAGATACCATGCATGGCAACGTAAGTCTCCTAATTTGGGGGATGCCGACACTAAGTTGCTATCTAGAACCCATACAGAGACGTCCTCTCAGGGTCATCAACTTCAATTACAAAGTTCGTGTTGTACTTTCATATGGGACTGGAGTGACAGGCCTCACCCGCCCGCTGGAGAGTTAATAGGCAGATACAGCACCTTTCCATTTTTTTGAGAGGATTCCAACTCCATATCGATGGTTTGCGCTGTCATCACCGGCATAATTTTATTATGAAAAGAGAAATAAAAAACAGATTTTTTTTTATTTTAATATTATCGTTACAACTGCTGTAATAAGTGTTTTCTAATATTTTTCACAAATAAACTTATTAATATCAATAAAAATTAATACAAAAATTTACAAAAATGTACATTGAATGATCTTTAAATAACTATTGGCAATTCGTCGTAAGCATTACGCCCTCTAGCGGCTATTGCAGTAACCGAGTTAAGAGCCATTATTTATTTTCTTTCACGTTGAAGGCCATTTGAAGGCATATTGTGTTTTGGTGTCATTGGAGATTATAATAATAATAAAGGTCTTTATTTTTCCTTCAAATTCATACAATACACAAAATATATAAAATTATACATGCATATAATACAATAAGAAAGAAAAAATGCCGAAGATCAGGTGGTGCTGATTTCAAAAAATCAGTACCTCTGCTTTTCATCTTAACCAAGAGAAAAAAAATGTAATATTTTTTTTTACATGTTCTGTAACAATCAAATAAAAAACCATAACTAATAGAAACATTTAACATTTAAATATTGTCCAAGAACTAGGTATCACACAGTTTATACATATTTCATAACAGGTCATCAAATAGTTGCACATGTTTTAGTCACTTAGCAATTTAGATTAAGAGATTTCTTAAAAGATATAATCAATTTTAATTTTGTTTATTTAATTGATAGTGTATGTACTTTTGTACATATGATAGAGTATGTATTTTTACTTTCTAGTCCAGAATAGCACTCTTTCCTCAAAAGATGCAGTTGTGCAAGTGAACATTCCAAAAGTGCTTACATTGTATGAAATCGTTAATGACATTAAATTAAAAAACTGTACTTGTGTACATAACTTCACTATTTATAACTGTATAGTAAATATGACTGAAAATGATATTAAGCACAAACGAGTTCATAGGTTAAACATTCGACAGCGGATAATGTTAGTTCTTACAAAGTTTAAGTTAAATTTGACTTATGCCACTTTGGGTTCTTTGTTTGGTATAACAGCTGACTTAACAAAAACTTATATTTATAAATTAATACCTATCTTGAGCCACAACTTACGGCCTTTGGTGTATTTTCCCACCAAAGGAGAAATTCTTAAAAACATGTCAGTTTGTTTTGCTGATTTTCAAAATGTTAGGCTAATTTTGGACTGTACTGACATTTATGTACAGACTCCAAGTGTTTTGTGTTGCCGAATACTATTTTATTCTCAATATAAATCCCATTTAACAATTAGTTTATGATTGGTGTTTCACCTGGTGGGTTAATAACTTACGTCAGTGAATTTTCCAGTCAAAATAAGATAACCGAGTTTAAAACTTGTTCTCCTTCTACAGCACATCTTGAATTTTTAGTACCACCCAAAAGCTTACATAAGTATATTCTAAGATATTTAACTTAAGGATTAAAAAATAGAACTTTAAGTTCTTGTTAACTCTTTAACTCTAACAAGTCTATAACTAAAATAAAACTTATAATTAACAAAATTGTCTATTAATCAGTAGGAATAAACAATAGTCAAACAAAAAATATTGAATTTAAAAAACCATGGATAAAACGAACAAAACTACTCCAAAAACATAAAACTAACGCACTCGCAATATACAAGATGAGGTGTAAAACAATTATTATAATGGCTCTTAGCTCGGTTCAAATTGATACCGCATTGGCGCTGCGATCTTAATCCGAATAGTCAGTCAGATTAGAGAGTAGTACAACTTGAATCTCATATACAGTCGACTCTCGTTAATTTGAAACTCGAGGGACTCTTAAAATACTACGAAATATTGAGTGTTTAAAATATCAAATGGTTCGAAATTTGTAAGAGAAAATAAATAAAACTACGAATAATTAAGTGATAATCAATTATTATTTATTAACTGCTATTCTATAACGATGACAAAAGTTTAGAGGTACATTCGTGTACATACATGTATGTATTCATAATGTGAATTAATTAATCTTTCGAAAGAACTGTATTATACTGGTTTGCTTCAAAGGACATTTCTTCCTTATTTTTTAGAGAAAAAGTCCCTGAAATGCTTTTTCATCACTTTCGTTTTGTAGGCAAAAGGTTTGTAAGGCATCGAATGAGGATCTTACTTAACTCCTTAACTGACACCTCTGCCAAAAGTTCTGATGTATCCTACTCATCTTCATCGTTACTTTTTTCATTCGTATCTGTCGCAGATAAAATTTTGCCATCGATTAGTGAACCTGAGACAGCAACATCTTCATCCACTTAAACAAAGTCAGAAAAACTCACACCGCTGATATCAACTAATGGTTCTATCGCTAATTATTCATCATCCATAAGTTATGGAAGATTTTCGTGATCCTCTTTTAAGAAACTGGATTTTTTGAAGCAGTTGAGAATTGTTAGGGGTATTATACCTCTCCATGCCTTATCAATCAGTAAAATAGGTGTCAGAACCGTGATATTTGCAGTTACCTGCTTGTCGAGAGATTCTAAAATGAGCTTAACAATTTCTTTGCGATATAACGTCTTGGATATATAAAACATAATTAGACCGGTGCTCATGTATGGGTGTGAGACGTGGACGATGACAAAAGCAATAGAAAGTAAACTCAGATGCTTTGAGAGAAAAATCCTCAGAAAGATCTTCGGTCCCTATCACGATCCGAATACTAACCAATACCGAATGAGAACAAATGCCGAGGTCAAAAAAATGTATAGTGCTAGCGACGTAGTCCAAGAGATTAAATCCCAACGTCTAAGATGGGCTGGCTATGTTGATAGGCTCCGTAATAACCGCCTTACCAAGTTAATCTGGGAAGAAGTCCCGACAGGGAGAAGGCCCTTAGGACGTCCACGAATGCAATGGTGAGATAATATATGGTCAGATTTGAGAACAATGGGGCTACCCACTGACTTAAACATCATGGACGACCGTTCGAGATGGAAGCAGGTTGTGCAGTCAACCAAGACCCACCCCGGGTTGTATTGCTACCAGAAGAAGAAGATATAACGTCTTAAAATTACGGATGATCCCTTTGTCCAATGGTTGCAATTTGGAAGTTGCATTTTACGGAAAGAAGTATAGTTCCACGTTGTACAATGTAGGAGGACTGTTGTGGACAGTGCAATTGTCTAAAAAATAGTAAAATTTTCCGCTTTTGCCATTTCATGTCCCTATTAACTGTTGAAAGACAATTGTTAAAAGTTCTGTCGTCATCCAACTCCATGTCTCCTTTTGAAATTTGTAAGCCACCCTTCAATTGCACGTTTTTGATGCTTGGAGTTGACGCTAACTCTTCTGCTTTTTCCTTTCAACAAGTTTCTGTTTGAGCATCACTAATTTTCTCCTTGTGCTTTAATATGGTTGAAAGAGTACTCAGAGGAATCTTAAATTCTTTTGCAACATCACTTTTCTTCTCACCTTCCTCTACTTTTTGGATTAACTTGTATATTTTCACGCGCTTCGCACATTTTACAGTCGCCACATACCTGTAAATCTAAGATAATACAAACACAAGCGATAACGGCGTCTAGGGTACCAGAATCTTTCCGGAATAAAATATGGAGAAGCAAATATATGAAATATGAGAAGAAAACTTGAGTACTTAGGATATGATAAGAGAGCAAAAATACTCTTATTACAAGTTATGCAACGCAAAATTCCAGGAAAGCGAAATGTGGGAAGACGAGGAATGTCACGGGTTAAAAACTTAATCTAGTGCAGAACTATTTAGAACGGCGGTCAACATCGTCCGCATAGTTATGATGATTTCCAACCTTCGATAAAAAATGAAACTTGAAGAAGAAATATATTAGCATCAAAAGCAAGACTTGCAAATATTGCTAAATAAGAGAAACCAAACAACAGCAGACCACCTTGAAGACACCCCAAATAATGGTACAAAAGGTGAACATCAGAATTCCATCTATGGAGATACAACACGTTGACTTAAAATAAGAAGAAAAAAATGTTTCCAACGGTGCTAGGTAAAACTGCTTAAAACAAATTTCACATTTATAAAATTTTTACCAGAGGTACACTCAAATGTATTCTAAAATTACCTGCATTACTAAACTGCTCAACATCATACAATTGTACGATTTGTTTCTAGTATGCACTCTCAAATATGTTTTGAAGTTGTACTACACTGCTTATTTCACACTTTGACTGCTTTTCTTCAGTGTGTGATTTCATGTGATATTTCAAACTACCTACTAAGAAAACTGAGTAAAAAATCTTTACACTTGTAAGGCTACTCCAGTATGCACTCTCACATGCTTTTTTAAACTGCCTGCTACGCTAAACTGTTGAAAACAAATTTCACAATTGTAGATCTTTTCTCTAGCATGCAGTCTAAAATGGCTTTTCAAACTGGCTGCTACACTAAACTGGGTCAAACACATTTCACGGATTTTCTCCTGAGTGCACTCTAAAATGAATTTTTAATTTACCTGCATGACTAAATTGCTTAAAACAAATTTTACACTTGTACGGCTTTTCTCCAGTGTGCGATCTCATATGTTGTTTTATAACACTTAGTTGAGAAAACGGCTTAAGACAAATTTCACACTTGTAAGGCTTTTCTCCAGTATGCACTTGCAAATGATTTTTCAATTTACTTTTGTCACGAAATTGCTTCAAACAAATTTCACACTTGCAAGGCTTTTCTCCAGTATGCACTTGCAAATGATTTTTCAATTTACTTTTGTCACGAAATTGCTTCAAACAAATTTCACACTTGCAAGGCTTTTCTCCAGTGTGCAATCTCAAATGCGTTTTCAAATGACCGGTTTGTCTAAATTGCTTTAAACAAATTTCACACGTGTAAGGCTTTTCTCCAGTGTGGACTCTAAAATGGATTTTTAATTTACGTGCTTGATTAAATTGCTTAAAACAAATTTTACACTTGTACGGCTTTTCTCCAGTGTGCGATCTCATATGTTCTTTTATAGCACTTAGTTGAGAAAACAGCCTAAGGCAAATTTCACACTTATAAGGCTTTTCTCCAGTATGCACTTTCAAATGATTTTTTAAATTACCTGCTAGGCTAAACTGCTTAAAACAAATTTCACACGTATAAGGTTTTTCTCCAGTATGCACTCTAAAATGGATTTTTAAAGAATATTTCTGAGAAAACTGCTTAAAACAAGTTTTACATTTGTAACGCCCTTCTTGAGTTTGAATGATTGCATTTTTGTGTAGACTATTTATGCCAGAGAAATCTTCAGAACAAGTAGAATCTTTTAATGTTGCTTCTTCATAGTTTAGACTTCGTTTAGGTTTCTTCATAGTTGTACTGTCAAATGTAGGTAACGTTTTCATACTTTCCATTCTGTTCTGGAAAAAATCTAAAATAAAAAATAACTAGCGTAAGTAATATAAAGTAGGGAAATTGGCTTACAAAATAAGAGCTAATCAGTGTAAGTATAAAAAAGAGAGATATGACAATATGGGTGCCACGTGAAAAAGGGGTTTGTGGGAATGAACAAGCCAATTTGTTGGCAAAACAAGGCACGAAAGAAATTTTTGTGGATATTATGTGGCATTCTCAAAATTGCTACAAAAAAAAACGAAATTCAGAAGTGGCTCATAAGAAATTATCCAAAGAAATGGAGAGCCACTAAAGGGTAAATCCAGACTAAGAAAATAACAAGATTATTGATAAAAAACTCTCGGACAATTTGATAAATCTCGATAAACGGGAGATTAAAACGATCACCTAAACGGTGATAGGACATTGTCGTTTAAGAAAACGCCTATACAAATAATGTAAGATGAATGAACCATGGTGCAGAAAATGCGAAATGGAACAATAAAATGTCATACACATCATATTACAATGTGATAAGTGATATGAGGCAGGAATTCACTGGTCAACTGAAGATTGAACTAGAAGAGATCCTTAAACTAATATAATGAAACTGTTGGCCTTCGTTGAGGCCACATCACTTATTCGAGTATAATGGAAAAAACAAGAGCTATGGCTATCCAGTCAGTGTTAAATAATGGTTTTTATATAGAAGATCCACATCTCATTCTTTTGGTATATCTCGTCATCAAACTCCATCTAGTTTTCTCTAGTCTTGTAGAGTAGCTTTCATTTGCTTTGCACAGATATCTTGATCACTGTAGACATTTAATTTTTATTACAATAACTACATATTTGGCTTTAGCTATTTTGTTGTATTTATTGTATACAAATGTATACTAAATTATAATGACGACATTAAGTTTCATTATCATTATTCCATCATATCCATCAATATTAATAATCTGCTTTCATAAACTTCTATTTTTGAGCGGTACTCTTCAGTTTGTCTCTTCCGATTTTTATGTTTGTGGTGTAACTATGCTTACTACTTAGTCTGTCCCTGATGTCATGAACTTTCTTTTGTTTTCATTATATGTAGATCATTAGACCCATATTATCTGGCGCATTTGAGAATGTAGCAAACATCTCCTTGAAGCTACAGATCCTGCATACCACAAGGTCCAAGTCATCTTCACATAAAAACATCTGGGTAGAATTATTAAGGCCGTTTTAGCAGTCAAAGCACACTGCGATTTAAAATGGGCGTATCACTTACTTTTCTACCTTGCTTACGCCAGTCGACGACGGGTACAGCGGGTACAGTGGCGCCAGCCGACAGGTAGTTTAATGACAACGAATGCATTATTCTCCATTCAAATTAGTTTTGTCGGGAATACCTTTTTTGATTGATTATCGTAGATGTTTTAAAAAGAATTATCACATTTTTAATTTATATGTCTTAGCTAAATATAGTATTGAATAAAAATTTGTGAAATGTGACTGCAAAAAACATCATGGTGTATATTTATAATAAATTTAAAAAACATAAAAATATTATTATCAAAAAAAAATACAATTTGTTGTCACAAACAAATAAACAATTTCGCAGTTATAGCTTGAAAATTATTTCAAACTAACTGACCGTACGTTCATGAGCTTTGACATCACGAAGCCGATAACGGTGAAACTAAGTGCCAATGATGAGTAACACGTTTCACTATTAGATTTCAGTATTTTTTAGCAATTTTCTTCAAAGTTTGAACACACTTTTCTCGATTATTACTGGACACAGAAAGGTGAAAAAAAAATCAACGATTACAGAAAAAAAAAACCTCTTTCAAGTGATGGGCGTAAAAAGTTTGGTTATAAGAGAACGTTAAACTGATAATACAATATTTCAAAAGAACTTTCAAAAAAATTAAAAAAATAAAATCATCAGTTTAAAGGCAACATAATTTTGAATAACGTGTCCAAATTTCGAGACATTTTGTCGGTAAATAACAGATAAAACACTATCTCTAGGTTTTGGTGTACCGACGAAGAATATAGACGCTTATAGAAGAGCAGTTCAAATGGGCGATTTGTTTAGTGATGGTTCTTTTTTATCGATGATGTTAAAACATCGATGTTTAGTTATCATTTTTCGATATTTCACCATTGATGTCAAGACATCTAAACCATCGATGAAACATCGATGTTTTTTTAAAACATCGAGCAAAAAGACAAAGAAGGGAATCTAATCCTTATGAAAAGGAGACCAAAAAGTGGCCTCTGATGGCGAACATATCCGGAAATGCGAATGCGCCAAATTTAAATTTTCCGACACTTATTAACAGTAGCTATATATTTTTCAGAATGTGCCTTAGAAGAGAAAATTTTAATTAATTATTAACGATAATAGTCTAAAATGCGACACAATTGTTAAAAAACTTCAATATAAATAAAATTTCATGTGACATTTAGGACAAACAATAACATATATAATCCTTGGATAGTAAAATTATATTTATCACATTGGCTATATGGTAAATTGACTGTTTGCTGTCAACTATTTGGCGCGGAAATTTCCCTCTATTTTAGTTTTCGCTTCTCTATTCCCTCTTTTGTCTCTTTGTTTGACGATTCAAAGTGTAACAAAGTTCTAACTCGTGTTTGTGAAATTTTTAAAATTAAAAATGTCCCCAAAACAAAGCAAGTTGTGGAGATTTTTTGATAAATTGGATGACAATTTTGCAAAGTGTTTGCTATGTGGGAAAAAAATAAAAACCTCTGGAAATACAACCAATTTAAGATGTCATTTACTGTCATTTACGAAGGCTATGTCCGATATAACAGGAAAAGGAAATACACATAATACCCAAAAGCTAGAATCTTGTTATTCTACTAGCAGCACTAGTGTAAGTGTCAATACGGAAAGTGCTGATAATAATTCAGGTAAATATAAAAAAAATATTGTGTAAAATTTATATAGCTTATTTTGTATAGATTCTGTGGCACTTTTCGTTACCTAATATTTGTGCCCATGTTTCGCAGATTGTAATCTATCAAAATTTCATAGTATTATAGGTTTTTTGAGTCCATTTTTAATCATATTTTACATTATCAACATTGGATTTCATAGTCAGATCACAATATATGGACATAAACATTTTAAATAAACCATTTTCTATGAATCTCACCCTCACATTTTTATTTTAGAAAAAAATGGTGGTAACGATGATTCGGCAGAGAAGAAAAGTTTTAAGGGCCAGCGTACAATAAATGAAACATTTCGGGATGCAATTTCATATGCTGAAGGTGGCAATAGATATACAAAAATATCAAACAGTATTCTTTATATGATATGTAAAGACTATCAACCATTCTCTATTGTTGAAGATAAGGGATTCAGACAATTATTTCAAACATTAGCACCACAATATAAAATACCAACAAGAAAAACACTCACAAATTTACTGGAAAACCGATATATTGCTGCAGCAGCACATGTTAAAACAAAAATAGAAAATATTGACAATTACAGCCTAACTGCAGATATTTGGACAGATACTTTAAATAGCACAAGTTTCTTTGGCGTAACACTTCACTTTCAGGAAGACATTAGAATAAGTAGCCTTGCATTAAATGTTTGGGAACTTAGTGAAAGACACACCAGTGAGAATATTTCAAAGACATTACAAACAATTTGCATGGATTGGGGTATTGTAAAAGAAAAACTAAGTGTAATTGTTACAGATGGTGCAGCAAACATGGGTAAGGCAATAGAATTATGTTTCGGGCGCACACGACATTTACACTGTTTTGCTCATCAAATAAATTTAATTGCTGAAAAAGCTATAGAAGATACACCTAATTTAGGTGAGTTAATAAAAAAAATGAAAACTGTAGTTACCTGGTTTAAACAAAGCATAATAGCCGCAGATGAATTAAGAGCAGCTCAGAAATCAAATACAGTTCAATACAGTTTAAAACAATCCGTGCCCACAAGATGGAATTCTGTATATTACATGATCAAAAGATTTTTGGAGTTACGGGAATATGTTAATATTATAATAAATAATCATACCACTGCACCACTCATGTTAACAGCACGAGAACTCAGTGATTTATCAAAAATTAAGTCACTATTAGAACCACTGGAAGCTGTAACTACAGAAATTTCTGGAGAGCATTTTCCTACAGGAAGCACCATTATTCCAATAGTGTACCATTTAA
The DNA here is from genome assembly GCA_918026665.1 of Diabrotica balteata. Classification (NCBI taxonomy): domain Eukaryota; kingdom Metazoa; phylum Arthropoda; class Insecta; order Coleoptera; family Chrysomelidae; genus Diabrotica; species Diabrotica balteata. Next base: position 39,233,222 of record OU898278.1, read on the forward strand.
TTAAAAAAACAGAAGAAATTAATGTGGATGATTCAGATCTTGGAACAGTTTTTAAAGAAAAATTAGTTCAGCAAATAAAAAAAAGACTAGGGTCAGCTGAACAAGTAGCTGTACTAGCAAAAGCTACAGTCTTGGATCCAAGATTTAAAAAACTGTACTTTTCGAACCCCCTAAACTGTGCGAAGGCTGTAGAACATATACTTATCGATTTAAAAACTATAAATCCTACAGAAACTGAAACTACAATCAATGAGAATTTAAACACTGCACAGTCGAATACTTCAGGTATGTATCTATCTTAAGAGGTAATAAATCTATACTAATCTTTAATACCACTGTCATTTGTAGCAAAAATACTATTAAAAATTTGCGCTGATTTTTGTAGAGCTACTTGTACAATTCAAATAAAGTTGATTATTATTTAAAATTACAAAATTGTATACCTATTCAAGACACTTTTTATCTTTTTTAGATAAATTTAATTTGTGGTCAAATCATCAAAGTATAGTTGAAGAACATTTAGCATCAACTTCAACTGTTACAACTGAGACTGAAAGTTCATCGGAAATTAGTTTATATTTAAGAACTCCAGTGGTGCCATTAAATACCAATCCTCTAGAATGGTGGAAAAATCATAAAGATATGTACTCTAATTTGTACAAAATAACAAAACAATATTTATGTGTTATTGCTACTTCTGTACCTTCAGAACGCCTTTTCTCTAAAGCTTCACAAGTATTAACCGAAAGGCGGAACAGATTAAGTGGCAATAAATTGCAAAAAATCCTATTTCTAAGATCTGTTGACGAAAAAATTTTTTTCAGCATCAACTAGTTTTTGTTTTTATCAAGTTTATACTTCATATTTCTATTATATTTATAAGTTTTAGTAAAGATTTTTAATAAAAAAACAGTAATTTGATTTAATTTAATTTTGTGAGGTTATGTTACCTATAATTATTTATTTTCAATGACGTATAATATATAGACTACGCAGTCCCCTATTCTCCCTATAGAATCGAGTGTCCGAAAGATCTCGGCTGAAGGTTGAAGGTATGTTTATCAGAACAGCGGCGTGCTCATTTATATTTTAATGACAATAATTATTTTTTTAATTAAAATTAAATATTTATGATTTCTTTTTGTTCCCATCTATAAGAGAAATAATTATTTTGATAAAATAGTATGGTATTTAACTAAAATAGTAAGTAAATAACTCTCAACAATTAGAAATAAAATTTGCTTGTCACACAAAATGGAGAAAATGTTTTCATACGTCCATGATGTTTTCAAACACAAGATCAACTTCGTGATGCTTCGTAAGAAATCATGAACTTCGTGTATCTTCGTATCAAAACAATAAACAATAACAAAGGTATTCATGTTTTGGACACTTTTTAAAGCGTTCACCGAGTCTATATATTATACGTCATTGTTTATTTTCTTTATGAAAACTACATCGATGTTTCTAGAACATCGATGTTTGTCATTCGATACATCGATAACATCGATGTATATGTCCGATAATATCGCCGATAGTCAACATCGATGTTTCGTTTCGATGTCCAATCACTAATTTGGTTACGGTTTCTTCAAAACTTCAAAATACTCCTTAAGAGGGTGGCAGCATAAACCCAAAGCGTGATGCCTTGACCGTCGGCTTAATGAAATATGTAGTTAGGGGGAATTGGGAAAGGAGTACGTATTTATGTAACTTTGCATCTACACCTAAACAAATTTCGATGTCATTGATTTGCAAACTGTCTTTTTTTTTTGTTTTTTCACAATAAAATCTTTATTTTTAATATATTAAATGGTTATATTTTTAATTTTAAAACTTAAAAATGTATGATATTTACAATATTCAAAGTATTTTTTTTAATTTCATAACTTTGAATTAAAAATAGGTTTGTTCCAACATTACGAAAAACCGTCACATAACTTTTTATTATACTGTTTTTCTGCCCAAAAATTAACGAAACATTTTTAAAAAATTTCAAAATTGTTCAACCAAAAATCTAATTTTTTCAGGACATTTCATCAAACTTTTTAGATAATTTTCCAAATTATTTCATTGAACAATTGTCCTGTTCAAAAAAGTATTCAATGAAACTTTTTATTAAATTATGAAATTTTCCATTTCGCCGGAACTTCCATTTCATCCATAATTTTTTAATAACAACAAAAAGCATTCCTGATTTATTAACTATTTAATCTTGTTTTAAAATAACAACTAGTAGTAAAACATAATTTTCACAATGAATGAATATTGGTGAAATTATTACAATATAGTCTTAAATTGATTTATACTTAATCGAAAATAAACTGTTGACATTAATTACAATTAAAATAAGTTTTATTTAGAAATTTATGACATTTATCAAAATATAATCTTCATAACTGATTTTTTTATTCATACATGAATGAATAATTATCGGTTTCAAAAATGAAGTCAATAAAATTCTAATTCTAAATTCTAATAACCGTTGTCGATGTGATTTACAAGAGTCGTCAATGTTTAAAAATGATGGATTGATTTCATTTATTTTTTTTTATACCATTTAAAATCAACTTACTGACATTTTCCAAATAACAAACATTTTTAAACTCAACATCAAAAATATCAAGTGAAATATGTATTAATTCTGTAAATTCATGTGTAGGTACGCAAAGATTACCAAGTTCGTTAGTATTTTATAAGCTTTAAAAAATAATAAAAGATCTGTCATTGAAATAAAATTAACATTTTTACGAACAAAATAATTTTCACAATTAGTTTTTTTAGACATTTGTATGCAAAATATCCGGCAAGGTACTTGAGTGAATTGAGATAAAGAGAAGTTGACCCAGTCGAAGATGCATTAGTTGATACTCTTTCAAATATTTATAAACATTTTAAATTCTTCATTTAAAAACTTCATTCAAGCTAGAAGTACTACCTAATTCATCTTCGACAAAGTCATCAACTTCCTTATAAGATATCGAATCATCATTATCGCTATTACAATCTTGTGTATTTATCTGAAAACCGTGAGCATTTGTTTAAAGGATCATTAGAATACATAGTATTTTTAATACTTGCATCAGGTTTTTCTGACATTTCATCCCCTGCATCCATAAAAGCACAAACCTCTAAATCAGTTACAGAATCAATACGTTTATTATTAAAGCTTATTTGTCCATCATTTTTTTTCTTCAATATCTTGTCAGCTTTGCAATTAGTTAATTTAGAAACAGATGTTAAATTAGCTAGTTAAATTAAATTAGTTATTTACATTGTATATTGTAAATTATGCCTTAATTTCATCGCAATTGGATTTGAATTATAGCCAAATCTATTTCTAAGCGTTCCCAATAAATTGTCTAACGAATCTTGATTAAGCCGTAAAGTTAATAAATATTCATTATCCTCTTTTTCATTTCGTTCCACTGCATTAAAACACTATTAATTGTTAGATAAAAACCATTAAAAGATGGTGGGTTAGTTTCAATATCTTTACATTTCCATGATTTAATCCAATTTAAATGATTCTTTAAATAGTTTTCAACTTGGATATTCAAATGAGATAGTGGTTTCCGTAGGGGATTTGGATCATTGGTCGATCTACTATTTAAACAATCAAAGAGATCGTTAATTTAAAAAAAATCAGCGGTTGAAATGCAGTGTTCGTATTTTAAAGGGTTTACATTTGAAAGTTTACCGGCTAACTTAGCTGCTGAAACGGTTTTACTAAAAATGTGAGTGGCTAGACATTTCGAATGGATTAGGATCTATGTATCGATCAGTTAAGTTAGGTGCCTATTTACATATCGCATTTATTTTGTCTTCTCTTAATTCTCGAATTGGACCCCATGAAACCACGGTGTTTTCAATTAAAAAATCACGATTATGAAGATTATTACACACTTAATTACGTGAGGAGGGTTATAATTAAAAAAAAAATTTGGACCAAATTTTTCAATGGATGGTTTCTCTGGCATTATTCCAAGATTTTTTATCGCAATTTGACTGCTACGACCGATATCGCAAACCACACTTTTAACTTTAAAACTGGCTTCTTCAGAGAAATCTAAAACATTTAGAATTAAATTAAGTAGTAAAAAATAAAAATGAACTTTTTGTTATATTTTTCAAATTGCGTTGTCCTACCGAACAATATTTGATGTAATTGTACTATAATTACTCAGTATATTTAGACAAAGGTTCATTCAAAAATTAAATTAAAATTTTCAAAAAATAATAATATTACAACGATAAACCTCAAATTACATCCTACAGACCTGATAGTTAAAAATAATGGTCTGTATAGACTATATATACGAATAAAAAACACGTTTCGCCTAATATCTCAAATTAATGAAAAATGTAAATATTGCAATTACAAATCTGTACGGCAAAATAAGTTACTCATATTTAATAATTGCATTTTTGCACACAAATTTAATATCCATACTTGTCAATACAATCGACATACATTTAATTTAATACTTTTTTTTTTATTTTATATACTTATTTAACTATGAGAAATTCAGAATAATGTTTTGTCATTTTGAAATATATTTATCAAAATTTTCACTTGTATACACTTGTATCAGAGTAGTTCTCTGCTTGTATGATGTTTACCAACAAAATAAGGTTTTAAAGAATGAAAGAATACATGCATCTAAATTCTATAATCTTTGTCAGTGAAAGGGAGGTAACCAAACGAACGTGAAAAAAGATTGGTCTGTTGACCAGATGCTGGGCACTTTACACTCTTGAATGGAAGTAGGTACATTTGGTAAATAATAAAATTTTAAAAGCATGTGAAGAACAATAATACTTGAAATAAAATTGTTTGGAATATAAATATTTTGCAAACAAAAATAGTTAGTTTAAAATTATTTTCTTCTAAGAAATATGATAATTAGGCGAAATGTATCAAATTAAATATATAAGAGTTGTGTTTTAATTTTATGTTAAGATATTATATTAAAAACAAAGAAGAAATTATTAAATTTAGAAATTTTGGAAATATTTAACGATATAATCAATAAAATTCATCATTATCATCATTCTGGCTTTACAACCCTACGTGGATTTTAGCCTTCTCATGAACTTCTTTCCAGTCGTTCCTATCCATTGCCTTTCTCCGCTAAGTACGTATTCGCATATCTGATTCCTGATATATTCTGACACGATGTTATTCCATCAGGGTAGGTCCAACAAAACTACACAGTACAAAATGGAGAGATATAAATTGCACCTTTTATTCCAATCAAGTATTCATCTTTATCAATCTAGATTAGAAAAGGAACCAAATGAGATAAAAAGAAATATGGATGTAGAACAAGAATACAACAACCTCAAAACGATAATAAAAAAAATGGCTTATGAAGTATTAGGAACAGAGAACAACGACAAACAACACCACGAACCACCATGGATGACAGAAAACGTAAAATAAATGATACAAGGAAAAAACAAAATGTATAAGAAATGGCTAACAAATAAAACATCTAGCAATAGAGTAACATATCAAACGAAAAACGGAGAAGTACGCAATCAAAGAGTACGGAGAAATGTATGGAAGTTGAAACACTACAACGCAAACATGACGATTTCCATATGCACAAAAAAATTAAAGAGGTACAGAATACCAGAAAACAACACAAAACAGGCATAGTTGTAGACATTGAAGGCCAAATGTTGACTACCATTAACGATAAATTTTGAAGATGGAAAGAATACATATTTTGATTCGAAAGTGACGTGTATATTGTATATTGACATGTTATTATACTGCTGTGTAATGCTCGAAACTGGTTTTTTTGAGCTTGCAATTTATACATTTAAGTAAATTGTTACTTTTAGTAAACAAATATGTATTTATAAATTGTTAATAAATAATTTAAAGTGTTAAAACAAAGGCGAATAAAAAAAATTTCTTTTCATAAATAAACTTTATTTTGACTCAATCTTCAATAATTTTTTTAAGTCTTTTTCTTTTTTTGGAAGGACAAGAATCTTCGGGTCTTATTTCTTCCTTAAAACCTTCATTTTCCATCTCAATATCTTCATCCTCGATCTGTAAATTTAATGTTTCTTCTTCTTCATTTGTAGCTTTATCTTGTGCCTCCAAAAAATCTAAGGAATCCATCGACTCCATATCCATATCTCGTTCAACTTCTTCCAATATTTTACTGTGATCAATATTTTTACATGTTTGAATATTGCAGTGAAGAAAATAACCTTATAAACTATAAAAAAAATTTTAGGCTCTCCTAGTGAACCGATTTGAATTTTACAAAAAGCGTTTGAAAGTTTGAGACTTTCTTTATATGTAAAAAAAAATTGCAACTATCTGAGGGCCTTATTTAGGACCTACTATGAATTTGAAAATTTGCGATTTTTTCCAGTAGGCTGGATTGCAAAATTATTATGCAAAACCTATCCGACCGATCTTAACAAAATTTAGCACACGGTTTAAACATATTAAAAAGTTTTTTTAGGTGGAATATGGAACTTGTAAGTCAAGTTTAGAAAGTCGAAAACATTTAAAGGATTAACTTAATTTTTTGTATCTTTTTTCCAATTATTGCTATTTTTTCAACAATAACCATTAAATTTTCAATTTCTAGCAAACAAAATATTGTGTAAGATTGAATAACGAAACTTTTAACTTCTTATAATTTTTTCTCTAGGATCACTATTTTCCGAATTATAAATGAAAATAAGAGCAAAAAAATGAGAAATTTTCAATTGTTTTCAGATTTTGTTAAATAAAAAATTTAGCACAGGGTTTGCGACTGGCGCATATCGTGATTATCGATACTGGGCGTATCCTGAATGGATTCCAGCAAAAAATAGCTTCCTATGGAAAATGTCCAATCCAAAACAGATCCCGTCTAGACTACATATACACCAAATTAGAAAAACACCTGATGGAGTTCAATTTGGATTCAGAGCAGGACTCGGAACGAGGGAAGCACTTTTTAGTTTGCAAGTTCTAATACATAAAGCCAGGGATGTCAATTGCGATGTGTGTTTCATTGATTTCGAGAACGCATTTGATAAAGTCCTACATGGGAAACTAATCGATATCCTAAAAACATCAGGACTCGATGATAAGGATATAAGACTGATCTCAAACTTATATCTCCAACAAAAAGCAACAATACGATTAGAAAATGAACTGTCCAAGATCTTCACAGTCGGAAAAGGAGTTAGACAGGGTTGCATATTGTCACCGGCATTATTTAATATATACTCTGAAAACATCTTTAGAGAGGCCTTGGACGAATCAGAAGATACAGTGTTGCTGGCAGACAGTGCGCAAGGGCTCCAATGGATGATGGATAACGTTGTAGAAGCATGTAACAAATACGGCCTAAAACTAAATTGCAGAAGACAAAAATAGTGATCATTAGTAAGAACACCGGCATAAACGCCCGAATTACAATTAACGATACACCGTTAGAAAGAGTGGAAAAAATATGCTATTTGGGCTGCAATATTAAGGATACTTGGGATATAGCTACGAAATAAAAACTCGTATTGAAAAAGCCAGAAGCTCTTTCAACAGCCTTAGGAAGATTCTCTGCAACTATATCTAAGTGTTAATATACGGATAAGAATTCTTAGATGTTACTTTTTTAGTGTAGATCTCTCTACTCTCTACCCTATGGAGTAGAAAGCTGGAAGAGAAAGCTGGAGTAGAAAGCTGGACCTTCGAGAAGATGTCATAAACCGATTGGAGGCATTTGAAATGTGGTGCTACCGACGTATATTGAGGGTGTCATGTATACACCATACAAGTAACATAACTATTCTCCAAAGGCTAAGAAAAGACAAAGAAATTATTAACATTACAAAAAACAGAAAAATTGGCTTACTTCGGCCACATCATGCGTAATGATAAATACCGACTTCTACAGGGCAAGATTGAGGGTATGAGAGACCCTGGACGTAGACGTATATCCTGGCTGGTCAATCTTAGGAAATGGACTGGTCTAACATCAATTGATCTATTTCGAACTTCTATGAATAGAATAAGATAGGTCAATGTGGTTGCCAACATCACTAGAAGATAGACGCAAAAAGAATTTCTGGGAATAAAAATGTGTCCAAGTTGAAAATTTAATTGGTAGTTCTCAGAGTACGGAAGCATGGAAAACTATCACTAATCTAAAATAAAACACTCATAACTCCTTAAGTAACTTAATTCCTATAGAAAAGTGGGAAAATCACTATTAAAATTTACTCCAACAGTCCAGATTGGAATATATGGGACAGGAATACAGAATGGAGAGACAAACAAATAGTAACATTAATACTATTAATAACGAGGTCCGTACTGCGTTAATTAAAATGAACAACGGGCGATCTCCAGGACCTGGCAATATAGCTGTAGAGTTACTTAAAGCAGGAGGTCTACTCCTAATAGAACGAATAACTTTTCTAATGGAGCAATGTTGCCACCAAATTAAAGTACCATCTGAATGGAAAACCGCTCACCTAGTGTCCATCTTTAAAAAGGGTAATCGAAAAGATCCTAACTGCTACAGAGGATTGAGTGTCCAACCTACTTTCGGTAGATTGTTTCAAAGAAAGATAATAACCTGACTAACGTTGGCCCCAAAAACTTCACAGATGAAAGCCGCCTGGAAGAAGAAACGGAGGTAGATAGCATATGGGAGGTATGCTGATCTGAGAACTATCTCCATAACTCCTCCCTCTATAACCTTTATCTTTACTGTCGTTCAGTATGTGGAACAGAGATCACAAGTCTTCTGTGTTAAGGTCTTGATTTTGCCTTTTTAGATGGGTCCTGATAGTTTCTTCATCAAGTTTTTTCTTAGGGTCGCGGGTGAGGATCATGGGGCGCTTGGGCATATTATTGAAACAATTATATTTAAGTTTACTCTCTCCCACAGGCCCTCAATAGTCTTCACCACTTCAGTCGTTTTTTTTTGTATACTCATTAACACAGTTCACCCACAGAGTCCCTTCGCTAAACGATGTTTTATGGAACTGCAGGAGTTCCTTTTGACCTCAGATAGGAGCCTCAAGTGCTTGCTCTAGTTTGTTAATGATCAAATTTGCTTGAGCCCGATCTAGTTTAGTATCAGGATGGTGTCTCTGTGCTACCACTTTTATCAGGGTGCTTTATGACTATTTAGTCTGCTCGTTAGAGTATCTTGATTTCTTAGCAACTCTGTAACAAGGGGATGATAGTATTCTCCCGAAGTCTCTTTTTATCGTCGGGTGTTGCTGATTTGGATGTCTAAGGATTTGCTATGGTCTATGTCCCAGCAACCATTTTGGGCTTTTTCTTATCTTCCTTTGTTGAGCTCTAGTGGGGAGGTATTTGAGACTTACTTATTTATTTTTTAATTTAAAAATCCTAAACTATACTTCACATTTCGAATTTTCAAATAAATGTAAAAAATAATTCTTTGTTGTATGTTGTATGTAAAGCAATTCTAGCGTACTAACAAGATCAGGAATTGTTTTTTGATCGAAACACCTTACAATTTTTTGAGCTTTCTCTCCCAGTGATTGACTTTTAATTAATTTTATAGTTTATAGGAACAGAGTTTTAATTAGGTATATTATTTATTATATTATTATATATATATTACGTGGATTCGTACATCTACTTGGGATCTAACAACAGTTAACTCAAATTGGGATCAAGCGAAGGAAATATGTATAAGAGTAGAAAAGGCAAGAGCATCGTTCACTAGCATGAAGCAAATTTTCACCTCTAAAAGCCTCACCCTACCTCTCAAAATTCGAATTCTGAAATGTTATGTATTCCCGGTTTTGTTATATGGAATGGAGGCGTGGACAATGACCGCATCATTGATGAAAAAAGTAGAGGCCTTCGAAATGTGGGCTTACAGACGTATATTACGTATATCCTGGACTGAGCACGTGACCAACGAAGAGGTACTAAGGTAAAGTCACCTAATACCGACCCATACAAAAATAACACCTATTACCGATCCAAATGATTAATACGAAATATTAAGCTTTGTGGATGAAAGGAACGTTGTATTGTCACAATTTTAGTCTACTCGCCAAAATCACGTGAATAATTTATTAGTGTCTAGAACGAAAGTACCCGAATTGATGCCATTCGAATTAGTTTATGGTCAGATTTCGTAGAGTGTAGGTTACGTGCGCTTGTGATTCATTAAAGGGGTAAGTACACAAATAAAGAAATTAAGCATAAAATTCAAGTAGATATTTTTATATATTTATTATAAAGTTTGAAGACATTTCCATACATGTTGTCTATACTATAATGTAGTAATTTTGTAGTAAAAAATCGTAAAAATATATTGAGTCGGTAATAGGTATAGATATTTCTAATACCGACCTAAGGTCGGTATTAGGTTTGAAAACCTTTATTTTAATAATCTATTATTTTGCTTTGCCATGTAGTTGCACCGTGATTGTTCATTTCTTAAGTACATATACTATTAAGTCGACGTTTTTTTTCAATTTTCGACCCATGATTTATGTTATGAGTAACCTAATATTCTAAAAATTTCTTTGTCTGGAGCGACAAACATGTTAATATTTTAATAAGTCCAAACCCTGGATAATGTAGTTAATATAGATATTACTTTTGGTATATTTAATTATGGTAATTGTTAAAATACCGAGTGCAGCTTCCGATTGTATTATTCCTCGATGGATACACCTCCCACATATCTCTAGCGCTAAGTGAATTTTGCAAGGAGAAAGGTATAATATTGGTGGCATTATTGCCAAATTCGACCCACGTTCTGCAGCCTCTAGACGTAGCTGTATTTAGACCGGTGAAAGCAACATGGCGAAACGTGGTACATGATTTCAGGCTTAATCATGAAATGGCCAAAATTAAACGAACAGACTTCTCAGGTTTAGTCAAGATTTGTTTCGACAAATGTTTAAAAGAAGATACAATAAAAAATGGATTTAAATGTTGTGGACACTTTCCATTTAATTCATCAAAGGTTCAATACAACAAACTCTTCAAGACCAAAACCAAAATAGCGGAACATTCAACAGGGACTTTCGAAATTTCTAACAAAGATCAAAATAATCAAGAAACTCAAGAATATAAACAATTCAAACATCAATTCTAAAATCGTTTCGGCTCTTAAACACTTTGTTCTTTCAAATCATCTGGCAGCTCTTGGCAAGGAGACTCTACTTTCGAAAAATTATTTGTGTATTGGAAATCTCTAGATGATAAAAATTTAGATGCAGACCTGGATAACAGAAATGAAGACTTAGAAATTACTCTAAATGACACAACATTCATTAATAATATTTCCAGTATTGCGGACTTTAATGAAGATAACTGGGATGTTCTTGACTTCGAAGTCCAGGAAAATGGGAATCTCGCTATGTGTAGGTTCAATTCCTCCACTAGTGATGATTCATAGGAACTAGTCTCAGACAAAACGAATAAGATTGTTCTGGAAATTCACCCTGTTGTTAACACTAATAATTTAGAACATGGTAATAATTTTGATGTGAATGAATGCAAAGATTACGATAGTATAGCAAAAACGCCTCAAAAGCTTGTTACCTCTGAGACTAACTTTGAAACGACAGATTTAAAACTGGTGCTAGAAAGTCCCCAGAGAACACAAAATGACATTTTTGAACAACTAAGCAAAGGAGATACTGAACAATTACCTTCAAATACACACGTATCTCCTCTACAGCACACGGAAAACCAACAACAACCAGAACAACAAAATTATAAAGACAACGGCATTAATGCAAACTCCACAGACATTTTTTTTAGTTTAATTTCATATATTTTATTTGTTTTACTTTATATAATAAACACTTTTTTATAGTCAGGGGTGTTTTACTAAATATAGACAATGTTGATAACATCTGTTATCCCACAATCGGTAATAGGTTATAAAAAATCGGTAATAGGAAAAAATATTACTATTAGGTCGGTATTAGGCAAATTTGCTCTTTTTTGATTTAGTATTTTTTCTTAGCAATAAAAATTGAAATTTGGAAAAATAATTTAATTATTTGGAAACGTAATATAGTTATCTTCACATAAATTCTACGAGATTTTTGTAACCATAAAAATATAAAAATAATCTAACGAAATATTGAACTTTCCTTAATTGGTGCGGTAATAGATGACTTTACCTTACGTTGAATAGGTAGAGAGAGGTAGGAATAAATATAAAGAAAAGAAAGTTGGAATACTTGGGTCACGTTATGAGACATAATAAATATAGAGTACTACAGCTGATCGTTCAAGGGAAAATAGGCAGCAGAAGGGGTCCAGGGAGGAGAAGACACTCGTGGCTCCAAAACTTGCGGCAATGGTTCGGATTGTCATCTGCTGAACTATTCAGATCTGCCGTAAACAAAGTCAGAATAGCCATGTTAATTGCCAACGTTCGGAATGGACAAGGCACATGAAGAAGAATATTATTTATACATTTGTACATATTTCAGTTAAAAATTTAAGTCATATATTTTTTTTAAAGATTAATTTATTAAAAGTTAAAATAATATTATTTTCTTTAAAAAATGTTATAAAATGCAAAAATTTAATCTTCTTCTACGACCACGCGGCATCTCATAAAAATATCTAAAGTTGCATTTGTTGCCCCACAAAATTACATATTTTAGAAGCAATAATAGCGCTGACATGACCGCTTCCTAGTGAAATCTTGATCCATGTCGATCCACCTCTCTTCTTTTTTGTAACGTGCGATCAACTCCGTTCAACCCAATGTTCAACCTTTGCCAACTTTCAAAACTGACAGTGAATAATTCTTCTATAAGCGTCTATATTCTTTGGCTACCGATAAAACAGCCTTAAGCATTGTAGCTATGTTGTTAAATTCTGCATCTCTTATAACTTTCTGTAGCACAATTTTAAAAAGTCTGTCCCAGTCCTCTGTTGGTGTTATATTCTTCAGAATGGTTATTTTGAACATTTAATTTACATATGATAACATTATTTTGACATTGTCATCTTTATCTTGTAAAACTTCCTAGTTTTTCCAAGAATTCCTAATACAACTGTACTGTTGACTGACCAGGTCTGAATCCTTAATGATTTTCACCTAGAATTTCTTTAAAGTATGGGCTCAGATGTGTGTAACTATGTTAGAAAGTATATTACAAATTATATTAAACAAGGTTATGTCTCTTAATTATCACATTTAAGTGGTGGCTGTAGCTCAGCAGCCAATTTATTGGCTTAAAAATATGGAAGATCTGCTTTCTATTCCCAGCACTGGCTGACTTTATTTATTTGAAGACATTTATAGACAGATATAACATTTATCAGAATACAATACCATGGCTGATGGCCAAGTGACCTTATGTCAAAAAGCTTAAAGACAGCATTTGTGAGTTTGCCTTCTGATTTTTTTTATTCTGTAGTTAGCCAATAACTTGTCAAGTGTAATGAAAATAATAAAGTAAAGCATTATACTGAGACCAATTAACAAACATATAACACAGTAGTACTGGGGTTGTATTTTCGAATTAAACCAAATTTTTTCATATACAAGTTAACTTGAATGAAAAATTTTATATACAAATCTGAATGTGTATTTTTGAAATTCCTTCGAAATGCTATACATATATGAGAAGAATTTGCATAACAATACTGCAAATTCGAATAACTAAGATTCAAAAAAAAGATGAATAATTGACAAATTTACTTAACCTGTTTTATGGTGATTTTGTAATCTAAAACAATTTGTTTCTTGTAAATTAGCTGAAAGGAGTAAAAAAGAGCATGAAATATGGTGGTTCAGTGTCGGCCGAATAAAAAAAAGAGCCATTTAAGTCTATCAACTCGATTGTGAGGGGCTTTGTTAGTTTTATGGTTATTTTGTCATCTAAAACAATTTGTTTCTTGTAAATTAGCTGAAAGGAGTAAAAGAGCATGAAATATGGTGGTTCAGTGATTGCTGAACAAAAAAAAAGAGCCATTTAAGTCTATCAACTCCATTGTGAGGGGCTTCTTTAGTCTGTACAGTTTTTGAAATTGTACATAGTCCGAATAGTCCTCTAGAGGTTTAAGAAAGGGATGGTAAACTCTACCTCTCTGTTGCGCTATTTTTGCCTCTGCAAAGGCATTGACTATATTGTATTGTTCAATCTAAAACAACAGTTAAAAATAAAAGACAACCATTACTTTGATCATATACTAGCATCAAAGTTCGAATGGATCAGAGCCATCAGAGTCATAGTATATGAAAAAATTTGTACATGCAATATTCGAAAATATAAAAAACTATTTTAGTTTAAAACTAATATAAATTTCTTCTAATTTTGTATGCAAAATATGCATGAATGAATTCGAAAATAGAACCCCTGAAAAGTAACTATATATTGAATTAATGCTATAAAAATAACTAATAAAAGGGAAATCACAGTGGTTGGCTGTCATAGTTTAAAAACTTACAATGAAGTAAACAACTTCTAATCTAATCTTCTTGTAAACAGCAGACTGAATGTAAAGTTGATCAAAATAATAAAAATTATCATAAGAATTCCTCTTACTAAGCTAAAATATCTGCATCAAAGAGCATGTTTTCTATATGTCTTTAAAAAGCAAGAATTTGTACAACTTTGTAGGGCACTACAAATAGTAGATTTCTTTAAGGTCAATTGTATATTTTCTGAATGTCAATTTGGTTTTCACAAAAATAAAAATATAGTCTTAGGTATTTTAAACCTTATATTGTATATTACAGAATCATGCCATAAGTTTCATTTTATCGCAGAGATGTGGGTGATATGAATACTTGAATTGGCAAGATTGAATAGAAAATCTTTATAGAAGTCACAAATATCAGCATGGTTATGATACTAGGCACACAAACAGAAAATGATACCAGCATATTGGTGTTTGAAAAGGTATCAAAATGGACCGGGATATTAGGCAATAAAATGTTTTGCTTGAAAATATAAAAAACTTGTCTGAAAAGGAATTTGAAAATAGAATTAAAACAATTGATAAAAAATTCCTTTTATTCAATTTAGGAATACTTACAGCATAATTTTAATTGAGGTTTTGTAAATATTTGACATGTGTAAGATTTTATATTTTTAACATGAATAAACAGTATTGAATTTATTTTTAGTTGTTACTCAAATACAGCTGTCTTGAAGGCATTATAAATTGTAATTAATTTCACTTTCTGATCTTACAGTCAATTGACTGGTATCTTTCTCAGGACAGACCCATTATGTTCTCTTAAAGTAAAATCTTTTAACATCAACCTCATGTTACCTCAATTTAAAAAAATTCAATATGCTTCAAGCATATATTCATTTTTCAGCTTATCAGTCACATTTTACATCTTTTTATTAATTATAATTAATGTGGAAATAATTTTAGGATTTCACTGATAATTGTCTAATAATACCAAAATTTTTAAACCATTTGGATAATTTTAATTTTCAAAAAAATATATACATATACCCACATTGGAAGATGTTCTATAAAATAAGATCTACCTACACAATGTTACTATTTCCCTCACCTGAGTCTTCCTCTGGTTCATTCTTTAAGTTTTCCAGATTTATGGAGGTGGAAAGTCGACTCTCTATATATGGTCGGTCTTCCTCAAAGGACTCTTTCTTAATTTCAGTTTTTATTTCCATCACTGATAAAAAATAGGAATTATATCACATAGTTTAGTATACAAACCAAATTTTTAATATTTGTCTTACCAGAGTTATCTTCATCTGCTTCATGCTTCAAATCCCCAAGATCTGTTGATGAAGATAAGGGGCTCACTATATATCCTGGATCACATTTAACAAACTTTTCGTTAATTTCAACTTTAAATTCCATATCTAACAAATTAAAAGGTCGGTAATTATTTAAGGCAAGTCGGCAAACAGAACAGCAAATGGCAAAAGCATGATATTTACTAACTCACTCACTCACTCACTGCTCCACGTGCTGTTCTAATTTTAATTGACTTTGCGCATGTCATCATAGCGAGACAAAGCCAGGGTATACCATTTTTCAAAGTAAAACACTTGCACGTCACGATGTCTACAAAGTGACGTCACTTTTATTTAAAATTTCCAGAACATCAACCTTATAGTTCAAATTTTCCTAACACAGCTAATAATACGAAACCCATATGGAACTGCTCGATCTTTCATAGGCGTCAATATGGTGTAATAATCAGAAAAATGTATTCATCATTATATTGGAAATTTTAAAATTATATTAATTTTCTGAAATAACTCTAATATTCCACAAAATAATTATAAATATATTAGACAATTGTACGCAACTCATGATACAAATACAAACAGATAAGATACCGCGCATGTGGGCGTGGCTTATGCATGACTTTTGTGACGTCAACTTGTGCTAAATTTCGCCATATTGTGTTTTGACGTTTATGTACATTTACGGTTCATAGCCAATATTTAATTAAATAATATTTTAAAAGTGTTACAAGGCTTTAAATTTTTTCCGATATGAGGTGTGCAGTGTATGGTTGTGTCGTTTACAATATGTGCAAGAGTTTTGTACCCGGTACAGCATTTTATAGCTTTCCAAAAGGCAAGGAAATTCAAGCTGTTTGGAAACATTTGTGTAAACGCCAGGATAATTAATGTTAAATTTGCTCTTGTTTGCTCTAAGCACTTTGTTGAAAGTGATTGAAGTGATGAATGGGTCATTCAGGTTGGCAAAATATAAAACAGAAGTCAACTACTTTTTAAGTTTATAGAAGACGTGTCGCTTTATACTTCTAAAGCTTCATCAGTTCTAACTCAATATGTAGTATTAAAGATTTTATTATATATGTACTTAAGTTTACTCAATATTTAGAACTAACTTAAAAAAACAGAAACAAAGGACACAAAAACTTTGCAAAAAATAATATTCGCAGAAACGAAGATTTAAAAAAATTTTAAACGTACATTTGGCTTCATTTAGAGATGGTTCTCCAATGAAGACAAACAAAACACTGATGAGTGACCCCAACAAAACACCGAAGTACCTGGGCGTAACACTAGACCTATCATTTAAAGAGCATTTAACAAAAAATGCCCAAAAGTTGAGTACAAGAAATAACATTATACAAAAGCTCTGCGGTACCACCTGGGGAGCATCGGCTTCCACTCTCCGCTCTACTGCTTTAGCCCTTGTTTTCTCGACCGCTGAATATTGTGCCCCCGTTTGGCTACACAGTCCACACGTAAAAAAGGTCGACACTCAGCTGCACAGCACTATGAGGATGATAGCTGGTACAATTAAATCAACTCCCACCCAATGGCTTCCAGTATTAAGTCACATTCCACCTCCATATTTACGACGAGTTGACGCATTTACACGTGAATACAAAAAAGATCATGAACAATATAAACCTGCCGATCCACCAAGATACCGAGGATGAACGAAATACCCGTCTACGTTCTAGAAAACCACCAATGAAAACGGCAAGAATGATACATGAGAAGTTCAACATCACGAATGCATGGTCCCAAGAATGGAATACATGGCAAAATAACATGCCCTGTATTACCCACAAGCCACCAGGTTTTGATCTTCCACGTAAAACATGGTCCACTCTAAACAGAATCCGAACCAGACATGGCAGAGGTGCATACATGCTACATAAATGGGGAAAGAATCCGTCTCCTTAATGTTACTGTGGGAAGAACCAAACGATCGACCACATTATTGAAGAGTGCCCCTCAAGATCCTACAACGTTAGCCCTGAAGACTTCCTGTTTGCAACTTCAGAGTCAATTGATTATGTTAATACACTTGATGTTTGTTTGTAATTATTTAAAGTTTGTCATATACCTATAATACTAGTGTTTGTAATTTTGTTCTAAATGTGTTGTAATTGCCATACGATAAATAAATAAATACTTATTCTGCCCTATTAATGACTGCAACCTCAAAAGAAATAGTTTACCTAACGTGTCAGTCAATAATACCTAACTACTATATATAAAATATATATTGTATGAAAATCACATTCCATAGTTTGCAATTTGTGGCATTCGGCCATGGCTCCCTCCATCAAACTTCACTCTTATGGAAAAATTGTTATTTTTTACTAATATGTAATATACTAATTTAAATACTTAAGCTTAAATTCACGTAGTAAATAAAACATCTAGTAAATTATATTAGAATTTCAACAGTTCGTTTCATCCGCAAGCATGAATACATTTTGAAAATTTAGCACAAGGTGACGTCATGCGCGTGAGTGTACGAGTTTAGTGAGTGGCAATATCATATCTGGTATCCTTATATCATGTACGCAACTGATACGGAAATACTTCAAATCTTATTGACAGTTCAGGGCCAGAGATATGTATGTAAGAGAGGGGATATGACACAAACCATGATACTATGAATAACAAGATAGAATCTTCCCGTAGCTCAAAATCGGTCGGGTTCGCGCATGCCGTTATTGGAGAGTAGAATTTGAAATCTTGTTAAAGTTAAATGAGATTTGTATGCATTCTGTGATCAAATTACTAGACGAAAATAAGTTAAGAAGTGTAATAATTACAATAATCGTACACATAAGGATATCTCCAAACTATTTATTAAAGATTATTTATTGATATATACAAAAAACTGACATTTCGAACGTGCAACTCTCCAATGACGTCACAAAAACATGCGCAATATCTTATCTTATAGTCATAGCACAGAATAATAAACATACAGAATACCCACTCTCCACGGAAAATTAAGTACGCGCATCTCCTCCGCGCAGACGTTCCGCCATGTTTTAGGAGGATTTTAAATAAATTATGTGGTGTGCATGGAAAAATTAACCAGGTTTAATTGACTTACAGCAATCATAGACATACTACACAATTATATTAACATTGTTAAATATAATAACATAAATATAATATAATTAAACATAAATATAAACAATTACATAACCACACAAATCATATGTCTGTGTCCTCCTCAAACATGGCGCGCGTGCTGAAAAACTTCAAAGGCGGCATCTGAGAGTGTCCCTTCTGATTTTTTATTATTCTGTGGTCATAGTATCATGAGACAAACTATAGTTTTGTCATGGACGTATAAACTACAGATAAACCCACGCGCACGCGATCAGTCGTGTGACGTCACTTGGCGACAAATGTCACCAGAAATGTTCTGTGTTGTATGGAGTTTTGTCAGATTTAGTCAAGGTTAGTAGATATTTAAGTATCTATATGGTTTTGTTGTATCCATCGAGCAATAAGACAAAAGAGGGAATGTAAAGGTAGAAGGGGTAAACATATTGATAGACAGGAAGTGCCATCTTGAGAGGCCACTTTAGACAAGGATAGACAGTCTCTTTCCTTGTTTAAGAAGTCAAATTTAGTTTGGTTATGTTATTGTTTGTCCCAACTGTCACATGAAATTTTATTTATATTGAAGTTTTTTACCAATTATGTCACTTTTTAGACTATTATCGTTAATATTTAATTAAAACTTTCTAGTCTGAAAAATATTTTATAGCTATTGTTAACAAATGTTGGAAAATTTAAATTTAGCGCCTTTGCATTTCCGGATGTGTCCGCCATCAGAGGCCACTTTTTTGGTCTCCTTTTTATAACGATTAGATTCCCTCTTTTGTCTTATTGCTCGATGGTTGTATCGTTTATCTTGTACGTACGTTGACATCGATTTACTGGGTAAACCATCTTTCCGAAGGAGGTTTACTTAAACCACATCCAGATTTTCTAATTAAATGTAATGAACTGGACCATATTTTTAACAATTTTAACAAAGGGTCATTAAAATTAACCAAGAATTATTTAAAATCGCTAATGGATTTAGCTGTGTTCAGATGTAATGTTAGTAAAGGTGTAAATTATATTTTAAAATTAGAAAATTGAATAGATATATTAAAGAAACTTCCAAAGTTAAGAAGAAGAAAATATTAAAAATTGTAAAATAAATTGTTAAATAAACTTGTAAATTATTACAGTGTATTTTATTTTATCAGTTGTATTAAATCTTTATTTTAATAAATCAATCTATTGTATATAAATTTCCATTTGCAAAAGGATGTTTAGTTCTTACTTTTTTATATAATTTTAGTTTACATTGCTAGGCTAACTCTTCTTCTTCTTCAGATGCAAATCCACTAATGGATGTTAGCGATCACATTTTCCATTAACTCTCTATTTCTTGCAATATGTATCAGAGATTGTATGTCGTTAATCCCTGTCCATTGCCTTATGTTTCGGAGCCAGGACATTTTTCTTGCGTCCCATTCCTCTCTTGCCTTCAATTTTACCCTCGATTATAAGTTGGAGGAACTGGTATTTTTCATTTCGCATGATGTGACCTAGATACGCCGTTTTCCTTTTCTTGATGGTTTCGAAAAGTTGGCGTTCTTGGTTTATTCTTTTAAGGACATCTATATTTGTGATTTTCGCTGTCCATGGTATTTTTAGGATACGGCGATAAAGCCACATTTCGAAAGCTTCCAATCTGTTTATATCTCTCGTTTGAGTGTCCAGCCCTCTACGCCATATAGCAGCACTGACCATACGTAGCACTTAGTAAACCTTAGTCTCAGTTGAAGATCGAACTCAGAACAAGTCAGTACCTTCTTGAATTTTACGAAAGCTTGTCGAGCTTGCTCAATGCGACATTTTACTTCCCTGTCCGATGCCCAGTCTTCAAAAAGCCACGATCCCAGGTATTTAAATTTACTCACTCTTTCTATGGATTTACTATTCAGTGTTATGGTGGAGTTTTCAAATGCATCCAAGTTTCTGGAGATGATCATGAATTTGGTCTTTTTGGTATTAATCTCTAGTCCCATTCGCTCACTGTATTCTCCGATTATAGTGACAAGTTGTTGAAGATCGACTATGTTGTCACAAATTAAGACACCATCATCAGCATATCGTATGTTTTGTTGATCAATACTCCATTCACCTTGATTCCCATCTCTGCATCCTCCAAAGACTCTTGAAATATGGCTTCTGAATAAATGTTAAATAAAAGAGGGGAAAGCACACATCCCTGTCGAACGCCTCTTCTTATATGTATGGGCTTAGATATAGAATTGTCTATTTTTAGCTGTGCCGTTTGATGCCAGTACAAGTTTTCAATGCATCTTATGTCTTTTTGGTCTATATCAACTTTCTTGAGAATCTGCATTAACTTGTGGTGTTGGACACGATCAAACGCTTTTTTGTAATCTAAAAAGCTAGGCTAACAGAGATGTATATATAACATATTTTTAAGATTTTTTTTTTTTTTATTTATTTATGCCTCAACCTCATAGGGTCATTGGCGTTGTACAATTTAGAGTTTTACAGTTTATTTAGTACATTTATGGAATGTAAGTATGATGTCAAATTTTTCATATCAGTTCCGTCACTTAATATTGCCTGTAAGGTATCTTGTAATTTATATTGAAGTCTCTCCATGCGATATAAAGGACACTCCAGTAAAATATGGCGAACACTGAGCACAATATCACATATGTTGCACTTTGGTTTTAATTCACTCTCTAGCAGATGTTTATGGGTGATGGCGGTGTGGCCTATTCTCAGACGAGATAGGATGGTTTGATGTTTACGCTTATTTGGGGTTGATTTCCAAGGTAATATGGAATGTTTTACTTCTCGTAGTTTGGATGTTGATTGATTCCACTTGGTCTGCCAATCATTGATTATTAAGTTCTTGATTACAGGTTTTATATCTAGATGTGGAATGCTTCTGATTTCTACAGCTTCCGGACTCGAGATTGCTAGTTTTGCCAAGGAATCTACTTCTTCGTTACCAGCAATTCCAATATGGGAAGGAATCCATACAAAGTTGACATTTATGTTCATAGTTTGCAGTTGGCTTAATGCTGATTTAATAAGTAGTAGACTTGGATGACTAGGATATAAGTTATTTAGGGCAATTACAGAACTTAGGGAATCCGTAATAATGACAGGGTTTTTGATACTATTTTCTACCACAAAATTTATTGCATTGAGAATAGCAGTTAATTCGGCTGTGTAAATGGATGTTAATTTAGGGAGTTTCATTAATATTTTTGTTTTATTAGACATAAATGCTGCTCCCACTCCATCTATAGTTTTAGAGGCATCGGTATATATAAGTGTATGGTTACTGTATGTCTTGAATTCTTGGAGGACATATTGATATAATGCTTTGGGATGGTTATCTGCTTTTTTATATATGGAGAGTTTGGTATTGATAGATGGGATGGGAACAGTCCAAGGGGGAACAGTGTTAATATCGGGTATACAATAGATATCTTGAAATTTGAATTCAAGTTCATTGAGGTATCTATTTACCCTTTCATAAAAAGGAAGGTCAAGCCTAGCATGAGTTTTAAAGATATTCCTAAAACGGTCTGAATTTACATAGTGATTAACAGGATTCATAGGATTTGCCTGTATTGATGCCGCATATGTTAGTGAAAGTTGTTTTCTTCGGAATTCCAGGGGGACTTCTCCAGCTTCACAGTGTAAACTTTCAGTAGGGCTAGTATAAAAAGCACCTAGTATAGTTCGCAAAGCACTATTTTGTATTCGATCGAGTTGTTTTATGATATATGGTTTTGCTGAATCATAAATAATACAAGCGTAGTCGAGTTTGGACCTGATCAATGACTTGTACATAAGGGTCAGTGTTTTACTATCTGCTCCCCACGTGTTGTGTGCAACAGTTTTTATAATGTTAAGTGCAGATTGACAAGTACTTTTTAGATAATGAATGTGGTGGTTCCAGGATAATCTGTTGTCAAATGTCATGCCTAGACATTTAATTTTCTCAACATATTTTATTTCTTTATTAAATAGTTTTAATTCTGGAGTGATATAACTTCTTTTTTTTGAAAATAGCATAGCCTTTGATTTTGTTGTTGATAATTGAAGACCTGTAGAATTTGTCCATAATTCGAGATTCCATAGCACTTTCTGTAGATGGGTCTGAAGGGTTTTATCATTTATCCCTAACAAAAATGATTAAGTCATCTGCAAAGAGTCTAGCTTTTACTGGTAAGTCACAAGTGGAGATAATATTATTTATTGCAATAAGAAATAGGGAGACGCTTAAATTAGATCCTTGAGGAATTCCGTTTTTTTTTGAATTTTTGTATTAGATAAAGTACCGTTAACTCGTACATTAAAAGTTCGATGAGATAGGAAATTTTTTATGAATTGTGCTATATTACCTTTTATTCCCCATCGACTAAGTGTTTGAACAATACCATGTCGCCAAACTGTATCGTATGCTCTTGTTATGTCAAAAAATATTGCGATACATTTTTGTCCACATGCCATTGCTTCATGAATCTCAGACTCTAAACTAATAAGATTATCCAGTGTTGAACGACTTTTTCGGAATCCGCTTTGTTCCGGGGCAAGTAATTTATTATTTTCTAAAAACCACATTAATCTGTTGGATATGATTTTCTCGAGAACTTTACACATTACACAAGTTAGAGAAATAGGTCTATATGAATGTGACAGAGATTTTGGTTGATTTTGTTTATAAGTAGGGATGACAATAGATGAACTCCAGATTTTTGGAAACTTGCTATATCTCCATATATTATTATAGATATTCAGCAAGTGTTTCTTTGCAGATGAAGGAAGTTTTTGAAGAAATATTGCAGGAATGTTATCAGGACCGGGAGAAGAGTTTTTTGTATTATTGAGTGAGTATTCTAATTCATCCATGGTTATGGGATAATTTAAAGGAGAAAGGTCATCAGGCGGTATATCAATACCTTTGGATTCCTCTTTCTCTTTTTTGGTCAAAAAATCTGGAGGAAGAACATTATCACTTGAGAATCTTTCAAAACTATTAGCTAGAATATTAGCTATGTCTAGAGGGGAAGTGTATATTTTTTGTTTTTCTTCTAAGAAGTTAATGTGGTTTGGGGTATTTTTCCGGATATCTTTCGTACCATTTGCCATACTTTATTAATTGGTGTAGATGAATTTAATTCTGAAACAAACTTTTTCCATGATTCACGTTTACTTCTTTTAATTATAAATCTAGCTCGTGCTTTTAGTCGTTTGAATTCTAATTTATTTTCAAGTGTAATATATTTCCTGAATCGATTTAATGCTGTTTTTGAAAGTTTAATAGCTTCTTGACATTCAGAATTCCACCAAGGGACTGACGAATTTAATTGTTTAGGATTCATTTTACCAACGGCTTTTTCGGCAGCATTCAATAATACATTGGAAAACTCTTGAATTTGACTATCAATATTATTATTTGATTGTAAAATTTCATGTAATGCATTCATTTCATTTAAAACTAGATTATAATACTCTTGCCAATTTGCATTTTTGATATTCCATTTTTCAACATTACAAGAGTATTGTATACTGTCAGGATTTGTTATTACAATCGGAAAATGGTCACTATCATTTAAATCAGAAAGTACATCCCAAGATAAGGTAGCTGATAATGCTGGATCACATATTGAAAGGTCTATGGCAGAGGATTTACCAGTAGAAATGTCAAAATGAGTATTTCTTCCATCGTTTAGTAGGTTTAACTGAAAATTGTCCAACATTATTTCGATTCTACGACCTAATGGAGTAATTATTTTTGATCCCCATATGTAATTATGTGCATTAAAATCTCCAACTATTAGACGAGGTGAAGGTATTTGTTTAATCAAGTCTGAGATTTCATTATTGCTTGGGTTTTGTGTAGGTGGAATGTATATATTACATATGTTCATTTTTACAGGCCCTTTGATAGTAATTGCGACCGCTTCAAGTTGTGTATTGATTTGAAGAATGTCTACATCGATGGATGAATGAGTGTAAATTGCTACGCCACCACTAGCATGGTCTACATTTTCTCTATTTTTATATGTGCATGTGTAGTGTTTTAAATTATCAACTTTAGTATTTTTAAAATGAGTTTCCTGTAAACAAAGTATGGATGGAGTAAGTTTTTTAATCATTTGTTGTAATATCTCAAGGCGAGTGTAATATCCTCGTAGGTTCCACTGGATAATTGAGAAAGCCATGATAATATATCTTTTACAATTTCGTTATCGGATTCGGTGTTAGTTTCTGATTGTATGGATTTAAGTATTTAGTTTCGAAGTCTAGTGCATCTATTTTTTGATTTCCTATTTGATAAATTCTCATGTAGTTGATTTAAAAGTTTCAATAGGTTTTCTAGATCATTTGTATACGTTTTTATTAAGCTTACTGGGTCAGGAGTACCATGAGCATTTTCCAGTATATCTACTAATGTTTCATAAGATATTGAATGGTTTACTGAAGTATCTTCATATATTCGTCTAGCTGAATTTTTTATATCGTCAGTTACTTTAATGGTTCCTATGTTTGTGATTGAAGACTTTGGCTTTTTTAATTTAGGGTCTGGAAAGGGGTTATTTACTGGAGTATCATTTGGTGGAGGGGTTATAATTTCAGAGCGATTTCGTTTGTTTGAGGGAGGATCGTGGGACATTTGTTGAAAATCAGTGCTTTCTTTAACATGAGTAGATGGTAAAATATGGATATCCGGTTTAGTCGATAGTATAGGAGCCGAGGAAGATATGTTTTGCGTTAGGGGAATGTATTCATTGTCTATTGGATCAGTTGAAGTAGTTGGAGCAGCATTTTGTGCTTGAGATGTTTGAGTTTCTTTAGTAGTTGGGCAATTTCCAGCCGAATGTCCCGCTTGCCTACAATTAGTACATAGATCCTTCTCCATTACAAGAAATATACGATATGATGTCATTTCGTAATTCACAATTATTGAGTCGGGTATTGATGAGACTGGGGGAGAAATAAAAGTATGCCTTCTGAAACTGAAAATGTGTTTGTAATTAGGATTTGATGTACCAATTTTTAAAAAATTTATTGGAGTTACCAAAGTTAATCCCAAATTAGAAAGTGCATTTTCAATAATTGAATGTGGGATTGAAGGACAAACATTTGATATCAATAATCTTTCATTTGGTGACATTAATTTACGAGCCTGAATTTTTTGATGGTTTACAGTTATTATCCCTTTGTTAATTTGTAGAAAATTGTTAACTAAAGTTTCGCTTGTTAGATAAATGCAAATTCGACCATTTGACATTCTAGAGGAGAAGAGAATATTTTTTGGATGCATTAAATCACCAACTGCAAATAGATAGTCTTCCAACTTTGTATTTTCCAACGCAGGAAAAACTATTGCTTGTGTTTTGGATGGAAATTTAGGTACATTTTGATTTGTGACAGTTATAATTCTCAAAAACCTAGTCCGGTCCTGTCCCCTCGATATCAGAACTGATAAACGGTAGCAGTAAAAAGTTGTTGCTTTATAACCAAAATTGATTCTTGTTTACGTGGATTTAACTTAAATGTTAATTATTTAGATTAAATAAATATTTGTACTCACAGATTTTATACTTGTGGTGAGAAAAATCACTTAGATTCACTTTTTAAGTAAAACTGTAATTAGTTTGATGCTTTTTAACACCTAAAAACTGGATTCATGTGGAGCTTGTTTTAAACCTCGTTTGACTTCAGAGGTCGATCGATCCATATTCATTTTTAAGATTTAATTGCAGATATTTTACCTAACATCCCTTAATATTCTAAATATTTAAATAAAAACCCCTTTCTTTCCATATATGTTTTACCGACAGTGATGATATAAGGTTGGTGATAAAAGTGACTTTTATCACCAATTGACGTCATGCGCGTCTATGTACAAAATTCGATTGCGAAGTGGGTTTATCTTGGAAGTCTTAGTATCATGGTATAAACATAGATGGGCACAGCAATAAGATACCTTTAACCATCGAGCAAAAAGGCAAGATTTCTTTTCTCAAGACAAAAAGATTGTCTTTTTGCTCGATGCCTTTAATACAAAATGTTTTGAAGCTTCGATAGAATGTGATGCTTCCGCAATGAGCATAAGCGTACTTGAATTTTTACTCGCGGGTAATTATTCAGATTTTAAAAATTGGAAGTAGTAATAATGTATAAAAACACGTTCAAAGAATTTTAAAAAATGAGAGTTTAACTATTAACAAATCACGTCTGTATAGAAAAATTAAAATGCAATTTTATTTGCTTTAAAATTATTACAATAAAATATAGTTGAATTCAAGTTAATTTTTAATAGGTATCAAAATAATGCTACAATAAAAAATCTTTATGTTTTCTCCTAAATTTGCTAATAAAATAGTTCGATCGTCAATATTATTTGGAAACCTACATAAAAAAATAAACGAGTTTTATTCATTTCACTAATTTATTTGCATCCATGAGAAATATTAAATTAAAAAGGTAATAAACAGTTCTTTTTTAATTAGATGATGTCTACTTACAATTAAAATGTCTACTAATTTCATGAACTTGTATCTTATTCAATACATTAATGAACATGAATAAACCCAATTGTTGGGAATTTATATCTATATTGAACAGCCAGCAATTGACGGATTTGTAATTTACTGTTTTTATTTGCGTAAAAACAACTCAAATTCCTACAATATATAAAATTAACAATATAAAAAAAACTAATTAATTCCCAT
This sequence comes from Diabrotica balteata, assembly GCA_918026665.1. NCBI lineage: Eukaryota > Metazoa > Arthropoda > Insecta > Coleoptera > Chrysomelidae > Diabrotica > Diabrotica balteata. The sequence continues at coordinate 39,260,758 of OU898278.1, forward strand.
TACTTACTGTTCTCTTGCTGTCTGCTAAATTATTAAATTATTTAAATTTTTCCCTAATCGGTGACAGTTTGTTTTCTGACGTTTTGATATTATATTTGACATAGTTTATGGAACAGTAACAACGGGAAATTTTGGGTAACATGATAGAACTAAAAATTAACTAAATACATTTTATACAAATAATAAATATTCGTAACACTCCCACCCGGTACAGTTCGATGCGAAAAAGAGACTGTACCACTTATTTTTCATCATCTTTTTGGTCTTCATTTATTGGTATTACCGCTAATTTTATAACAGGACGTTCATATATTCCACTTTTTGTTTGAACTATTTCTCGTCGCACTTGCCCATCAGGTGATTCTTTAACTTCAATTACCTTACCCTTTGGCCAATTGCATCTTGGTAAATCTTTATCACATATAATTACAATATCGCCCTCTTTAATTGGTACAACTTGTTTATGCCATTTTGCCCTAAGTAGTAGTTCAGGTATGTATTCAGAAATAAAGCGCCGCCAACATTTATTTGCAAATTGCTCTCTGTATAAATAATTAAATTTAAATACTTTAATGTCTTCGTTTAAAAATCCAATTGGTTTCTCTCCGTTTGAAGATCCAATTAAAAAATGATTTGGAATTAGAGATTCAGATTCTTCAGATTCTATTGGAAGATAAGTAAGTGGTCTTGAATTTACTATGTTTTCTGCAGCTATGAGACAACTACAACGTAACTGGTCAGTAGGGTTCCTGGTTGGTAATGAATCATATAACGAAATTTTAACCGCTTTCACTAGGCGCTCCCAGGCCCCACCCATATGTGGGGAAAGGGGTGCTTTGAAGTGAAATTTTAGCTCTGGGCTAATTAGTGAATTGGCTATTAATTTATTGTCAACCTTTTGCAGTTCTTCTCTCAATACTCGTTCAGCTGCAATAAAATTCGTACCTCGATCACAATAAATATGCCTTGGTCGTCCTCTTCTGTTAATAAAATTTGTCAAGCATAGTATAAAACTGTCCACATCTAGTTTGTAAGCTACTTCGAGATGGACTGCTCTAGTCGTGAGACACGTAAATAAAGCTCCCCATCTTTTCTCTGTTCGTCTTCCAACAGTAACGTTTATTGGACCAAAATAATCCATATCAGTGTGTGTAAACGCAGCAGTAAATGTTGCAAGTCTACATGGCGGTAGAGGTGACATTTCTGGTGGATTTGGCTTAGCAAATTTGACCTGGCAGTTTTGACAATTGGTCCTAATCTTATTAACTAGTTGTCTAAGTTTTGGTATATAAAATTTTTGTCTTATCTCATTTACTACAATTTCATGATTTCTATGGTGATATCTTTTGTGATAGTCTTCAACAACTAGCAAAGTTAAACGACTTTCTCTCGGTAAAATTATTGGCCTTTTTGTTTCTGAAGTAATATCTCTAGCTTCATCTAATCTTCGTCTTATGCGAAGTAAACCATCTTCATCACGTATGGCGATAATTTAATTAAACTACTTGATTTATTAACTGTTTTCTGTAAACTACCAGAATTATTTGTTTCTAGTTGTTTTATTTCATTTTTGAAATATTCACATTGAGTTTGCTTTATTAACATATTCCTAGCATCTAAAAGTTCTTCTGAAGTTACATGCATGAGTTGACATTAAGATTTGTAAAATTTCTCGCTTTGTTGGCTTTCTTAATCCACTTAAAACATCTTTGTTTCCTTTATTACATTTTAAATTGAAAATAAAATTATCTCCCTTTAAAGCCCACCACATTCCTAAAACCTTCTCCATGCTCTTATTGTTCCCTAGATCTAGGTTGACTTCCTCGTTATTTCCGTGAGTGGTGTTCATGATTTTCATTAATTTTTCAGAGTTTGACCTCCAGTTTCTTATTTCAAAATTTCCGCTGGCGTGAATTAAAGCAATTTCTTTTGCTAATTGGATAGCTTCATCCTCAGTGTCTGTTGATTCTAAGAGATCATCGACATAATGATTATTTACTATGGAATCAACAACTCTAGGATATTCTACACTAAATTTCTTCGCATTAGCGTTTTTAACAAATTGTGCACAACTGGGTGAGCAGGTAGCTTCGAAGGTCATCACAGTCATGACGTAAACTTCCAAAGAATTATCAGAGCTACCATTGCGCCACAAGAATCGTTGTGCATGTTGATCTTTTTCTATTATACCTACACGAAGAAACATTTCCTTGATGTCTCCAGAAAAGCCAGTCTTTCTTTCACGAAATCGTAGGAGAACGCCTAATAGAGAAGCAAGTTGGTCATCTCCTTTTAATAACATAGAATTTAAGGATATTCCCTGTACGGTTGCTGCTGCATCCCAAACTAATCTGAATTTGTCAGGTTTGTTAGGATTAAAGGCCGGAAATATGGGAAGATACCATGTTTTTTCTTGATGCCGTCAGAGTTCTTGTTCTGACAGATTTCTAATATATTCCTTTTCTAGAAAATCTTGAATTTGTTGATTAATTTTGATACCTAGTTTTGGATTTTTCTTAATTTTTCTCTCTATACACTCCAGTCTTTGAATAGCCATGGGTTTACTATTAGGGAGTTTCAAGTTGTCATATTTCCAGAGTAATCCAATTTTATATTGGTTACCAATTTGAACTAGGGTGCTTTCTTGTATACGAATAGCCCTATCTAATTCTTTGGAAACAGACGGTTTATTATTTTGAACTCCGAGGCTTTCAACTGAAAGAAGTTAGTAATGCTTTCAGAACTACATTCGCAAATGTGGAAAGTGTAGATTAATTCTACATCATTATTTGAAAACATTGCAAAAATATTCCAACCTAACCTGGACTTCGCAGCTATCGGTTGACCTTCTTTCACTCGAAGTGGTAACGCTAAGTCCCAGTTATCTAAGCCTATCAAGATCTGAGGAACAGCGTTCTTATATGATTTCGAACAAGCAAAGTTGTTCTGGCTCTCCCATTATATTTAGCTTTTTAGCAATACTTTCTTCTAACAAAGTAACGGAAGACCCTTCATCTAGAAAGTCAAATGAAGTGACCTCCCTACTTCCATTTCTTAAAACAACGGGAAGTATTCGAAAGCGTGTTCCTTGATGTGCCTTACTTTCTTCATCTGCAGATAAGAGGTGTGATTCTACTGTTTGCATACCGTTTTCCTTTTTGATAAGCTTTGTACTTTTATTAGATACTTGTTCTGAAAATTCATGAAGAAGAGGATGATGCTTCCTTTGGCATTCTTCTTTGTTGCATTTTACAGGATACTTACAGTGAAATCTGTGTTTCTTTAAGCAAAGCCTACATAAATTTAAGGCTTTAACAGACTCTCGTCTTTGAGATAATAAATATCTCTGAAATTCTGAATAACCTTTAATCTTTTTACAATCTCTCTGATTACACAGTTTACAATTATGTGTTTCACTGGAGGCATTTGGTTCATGTATACTAGCATGCGCATTATTATTAACTTGCCTTTTGTTATTACTTTGGTCATTAAGTGCTAGTGTAGGAAGAGCAGAACAAACATTTGTTGCTAGATTATACAACCAATCAGCAAGTTCACTTAATCCCTGAAATTTATGAAAAGCACTGCGATATATCGCAGAATTAACTTTAATTTGTGAAGGTAGTTTCTCTAATAATTCATGCATAAGGTTAGGGTTATTAATATAGTCTTTTAAATTAGATGCTTCCAATAAAACATAATTTTTTAACTGCTAAATCAAATTCTACCAGAGTTTCAAGTTTTTCCGGTTTAGGAGACAGTAATCTACGAATAGAATTTATATGAGCTTCAATAATTTGCTCAAGTCTTCCAAAAAGGATTTTTAATGTAGCTAAAATTTGGGGCCACACATTGAGGTAAAATTAAAAAACTTGAAACACTGACTCTTGCTGGACCTTTTAAACATTTTTGTAATCTTAATAAATTCTCATGATTATCTACTTGACATAGCTCAGTAGATCTTTTAAAACTACTAATAAAAACAGGTCAATCATGTGGATTGCCATTAAAAATAGGGAGATCTCTTCTTTTATATAATATACCTGAACTTTTATCGTTATAAGTTGGCAGAGGCTTACCAAGTGTTGGAGTTAAAGGGGCAACATTGTCGATAAAGGGCTTATCTATATTTAAAGAAAGGAATTTATTGGCCAAAGGGTTAGTTTCAATTATTTCCTCTTCATCGATGTCCTGACTATCATTCGAGCACTCATCTTCTTCTATGATTCTCCTAGACTCCTTGGTTAACTCTCTTTCTTGACGTAATAGACCTCGTTCTTCCTGCAGAAGTTGAAGCTTAATTTTTGTTTTGCTGCTTGTTGATGAGGAACTTTTTAAGGAGGTTGCAGAACAAGATTTCTTGATTTTGGAACTTTGTAAGTGAGACTTCTTAGTGGTTGCGTCTACACAAAGAGACACTTCCAGCTGTCATCACCAATTACTTCGGAATCATCCTGTACATTTACGCATTTAAAACACCACCATTTTTTACATTCTGTAGATTCTACCATCCGTTCTTCACGATATATGGTTTGTAGCACACAGGACATAGATCAATTTTGGTTCGTCCAGCAACTGATGGGCCCATATTCTTAGATCTTGTAAGATTGTGATTTAACAATCGCGTGTGATGAATAGAATTTGAGCTTGTTGGGAATTTATCTATATTGAACAGCCAGCAATTGAGGGATTTGTAGTTTACTGTTTTTATTTGCGAAAAACAACTCAAATTCCTACAATATATAAAATTAACAATATAAAAAAAACTAATTAATTCCCATTACTTACTGTTCTCTTGCTGTCTGCTAAATTATTAAATTATTTAAATTTTTCCCTAATCGGTGACAGTTTGTTTTCTGACGTTTTGATATTATATTTGACATAGTTTATGGAACAGTAGCGACGGGAAATTTTGGGTAACATGATAGAACTAAAAATTAACTAAATACATTTTATACAAATAATAAATATTCGTAACACCCAATGGTACGCCTATTAAAATGTAAATACGAAAATGAAAATACAGAATCCGCAATTTTTAGAGCATTATAAAGTGAGTAGGAAGCCATACATAACAAATATTTCAAGATTTAACTTGTATTTACCGTCCCCGGTTTCCTTGAATAATACCGAAACTATTTGTAGAGGACTCAAATATGTATCGAAAACAACTGTTAAAATTGTTCTACGATTTAAACGTATTCCAAAATTTTGCAAATAAATTTTTCAGGCCAGACGCCCTGAAAAAATGTGTACTACGTGTTGCGTTTTCTCATATTGATGTTTCTGATATTTAATCAACTATATTAGATAAGTTGATTAAAAGATGTACTCAGTTGAGGAGAAAAGAGCAATAATAAAAATGTTTTATTCATTAAACATTTTTAAAACTATAACATTTGTTATAGTTTTATGTTTAGAAATTATCATAAATTATTTTGACGAATAAAGCTCACAGTAACAGTATATTGGAATTCACTGAATTGTTGTATAACTTAACTTAACATTGTTCTGAAGCTATTTTCTTGTGGCATTGTAAATTAATTACTATTTATAACTGGGAATAAGCCACATTAAAGATAAAAATACATTTATTGACGTTTCAATTTCCAATTCGGAAATCGTTCTCAAAATACAAATAGTAAATTAAACAAATTTTGTTTTTTGTTACATAGTGAAAAAATTCTTCTGATAATTTAATTTTATCTGACTCATTTATATTGACAATTCAGACATACAATATGCATTTTAAAGTAGACGACTTTAAAATGATATTGCCAATATTGTTGAGTTGCGCTCCTGGGACGACTTTACTTATAAGATAGTTCATTCGATTACATGAAATCAACTTTAACTTGAGAATATCCGTCAGAAAAAATCATAGCATGTAATTCGTCTTTAAAAAGACAGACACATGACATGATGACAGTAAAATTCTCCTGTTAGTGATTCCATAGTAAATTATGAGGGAAAAACCAGGAAAAAAACCTCATAATACTATCCCGACATTGTAAGTATTTGTTCGTGAATTTAGTTTACCTTCAACAAACATCAAAATTCTGATTTTATGTTACGTTATTTAAAAAACATAAATGATGTATCCTCTATATGTTACTGACTTACTAATACTGGTATTTTCTTATTAATAACTTCCTCTTTCAATATTGGTAACCAGATCCTACTACATTCTGCCGAGGAATTTGCGACACAATTGGCCTCATTTAGCATAATTAGAGCCGCTTCTTTGATTTTTCTTTTTTTACCATCCGTTTCTTTTAGGACTATATTTGAATTATTCCATTGAACTCTATGTTCATTATCCCATGCGTGTTTACATATTTGAGATCTATCAAATTCTCTATTTTTAATATACGATTGATGTTCACTTATTCTAATATTTAATGGCCTTGATGATTCACCTAAATAAAACTGATCGCATTCACAAGGTATTTTATAAATGCAATTCTTTGTCCTTTCTTGTTCATTGTTAGGTTTGGTTTTGGACAAAATAGATCTCAACGTGTTTGTTGTTTTGAATGTTGTTGAAATGTTGAATTTATTTCCTATCCTTTTAAGTTTTTCTGATAATCCTTTTATGTACGGTATTGTTATTTTCCTCATATTATTCCTTGTGTATGCTGTAGGATCTCGTTCTAAGTTGTTCTGTTCTATTCGATCGATTGTTGAAAATTCCTTATTTATAAACGATAAAGGATAATCATTTTTTAATAAAACAGATGTTAACAATTGTTTCTCCTCCAAGAACGAATTTTCGTTAGAACAAGTAATTTTGGCTCTATCGTATAAGGATTTAATTATTCCCTTTTTTACATTAATATTGTGATTTGATTTGAAATTTAAATATCTATTGGTGTGTGTTGGTTTTCTATACACCTGAGTCTCATATCCAGTATCGTTCTTAGAGATCAAAACATCCAGGAAAGGTAGCGTGTTATTATATTCCTTTTCCATGGTAAATGTTATTGTCTCTTCTTTATCGTTTATATCGTTTAGGAATGTGTCCAACAACTCTGATCCATGAGGCCATATTGAGAATACATCATCTACATACCTCCATAGCAATGGGCTCTAGTTTATCTCCATTCTTAGCCGATATATTTATGGAAGATTTTGAAACAAATATCATTTCTAAACAAAATTTCAAACCCACAGTATGGTGGAGGTATGTAGATGATGTATTCTCAATATGGCCTCATGGATCAGAGTTGTTGGACACATTCCTAAACGATATAAACGATAAAGAAGAGACAATAACATTTACCATGGAAAAGGAATATAATAACACGCTACCTTTCCTGGATGTTTTGATCTCTAAGAACGATACTGGATATGAGACTCAGGTGTATAGAAAACCAACACACACCAATAGATATTTAAATTTCAAATCAAATCACAATATTAATGTAAAAAAGGGAATAATTAAATCCTTATACGATAGAGCCAAAATTACTTGTTCTAACGAAAATTCGTTCTTGGAGGAGAAACATTTGTTAACATCTGTTTTATTAAAAAATGATTATCCTTTATCGTTTATAAATAAGGAATTTTCAACAATCGATCGAATAGAACAGAACAACTTAGAACGAGATCCTACAGCATACACAAGGAATAATATGAGGAAAATAACAATACCGTACATAAAAGGATTATCAGAAAAACTTAAAAGGATAGGAAATAAATTCAACATTTCAACAACATTCAAAACAACAAACACGTTGAGATCTATTTTGTCCAAAACCAAACCTAACAATGAACAAGAAAGGACAAAGAATTGCATTTATAAAATACCTTGTGAATGCGATCAGTTTTATTTAGGTGAATCATCAAGGCCATTAAATATTAGAATAAGTGAACATCAATCGTATATTAAAAATAGAGAATTTGATAGATCTCAAATATGTAAACACGCATGGGATAATGAACATAGAGTTCAATGGAATAATTCAAATATAGTCCTAAAAGAAACGGATGGTAAAAAAAGAAAAATCAAAGAAGCGGCTCTAATTATGCTAAATGAGGCCAATTGTGTCGCAAATTCCTCGGCAGAATGTAGTAGGATCTGGTTACCAATATTGAAAGAGGAAGTTATTAATAAGAAAATACCAGTATTAGTAAGTCAGTAACATATAGAGGATACATCATTTATGTTTTTTAAATAACGTAACATAAAATCAGAATTTTGATGTTTGTTGAAGGTAAACTAAATTCACGAACAAATACTTACAATGTCGGGATAGTATTATGAGGTTTTTTTCCTGGTTTTTCCCTCATAATTTACTATGGAATCACTAACAGGAGAATTTTACTGTCATCATGTCATGTGTCTGTCTTTTTAAAGACGAATTACATGCTATGATTTTTTCTGACGGATATTCTCAAGTTAAAGTTGATTTCATGTAATCGAATGAACTATCTTATAAGTAAAGTCGTCCCAGGAGCGCAACTCAACAATATTGGCAATATCATTTTAAAGTCGTCTACTTTAAAATGCATATTGTATGTCTGAATTGTCAATATAAATGAGTCAGATAAAATTAAATTATCAGAAGAATTTTTTCACTATGTAACAAAAAACAAAATTTGTTTAATTTACTATTTGTATTTTGAGAACGATTTCCGAATTGGAAATTGAAACGTCAATAAATGTATTTTTATCTTTAATGTGGCTTATTCCCAGTTATAAATAGTAATTAACTTAACATGGAATTAAATTTTAGTGTATTAGAATATCTTACGTTAAATAAAGATCCGGTAGTGGCAGGAAAAGGTTCACGCTATTGCCTGAATATAACATTATGCAATTTTTCGTCAACTGAGTACATTTCATTATATTGATCGATTTGTAAACAATATAATTTATTGTTCACAAAGTAATATTTGTTGTTTAGTAGTAGTAATATTTAGTAAAAGTCATTGTTTATAATTTAATCATAAAATAAAAAAATTGACAATTCAAATTCTCAAACATCTGACATCAATATGATAAAACACACACATAATATATATTCTTGTACTTAGTGTGGCTCAACTTTTAGGGGTGGCCTGAAAAATGTATTATATTTTTTCAAGTACATTTGATTCGTAGAACGGCTGTAACTTTGGTTTTTAATTCAGATTTTAGTCCTCTACAAATAGTTTTTTATGACTTTTGATCTAAAATAATTATGGAAGCAGCATTTCAACAATTTAAAATTTCGCATCGAGTTTCCTATGGACCGTTTGACGATTCACCACCCGGTATATATATATATATATATATATATATAATATATATATATATATATTAAAGATCATTTAAACCAATTACACGTTCCTAGAATTGCTCGTACAGGTCTTCCACAAGGATCAGTTTTAAGTCCATTATTGTTCAACATATTTTCAGCAAGTATTCATGGCATTTTTGACAACAGAATCAATTGCATCCAATACGCTGATGACATATGCATCTATACAGAGCGTAACTCATATACTGACTGCCTGAAGGCTCTGGAATTCATCATGCAAAACCATAACGGTAAGAAATCATGGACTGACATTTCCCCTGACAAATCAGCCACAATGATATTCACTAGACATAGGATGCGTACGCCTGACAAAATAAAGTTGTCTGGATATGATATACCGATTGTCAAAGAATAAAAATATCTTGGCATTCTTCTTGATCGCAAACTTTTATGGTCAAAATATGTTGAAGATATAAAGAGTAGGTGTGAAAAAGGTATAAATATTCTTAAATGTATCACTAATCGTAGATCGGGTGCTGACCCTAAAATTACACTGATGCTTTACAGAGCCTACGTGCGATCTATTGTAGACTATGGTTGCATTCTGTATGGTGTTGCCAGTAACACAACTGTAGACCGCATTCAGTTCAAATGTCTAAGAATATGTTTGGACACCCTCAAGTCTACTCCTTGCCCTGTACTACTTGCTGAAAGTAATGAAATGCCTCTAGAAATTATGGCAATTAAACATATCCTGAAGCTAAGATTAAATAATAATAATCTACTTAGCCAACTGTGTGAGTTATCTATCGAAAACTTGTCAAATAAATACTGGCACATAAAAAATTCTCCTCCACTTGCTGATGATTTCTTAGAAACTGAGTATTCTAATATCTATGACAAAGAAAAAAGATTACCAATATATAAAGCTAATTTTCAGGTAACATCAAATAAACTAAAAGTCATTATACCAAAGTACACAGAATCCCCACAAATAAACTTTGTCTTACTTAATTTACAGTTTACATTCCACATAAAAGCGAATCTTTGAAAATGAAACTTCCATCACATTGAAATCGTAGGCTTCCACGGCCAGAGTCAGAATTATAGTTTATTCGTCTTCCGGGTTTGGACCGTGTCATTTGTGAGTGACCCAAAAGTGGGTTCATCTCGCTAGAGATGAACCCACTTTTGGGTCACTCACAAATGACACGGTCCAAACCCGGAAGACGAATAAACTATAATTCCATCACATTGTTTAATATATATTGGCTAGATTTACACATTTTAAATAAAGCAGTAATATCAAATTCATTATCGGTCATTAAAGGATTAAACTCAAATATGACAACATAAAAGAAATAGTATTCTTTGTGCTATTAAAAATAAAATAAGATATTAGTTATTTAATCACATGGTCATACAGTCACATTGGTATCGGGGGAAATGAACCGGTTGACCAGCTTGCTAAAGATGCAACCCACGTTTGACTCTATATTCCCATTGGAGGACTTGCATTATTATAATAAAATTTTTATAAATTGGAAAGAACAATGGCAAAACACAGCAACGAATTCAAATAATCAATATTATACTATCCATCCTACCTTACCACAAGATGTTGATTATATTTTCAAATACGCAATGCCAAAGAAGTTGACAGCCACAATTACACAACTGAACAGTGCATTCCCAGCCTACTTGGCTAAGCCCTTCTGGGGTATGCTCATACGATAATATATCACAATGTGACATCAACCATATTCTTTTTAAGTGTGATAAACACAAGTATGAAACAGATCAGCTGTATTCAAAACTATCAGAACTTAAAATTCAGACTTCCATAAACATCACCCATTTACTCTAATTAGATAGTAGAGAAGTATATGAACTAATATCTAACTTTTTATTTAAAGTCGGTTACATTATTTAAAAACTAATATCTTATACTAAAATTATGTGGCTAAAGGATTAGTTTCCAAGCCAACTCACCAAACACACACACACACACACAAACGTTGTGCTAGAGACTTTCTAAATATCTCATCCATAAAAATTTTGTATTGTTCACTTGTGAGACCCCACCTAGATTACTGTTCATGTGTTTGGTCTCTTCACTATAACACCCATATTCAAGCTATTGAGAGGGTTCCAACACAAATTCTTAAGATTTGTCGCATTTAAACAAAACCAGCGAATGGAAGAAATTAACTATTCAAATATGTTCATAACTCAACCTCAACATAACTTCTCCCCAAATCTGATGTGTGCACAAATATCTCACTGTTTTATAGTAAACTGCACTCTTCATTAGTTTTGGTCTTCTAAACTGCACTCTTCATTAGTTTTGGTCTTCAACTAGTGGAAAATAATTAATCTCCATGTTCTAAGTAGACAAACAAAAACTACGGACACAATTCCTTCACGTCTAGAACCCCAAGGTTTGTTAATCAATATTCCCAAAGGTTGGATTGTTATAGTATTCCAAAAGAATTTAAAGCTAAGCTTTAAAACTGTGTGTGATAGCTTGTTGTCCTTGTGTTATTTACTGTTCATACTTTTATTTTTTGTATGATTAAAATTTTTAAATTTAATTTAAGTAGGTTACATTAAGAACCTTCCATAATTTATCAATTATGTTTACATTTTATATTATAATTGGGCGATTGCCCGTTGATAAATAAATAAAAGAATTACAATTATTGCAAAACGTTTTCGACCCAGTCAGCCCATCGTCAGTGAAACAATACAGATTCCACTTTAAAAGGACAAATTTCTAAAAATTTGGAAAATACTTGTTTCTTCCACAATTTTAGAAATTTAACTGTCAAATTTTACCTTTTTTGGCATTTTAAAGTGGAAATATACTTTCACGTTACACTGAAATGGTCGGACTGGACCGAAAACGTTTTGGGATGATTGTAATCCCTTTGGACACATTTTAATTATTTTTAACAAAATAATAGACCATTATATACCAGAAGTTTTAATTCTTTTGTAAGATTCTTTTATTCTAGTGTAAATTCAACAAATTGTGTTTGGTAATTTTTTGCCTTCAGCAGTCAATATATTCAAACACTCATTTCTACAACGGTGGACAATTCTTCTCTTACTTGTGTTAAACAAGAATATGATATAAATATCAATTTTAGGTTTAGCTTCCATAAACAAGGGTGAATTAAAAAGGGTATATATAGTACATCAAGAAAAGTAACAATACAGAAAAAATATTTATTGAAATTAAGACTACACTCCTATGTGACAAGAACTGTTACAAACGGTAGCTAGCTGACTCATAAAGTTACATTCTAACAACCATACCACTAATATTGAAGAACATACGTCCAGACAAACCTTTCAACAAATTTAGAAAACATTTATATAAAAATATCAACAGTTCTTCTTCAGAAATACATACAACGTAATTTAACTAAGTCTTGTAAGATATCAATTGTTACACACGCAGTTTTTATTTGAGTAGCACCCCAGTTAAAAAATGTGTTATCGTTATTTCCCCCTATCGCTACTGTCATCACTACCACAAGCTCAGTTCAATAAAATTATAATAAACTAATATTTTTAATGATTCCAGGGTTGCTTTGGACTTGATGACAGAGTTTTAGTAATTGGTTAATGAGTTTATAAATCTTCATCATCATCAGGCAGTGCAGTTTCTGAGGCCTCTTTAAGATCCTTTTCAATTTGTTGTTGCCATTGGGGATCCATTTGGACTTCTGGAGGAAGCAAGGCAGGCGCGGCTACAAATTCTAAGTTGGGATCTCCAATGAGTTTCCTAGCCAACCACAAGAAGGGTTTTTCGAAATTGTAATTGGATTTTGCAGAGATGTCATAGTACTGTAAAATAAAAAAAAGGCTTAAAAATGTTTACAATTAAGGTACATATTTAATTACAAATGTTCTAAAGAATAAATCAATCAGTAGAAGAAATAATTTCAATGAACTGATACAAATTATAAAATGAACAATAAAAAGTCCCATAATTTTCATTTATATATATATATATATATATATATATATATATATATATATATATATATATATATATATATTACTCCAGTCGTCAGAGACGAAGAAAATGCCAATGAACCTCTAAAAATTATATGAACAAGCCAAATTTTGATGAGTATGTCAATTTTAGGACACCAAAAATATTTACCACTTTTAGACTCAGGGGCTTTCTCCTAATAGAGCAAGGAAAATGAAAAAAAAAAAAAATCGATTTAGCAAGATCTGTACGCCATAAAACAATATTTCAAATAAAAAATGTAACTAAGATAATTTTGAACAAAAATGTTCATTAGCATTTTTTGTGTAGAATGAACAGAAAGAACGCTTGAAGCGGTCGATAATTGTTAATGCCAGTTACGCGCGCGAAATTAATGTTCAATAAAATTTGTATCAGCTCAACGCTAAAAAATCGGCATCTTTTGATAAGAGTGTAATATCGACAAAAATCAAGATGCGTTTTAAAAGTAAAGAGTGCAGCTTGTATACGCAATTTTTGTATTTTGCCGCAAATAAACTGAGTTGTTATAAAGGTGTTAAATAAATATATGTGGCACGATTTTTGCCAATTTTTATGATTCTCATGAGATCAATATAATTTATCCCTTTTATTAACCGGCCACTGTGGAGTTTCGATAACTAGAGCCTAATATTTAAAACTTGAACATAAAAACATGCAATTTTAGTTTTCAAGTTTTGGCAACAAATGTGAGGCATTTAAACAGGCATAAAAAACGCTGAATTTAAACTTTTACATTACAAACGATCTAAAACTGTTTTTTTTTTCAATTACGCTAGTATGTTTTTTAAAACCACCCATGTTCTGCTACAAATTATACTCAAAACCATCTTGGAGGTATTTCCCGTGACGTGCGATTGTTTGTAATATCATCATCATCACGTAGCGCTACAACCCTGGGTGGGTCTTGGCTGACTGTACAACTTTTTTCAATTTGTTCAGTCTTTCATCAACCTAGGGTCAATTAGAATGTTCATTTTCCGGAGATCTGCTTGGATGTTATATCTCCATCGCATTCTGGGACGTCCGAGTGGTCTTTTGATTGTGGGAATCTCCTCCCATACCAGTTTTACAAGTCTTTCGTTATGCAGTCTGTGCATGTGGCCTGCCCATCCTAGTCGCTGTGATTTAATTTCTTGCACAATATCGGCGTTGTTGTAGAGTGCTTTTAATTCGATATTGGTTCTGATCTTATACTGGTTTGTGGTGATGTCATGGTGAGGTCCGAAAATTTTAAGTATTTTTCGTTCCAAGCATCTGAGATTTTCTTCGTTTGCTTTGGTCATGGTCCACGTTTCGCATCCGTATGTTATTACAGGTCTGACGATGTATTTATAGATTTTGATCTTTGAACTTCTTGTGAGATTTTTTAAATTTTATGAGCTTATCCAGTGCAAATAGACAGCGGTTTGCAGATTGGATTCTGTCTTTTATTTCTTCAGTGACATCGTTGTCAGCTGTGATTGTTTGTAATATAGAAGATGAAATTCTGAGTTTTATCATATTTCAAATGCCTTCCTCATATTTGTTGTCACAACTCAAAATTCACATTTCATGTCAAAAAATGCGAAATGTTTATTTATTGATCAGATTTATAAAAAGACAGATATTTTATCAAGAGCCAGTAGGTAACAGGAAGAGAGGCAGGCCAAGATCTAGATTCAAAACTCAAGTCGAAGATGACTTGAGGAATCTACGGGTCAGAAATTGGAAAGCCAGGGCGAAAGATAGGGGGGAATGGAGACATATTCTTGAACAGGACAAGACCCACCCAGGGTTGTAGAGCCAAAGATGATGATGATGATCATGGCATCATTTGTGACAAAATATAAAAATAGCACAAGAAAGAAGCACTCTTCACCTTTAAAACGCAAAAGATATCGAATTTTTATAGTCAATTTGATACACAATGTTATTTAACATTAATTTCGCGCACGCCACTGACATTCAAAACCGCCGGTTGTTTCAAGCGTTATTTCTGAGCTAAACGTTCATTCTACAGAAAAGATGCTACTTAACATTTATGTTCAAAATCATCTCAGCCACATTTTTTATTTGAAACATTTTTTTAGGGCGTGCAGGTTTTTGATAAATTGATTTTTTTTGAGTTTTTAACCTCTACGAGAGTGGTTTTAGGAGGAAGCTCGGGGGGTAAAAATGGTAAAATTTTTTTTGGGACCAAAATTGATATTCTCCGCAAAATTCAGCTTGTTTATATGATTTTTACGGGTCAAATCTTTGATGACGGGACTGTAATAACTGTATATTTTGCAATTTTCCAATTTTTATTAATTGTCAAAAAAAAAAAATCGGATATAGACACTTGTAATTATTATTCATTGTTTTTTCATTCTAAACCTGTGCTACACAAGAGGTGAACTTAGCACTAGTGATAAGGAATGTATTGATTGGAAGACTGCTGACATTACATAGGTAAAAACTGTTTGATTAGGGATGTGAGATTTTCACTTCAATGCCAATATCAATGTCATAGATTTGTGTATAATAATTAAGTTTGTGTGAATGTAAAGTAATTTTTTAAAATTTTAAATATAGGAATAGGTTTTAGCTCAACAGATATAACAGACTGTGATAAATTTTATCAACATTTTTTATAAAATCATTTATGATACAACCTCATTAAGTTTCTCTCCCTGATGAAGGACATAACCAATGTCCGAAAGCTTGGAATAAAAATTTAAAAGAGTACACCTTTCATTTTTATTGCTGCATACTCAATATTTAAAGTTTACTTCCTTACGTGGTCAGCAAATGCTTCTGGTTCATTATATATATATATATATATATATATATATATATATATATATATATATATATATATATATATATATACAGTGTAGGAAAATTTTTATGGTCGGTATGGACCTTACGTGAGATGGAGTGAGAAACAGCTGTTTAAAAAGAGAGAGGTATATTAGGTACGCCCTTTATATCGCCGAATGGAAATATTAAAAAAGGGGAAATTCAACGTTGCCAAACTTATTGGTTTTATTTGACCTGTTGTCTTTTTTTGCATTTGAACAATGTTCTATCAAGAAGATAAAATGCTCAAGATAATCAAATTTGGGCGAAATTGATTTAAATGGCAGGTTACTGTTTTTTTTATTGGGAATATGCCACAAGTTTTCTTTACAATAATTGTAATATAACATTTTGATTTCCATTTCGGAAATCGTTTTATATAAATAAAATTTATTAATGTTTCGTATTTTAAGTACGATTTCCGAACTAAAAATCTAAACATCAAAATAATTTCCCAATATGAAATAATAAACAATTAAACATGCATACAATAACGCCAAATTAAAAAATATTCATACACTAATTTATTTGGCAACGTCTAGTCTAGATAGTCGTCTGGTCACGTCTGGTCAAAAGATCGAGTAACGAGAAGTAGAGGTGGGTCGTGCTAGTTTATCGTTAAGAGCTTAGGAGCAAAATTTCGGACCAGAGTTTTTTAAATGCATTCATTTTTTTCGAATCCTGAGAAAACTAATAAATATTTTTGAAAAAATTAAACGCAGAATGAAACAATACATTATTACCGAGAGCTTAAAGTCCCTGAAAACTTCTATAATGTTTATTTTAATAAGTTATAGGGATGAAAAAAAAAACAAAATTTAGTGTGATTTTTAATTTCAAATATCTCATTAAAAAAACATTTTGTTTATTCTAAGGGACCTTCGGCCCTCGGTAATAATGTAATCTTTCATTCTGCATTTAAATTTTTCAAAAATATTTGTTAGTTTTCTCAGGATTCCAAAAAAATTTAAATTTTTTTGAATGCTAAAAAGCATTTAAAATTTTTAATTTTCATAAACAAGTAACTATGATTGTTTAAAAGTAGTTTCAAGTAAGATAGTACCTACATAAACAAACATAACGGCTATTATCGTTTATGTGTATATCTTTTGAAGTGAAAGAAACTACCTAATGATATATTTATTATAACTTGAAAAATAAACTAAACAATCATCATCATCATATAACGGGGGTCCTACGGCGATTGCCGCTTCCCGCATTTCAGCCTCCATCTTTTCCTATCTCCCCAATCTCCCTCTTCTAAGCCTCTAGATTGCATTGTTTTTGTAATTTCTCTTCTCCAGGAATTTGGTGGTCTTCCCCTTTTCCTTCTTTCTGGCGGAACATACATTAAGGGTTTCTTTGGCCACCGCTCCTCCTCCATTCTCATCACGTGACCATACCATTGTAATTGCCTTCCTTGTATTCTATCTGAAAGAGTATCTCTAATTCCTGTACGGTTTCGTATTTCCTCATTCCTGATTCTTTCCATTCTCGATACTCGACATGACCTTCTAAGATAATCCATTTCCACAACGTCTACTTTATCTCGTTCATTCTTTGTCATCGTCCAACATTCGGCACCATATGTGGTAATTGGTTCTACAATTGCTCTGTATACGCGAAGTTTGGTATGCATCTTTATTTTATTAGACCACAGTAATGAATTCAGTATTCGGATGCATTTTTTCCCTTGGGTTATTCGGTTTTGTACATCTATCTTAACTCTGCCATCTGCTGATATGATGCTTCTGCTAAATCTTTTTGCTAAACCCGATATTAGTAATTGTACTATGTCATATACTATGGATGTAAGTATGCCGTTTGCTAAAATTTTATTGCAAGATTCTTGCAGGCAGCGTACCATAACAATCACTGAACTAGCATTCAAGTATTTTTGGTCACTCATTGTACTTGTTATTTCTTTAAACGGCCGTAAAATTTGGGAAAGTTGAGAACAAATAATCCAGTGTTCTTTATTTAGATTAGGTTTAAGTCTAAGTCTGTATTATTTAATACCAATGTGGAACGGGTTGCCTCTTCTAACTCGGTCATTCTTTTTAACATGTAATAGGTGAAGTTCTTCCTAGTTTCCACGTCTTGGATTGGCCGTTTGGGAACTGTGTTCTGTTGTAATTAATACTTTAAAAGCCTTTCTGAAGATAAGGTACTTTTTTGAAATGTGTTTTTTGCAGAATTGTCGAAAAAAGGACTTTTTATTTTATCTATTTGTACACGACAGCATTTAAGTGCGTCCCCCACCAATAAATTTAATCATCATCATAAATCACAATCATCATAAAACAAAACATATTTAATAGCTTTGACCATATTTTAGGAATTATCAGTTACTGCAAAATTTACTTTTCGTTTTAGACCCGACTGATTAATGATTTCAGTAATCGCTGTTTTCTGGATTATGGTTTCCAGAAAAATGGCAGCAGCCTAATAAAAAAGTTTTGAATACTAAATTTTCGGTTAAATATTGTCCTGTTAATGCGAAGTAACTCTCAGTTACTCCAGATGTCCAGAGGTCAGTAGTAATACAGATATTTTCTACTTCTTTAACAACTTGCGATCTAATAATTTGCTCACTTTTGACATAACATTCCTGAAGTAATGAACCTGACAAAGTTTTTCTTGTTGGCGGTTTATATCCAGGAATCCACCCTGCAAACTTTTTAAAAGCTGGTTCTTTAACTATGGAAAACGGATGAAACGAAAAGTTTAGTAAATCTTGAAAATCAATCAGTCCAAGAAAAAGAAACTGATAAAGATGACTTAAGTCCATGGTGTATTTTTGATGAATTAATTGGACATGACTCATCTAAACATACACCTGTATCGAGAGGTATAAAAGAAGTCGACATGTAATTGTCTGATGATATATTACCCACAAACAATTTCGAACGGAGATTGTCCATTACCGTGGTGAAAAAACCATCGCCATGTATATCGTAACTTAACCACTATATTCATAAAATGTTGTAGTATTGTAACAAAATCTTTTCCTTGTGAACACATGTTTAACATCTGGTATAATTTTAAATAAAAGAAGAACGCGATTAACAAGAAAAGTGGAAAAACTTATGTTTTTAAATGTCAATTTAGACGATTCGCGATTTAATAATGTGTAATGTAAATGTAACTATTTAAGTACCATTTTTATTATTTAATTTATTTTTCAAGTTACAATAAATATATCCTTCGTTAGGTTCTTTTATTTCAATACTTATACACATAAACGATAATAGCTAATATGTTTGTGTACTCGCTAATTTGAATACTGGTAAACAATCAACTAGTTACAGTTTACGAAAAACGGTTCCGATAAAAATTAAAAAAACGAGAAGACCCACCTCTAGTTTTTTAGGTATATTAGGATCGGAACCAGAGAATATCTGATCGGAACTAATCGTCTCACCAATGGGCAATGGCCAATGAGTGTTAAAAGGATTTTAAGAGGGGAGACGAAGGGGAAATATGATTGTTATCTTTGTCTAATTCGTTGAAAATATGATTTTATATCTGCGTTAGATATCCTGTTAAATTTTACCATACCGACCATAAAAATTTTCCTACACTGTATATATATATATATATATATATATAGCATAAATCAATATAGCTCTCATGGAAACTTCAAATCCAACATCCGATATTTTTGATCTCAAAATAAGTGGTTCAATTTGCATGGTTTTCTTTATTTTTGATATTTTCATTTTAATTTAATACTGAATCTAATTATTTTTCAATCAATCAATTATATTTTAGGAAGATGAAATTAAATATTTTACTTATTTAAACAGATTTTGCTCCAATAAAAATAAGTTCAATAATAAATGCATTATTAAAAAGATGTTTCCAATTGTTAAAACCTGTATATTTTAAATTCTGTAATGGATTATTTATAAAATATTAATATTTTTATTTATAAAATAAAATACACATTTATAATACCTAATTTAATCATGTCAATTCATCAATTCAATTTAATCATATAATTAGAATTCTATTTTTAAACATGACATTCCAAAATATGATTCACAACATATAGTGGAATAATTAATTACTCTTATAGACAATACATAGACACATAAGAACTAAACCTATTAAAATTTTTGATAAAAAAATGAGATTTAAAAAAAATGTCCAAAATGAGATTGCTGCTGATCCAAATTTCACAAGAAAATTTTTTTCGGCAGTGAAGCTTCCTTTTTATTTAATGGTTACATCAATAAGAAAAACCACCATTTAGGGTGAAGATAATCATCAAGAACTTATTACATTCAGAAAAACAACTATCTATTTACCATGCTTTATGACCTGGAAGAATTATCCATCCTTACTTTTTCAAAAATGATAGAGGCCAGAGTGTTATAGTTAAAAGTCAGTACCAACAAGTTTTCTGGTTCTGAATTGAATTGTCTCGATATTAAGAAGCAGTGGTTTCAACAAGATTACTGTAACTATCATTCCACACATGCCAAAATTAATATATTTTTTATCTGGCAAATTAACTTCCAATATCGTGTGATATAACACTACAGAACTATTTTCAATTGGGTTATGTGAAATTGCTAGTCTACGCTAATAAGCTAGAGATTATTAATAACTTAAAAGGCAATGTTCACCACAATATTACCAATACATGTCCTTAAATGTTACAGAACAGGAATTCAACAATTGAACCTTAATTAGAACCTTGTTAAAACTTGATAAGTTCCCAATATGAATAACTGTCCTTTCACATATTCTATGAGTAAAAAAGGGATAAAATATAAGAATAATTTGCAAATATTGTACATATACAAAGAGCAAGTTGACGAATATTATAACTTCATAGTCCCATCATGGGCACTGTTTTATTAAATAGAGATGTATGTAACAAATAATTTTAGTGTGTATTTGTTCATTGTCATTAGGAAATAATCAAAGTAGTTTAATTAATTTGTGTTGGATGACTGAGTGAATTAGAGGCGAGATCTATTAATTTGGATACTTTACTGCTACTGCTGTGAACACTTATACAGTTCACAGCTTTTTGTCAAACGATAAACTTCGATTTTAAAAATATATAGTTTTATAATATATTGTCGTTGTGGGGGTAAAATCTGCTATGTACATTTTCTGGTGAAATTGAGATATGAGCACAGAAATTCTTAATAAGACTTGTAGTAACGATGGATTTGTAGTGTGTTCAATTGAGTCCTAAACTGCTTGCATCTCTTGCTTACTATAGGCATAAACTTCAATTCAACTGCACAATTTTGCATTGTATCACCTGAAATCAAGAGATGTATTCATGTACGTATGGCACGAAGTCAATGACCAGGTATCATCAAACGAATTTACGTCATGTATTGTGGACTTCATTCGTAACTGTCTGCGTAATTATACAGAGTTCCGATATAATCCGATGTTTGCAATTATCACAACCAAAACAAAGTTTTGTGCAGTGCTCTAAGTGATCTGGCTAAAGAATTAAAAGTCACAATTGAGCAGATCATACTTGAATCTGTTCATACTATGATGGAAGTAGACTCGGTTCACTTGACACTGGAATCTGTGTTCGTAGCTTCAATATGGACGCCATTTCACTATGTAACACTAATGAAATCCGCACTACCGCGTCAGCCTTATGTTATGAATCAAGTACATTACGAGTTTTTTAAACTATGAAAGTGTCCCATCAAATTTCAACAGCATAAGACCGAGGAAGCCTGTAGGAGATCCACAAGTTGTTGACATACGAGCACTCAAATACCCTCCTGATGGGTGTGTATAATTCAAAATTCGACATCCTGAGGACTATGCTTTGCTGCCACAAAGATGCCCCGACACACTCTTCAACCCCACACCTAAGCTTTATGATAGTCCACGACCTATTGACAACAAAAATATGATAATTTGCAAGATCTCAGAAGATTTATAGACTGGGAAAGTCATGCATTCTATGACAGACAAATAAGTTTAAACTAAACTACAAATTTCAGTAACTTCAATGTTTCGTTTAAAAGTTTCTATTTTTTTTTAAATTTACAATAAACACAGTTGAATATTCATTTGTTTTATTTTTAATTCAATATTAAAAGAAAAAAATTATTTGAACATGTTAGACAAAATCCGCTATTTACTAAAATCTTCCAAGTAAAATCTGCTATGTAATTTTTTTCACAAAAACAAAAATAACTCTTTGTGCCTATTTCAGACTTAGTAAAATATGTTATTACATTAACCATATGATTATTTTACATATCTTTTATAAACAACTATCATACACAACATACCATTTTCAAACAAAACAGTTTTATGTCTCCCCTGTAAAATTTAGTTTTCTACACATAGCAGATTTTGCTCGCTCAACAACGATATATATTAAACGAATGATTTCTGAAGTAGAAATTAAAAAATCAAAATAAACTTTTTTAAACTTGCAGCTTATTCCGAATGCAAATAGTATCTTCATTAAGATGCCACAAGAAAATAGCATCAGAACAATATTAAAAGAAACATTTATAACTTTTTCAGCTTGTTTGTTTTGAACTTAGATAGAAACTAAGACTCAGGTAAAATGTTACCTATACCTAGAAAATTTTAGATATGATTATTTTACATATTGAACTTATTTTTAACTAAAGTAATATAAGTTTGCCATTTTTACACAATCAGATGATTGTCAAATAATTTATAACTAGAATATAATGATATTAAGACACCAACTTACTTGTAAATTCTTCTTTCTATGGAAGACAATGCTCTTTGCCTTAACTTTCCTATCTTTGATGTCAACTTTGTTTCCACACAATACAATTGGAATATTTTCACAAACTCTAACAAGATCTCTGTGCCAGTTTGGAACATTTTTGTAAGTGACTCTAGAAGTAACATCAAACATAATTATGGCACATTGTCCTTGGATGTAGTATCCATCACGCAGACCACCAAACTTTTCTTGGCCTGCTGTGTCCCATACATTAAAACGAATTTGTCCTCTATTTGTGTGAAAAACTAAAGGGTGAACTTCTACCCCTAAGGTGGCTACATATTTCTTTTCGAATTCACCAGTCATATGTCTTTTTACAAAGGTAGTTTTGCCGGTGCCTCCGTCTCCGACCAAGACGCATTTGAAGGTGGGCATATCTTGTTCTCCAGCCATGATTCTTTGAATTTAAACTAAAAAATACAAAAATTACTTATACAGTTTGCACATACCATATTGCCGCCAAATGACGACTTCCTCAGTGCTTACTTTTCGTTTATATATCCTGTAACGAATATGTAAATAAAAACTATACATCTTACAAATCTTTTATATTTAAGAGTTAGTAATCAAACAAGAAGAAAATAATTTAAGGGTTAAAATTTGTTATTGTGTTTTTAATATAACCTTGTCACTAACAGTACAATACCATTTTCTTAGGAAATTCTTCCAATTTATACCACTCAAAGCTCAAATATTGAAAATATTTATCAAATTACGAAAATTCAACATTCAGAAATGAAATTGCAAAGCACGTTTCAGAACTTTTTAATTTCAATGCTAAATGGCGCTCCTAGAACGTTACAAAGGATTTTGGTATTGAGATACCGACTTTATTAATAATTTACGATGTTACTAATGCAGTAATTGCAAAAATAAAACGTAAAATACGTTCAGTACAAAAAATAATATTTACCTTTTGAATAAAAAGTACTAGGAAACACCGATGGCACAAAAAATCACGGATTACTTCAGCTTGGTTCCAAAGTCGTTAGAGTTCACAATGGCGTTCACAAGAAGACGGGAGTAGGTGTTAGGAATGCGCGCCAAATATTTTTTACACTAAATAGTTTATGATAACCAAATATTTAAGCACCTTCTAAAATTCAATCTAATGTCATTTTTTTAAGTCAAACATAAATACTGATTGTCAATTATTAGAAAAAAATTAATAAAGACCGAAGTTATTGAGTGACGTCACGTGAAAATTCAACGTCATTGGCGCAGACGTAGTAAAGTGTCCGTACTGCAGAACTCTATCGATTTTTGTGTGGAAAACTGGTGGCCGTTCGCTTCAAGTTTTGTCGGGAGTTCGTTGTAGTTGTGCTCGTATTTAAACAATAGTTTGAATGGGATTATTTTCTAAAACTCAAGTTTTTAGTGGTTTGTGATACTAAGATCGGATTAAAATGACAAAGGATAGATTAGCAGCCCTTGTTGCGGTAGGTCTTGATCTTCCTACATATCACATATCTCCCAAGATAAATCAAATAAAATTTGACCTAAAAATCATTTTCCTTTAATGACAGTTGGTCCACCTCAAAGACAATTAAAATACTATATGTTGGAGTAAGATTTTTGCCCATTAAATGAGAAATTATTGTTAAAATCCGAACAAATAGGTTAGGTGGAGAAACTGTTACTGAAATGTCATTCATATTCTAGCCCCACCTCTCCTCATCAATCTTAATTGATAAGCTGTCCCTTTTTCCTTTAATTGTTTTTATTTTTTGTTCTAGGCCCAAAGTGATGATGATGATGTGGGCCCTGATGATGTTGCCGTTAATGTCGAGGGCAGAGACGGCTTCATGGATGCTTTCTTCGGAGAGGTTTGTGTTTCCGAACTTCATAATTCCAAATCTAAATTAAATTTTGACATTTCGTTACGTCATTATTCGGCGAACACCTGACAGATTTGCCGATTACTCATCGAGTCATATTTACAAGTGTATGCAATTACTATTATTTGAAATGTAAATATGATTATCTCTAACTTAAATCCCTTCTGCTCTTCTTTGTAGACAAAACAGTGAATATAAATTTATTATCTTAAAATTCGTGAAATTTGTTATAATCCAAATAAATTACAGAACTCAAAATGTATTAAGTTTAAATAATAATTTTCATGATCTAGTGTCAGTATTTTTTATATTTAGGTCATGAAATACTAATTGTAAAATTACTATTATTTTTTATTCTATGCTCAGTTGGTTTCCATATAAATCTATATCAATAGGTTGGGATTCTTAGTACAATATTATATCACTCACTATTCACTCTGTGGGGTACTGTTTAAAATGTATATAAATTATTTCAAAATACTGAATAATTTATCATACTTTTAATGTAAGTTTAGTCACTTAGCTGTGAGTCACTCAACCATATGAAAAATATCCCAAAATATAGTTATTGAGGTCGTTTTTTGCCTTACGAACCTAAAAGAAAAGCAGTATTGGAACCAATATTGCAGATAGGAACAACTAAATTATTTAATATGGATACACCATAAAACTATAAAACTATATTTTTCTGTTGTCCTTATTTTTTTGCCATTTAAAACCTAATTTGTTCACCACTTTTCTAAATGAAGATAATTTTCCTTGGAAATTAATATCATCCTTAACAGCGTTGTAAACAGCTAACATTGTAGGTCTGCTCCCATGAATCATTGCAAAGGTATGAACTTGTGTTTCTCATAATTTCTTCTTATCAAACATCAACAATTGTTTTTGGTTTTGGCTGAATTATTTTTTTCTGGGGATTTAAAAATGTTCCCCAAGCTGCCTGAAGGAGATGAAAAATCGGAAAGTGTCTTTCTTTCTTTAATAACCATTTGGACACCAATTTTAGAAATTCCAGTGGCTTTAACAACCATATTCAAAACAAGATTTCATGTTCTATTTTTTTCTTGTTATTTTTTCAAAAATTGATATACATGCTAGTTAATCTGTCGGCCCTGACTGTGAACAACACGGCTGTTCTTCATTGTGATGTAGGCACAGGAAAAGAAAATATGAAATATTTTAGTGTTATAAAATGTTTTCATTTTTATATAAAAAAAAAACACCAAAAAATTATAATTTAGTTATATCCCGAAAAAAGAAAATTGTTGAGAATAACTATTTATGTACCGTTTCCCTTCATAAAAAACTGGTACAACTCTTATAATCAAAAATCGTTGCCAGTTCAATGAAAATATATAAAACCATCTAAAAGCAAGGCTGTGTGACAGACCGCCAGTTTTGAGTATACTAAAAACTAAAACATTATCGAGCATTCTCGATCAGTCAGTCACATTAAATTTGTTTAAACATGCATACTAAAAAATTCTCATATTAATTTTGTAATTTTCCATCATCTCAATTAAGTACCCATACATTGATTTGTCTTTTACTTATAAAAATTTATGAAAATATTTCAATTTAAAAATAATGACAGATAATCAATCTAGACAAACTTCAAATTATTATAATAAAACATTACAATGAGATTTTGGATTGTAACTGTTATGTTTTGAAAAGCGTTTTTTCAAAACGAATATTTTCTGGTATATAATACATAGGATAAAGTATATTATGTTACAAAACCTGTTACAAAACTTATTGACACAAAATACAGCTTGAGTTCAGTAGGTAATTGAAGTATAAAATTACAGCAGATGGAATCCAATGTTCCCTGTGCAAATACCCTAGTTTTAAAGATCCTTCAAATATTTTGGATAATAACTTAAGCCTCTCTCTGCTTATTTAATTTCTTAGATTCAGTTTTTTTTTGGTAATGATAAAAATAATACCTATTTAAAAATTTTATACATTTTTGAACATTATTTTTTTATTTAGATTTAGTGCAATTCCGTTATCTGTAATGGCAAACACCAATTGATTTCTGAACACAGGTTTACATTGGGAAATAAAAGTGTACCAGTTTTATATGACGGGAAGTGTACCTATAAAAGATAAGCATTGACATTTTTATTTTTATCAAGAAAAATTATTTTTGAATTTAAAATAAGTTGACTTTTTTATAATTTTATTTCATACTTTTAGAACACGACATATAAAACAAAGATTTCAAAAAATATATATACGGTCCGTCCCAAACCCTTTTTTCAGTGCGTCATAGTTGATCGAATTCTCTCTAACGCATAAAGCTGGAAGTGACAGAAAAAGACGTGAGTCTGTGATTATTATACATAGAACATAGAAAATTATGTCAGAGAACTACGAACGCACGTAGTGATTATGTATCGTTCACGAGTATTTGCATATTAAAGCGAATTCTACTTACGGATGTATAATTGGTTGGAGTTTAGAATACGCTAAATAGATATCCAATCAATGATGCGCATAAATATAATTTGACGCAGATTATCTTGATCATGACAATACTTTCACAATGTCAACTGATAAAATGATAATTGTCATTCCAAGTTAGTATTTTCAGACATTTTACAGTAAAAATTTAATTTTGTATTTATTGTCATAAAAATATTTTAAATATGCCGAGATATACCGAGAAAGAACAAAGACTACATACCTATTTAAAAAAATAACCTTTTCACATTTAGTCGATTACGTTCCTGCAACTGTCAGATTTAACTAAAATGTCAAGCAATAATTTTCGACATTCTTAAAATCCTATATGACGTCACATTTAGTGACGCACTGAAAAAAGGGTTTGGGACGGACCGTACTCAAATTAATTTAAATCGTAACATTTAAAGTAATTTTGGAAAAGAGATCAAAAATAAAATGTTAATAAACCAATAGAAGCAGACTCCAATTTTTATTGTTTTGCACCTATCTCAAAAACACAATAAATGAAGAAATTTTATTTAAATTTCCTTAATATGCCCCTCTTTTAATTTATTATAAAGTACCTACCTATCGTATTATACATATTTATCAAATGTTAAATGATAAGTAATAATTGTTAGACTTACTCTTTGAATGAATATGTGTCTTGAGAAAGATAAGCGACTGACAAACAGGAGAAAATTTACACAAATGCATGGAAGTTAACAGTGCCAAGTCAACCAAACGAATAACCAAATTTTCAAGTCAATATTTTTAAATTGCTTAGTAAGGTAGATGTACCAATGATGTACCGGATTTCTTAAAACACTGCGGTCAAACATAAAGCAAGAATTTCAATTTGATATAATTTTTGCAAATTTCAACCCTTTGCTGAGATATAGTTGGTGTGATTTTTATTGCTACATGATTAAATTTTTTTTTTTTTTTTTTTTGATAAATTACTTACCTATCAAGGTACTTGAAATAATTATGAACGTAGCATTGAAACCAATTATGGACCCTCCAATTATGAACCATTATCAGTGCACTAGTATTACTTTAAAAATACAACTCAAGAGATGAATACAATTTTATTTGGAACTAAACATAGGTGATTGAAGTTTTTCTACATAATTTTTCTTTGACTCTGTCTTTATTTAATTAATGAATTAATTAATATTTCTTTACTGTCTTTCATAGTAATCTCTGAAGCTGTTAAGACACTTCTAGTTAAAAGGTAACTAGAATGAAGTCCCCTTCTTTAATGTTTTTGCCTTCTTCAATTAAAGTTCCCATGTCATTCCGGTCATCATTGTCTTCTTCTTGCCATTCAGATTCTACCAAATTTGGTAAGTGGCATCACTGTCATTCGATGAAGATGATCTAGAAATGGCTTTAGTTTTTCTCTTTGCAAGCTTTAGACCTTGATTTTTTTCCTCTCTTCTGTCTGCTCGTTTCTTCTCTTTTTCTTGTTCTTTTCCTTATTTCTATAATTAAACATTTGTGAAGATGTAACTACAGCTGGAGTATTTTCCTTTCTTCAAATTTTTTTCTCCACTGTAGACTCATTAAGCCAGAAAAGAGTTCTTTTAAATGGAGATGGGATAAACTGGTAATTTTGATTTGAGGGACCCTGACTTAAAGATGGACCTTCATTAAAAGTCCTAGGCAAATTAGTCCCTAGTGTCAGTGAATGTTCACTAGAACATTTACGTGGGGTAGCTTGATGAGTTATTAAGAGAGGGTTATTATTCTGGTAAGATTAGACGAGGAGGTATGGTCCACCTCAATTTGATTTTCTTGACTTTGCTCAATTTCATTGGTTTCTAATAGCTTTTGTTGAGAAAGAAGATGTTCTTCGGGATTCAATCTATTGTTGATATTAAATTAAAATTCATAGAAATATTTTTCCTCAATACTTCAATTCCACTTGGTTTTAGCAGATTTAAATAGTTCCAACTTGTCGACTCCAATATGTACTTCCAGCATATTTTTAAATTTATTTAGGTCTGATTTGCTGTTTAATACGACAGGGGAATTGGCTGCTAAAACTGTAACTTTTGGTGGATCCCAAGACACTAAGTAATTAGTAGTGAACCCATGTTGGATGGTCTCTGGTTTAAGGAGCTGTAATACTTTTTCTAGTACCTTTGGAAAGTCTTGCTTCTCCACTTGTTTTCCATTTTCGTAATTCTCCACCGCACAACTTTTTGCCTCCAACAAGATTTAATTGTGTGGAATAGAGCTACATCCATAGGTTGGAAAATACATCCATAGCATTTGGAAAGAGTGCCACTAATTCAATTTCTTTTTTAACACAAAACTGGCTGAGAGGCAGAGATATATGTGATATATGGCCATCAACAAAAAATACCACAGGTCGCTGTATTTTCATTTTTGTCAGAAAAGGCTCAAATATATTTCTCATATATTCAAAAAATGTCCATTATACTGCCCATTTCGGAGGCATATTGCCAATTATTGCTTGTGGTATCCGAACATATCTATAATACAATCATAGGAGATACGAGCTCACCTTCAGCGTTTGATGTCAATAAAACTGTTAAATTTTGCTTTTCGTCGGCTTCTGCTGCAATGTAGTCGCGCGCTAGCAGATTTCAAATATTGTACCGAGAGCTCAGTTGATCGAGAACCGCTTAGCTGTATACAACTGTATACACTTGTATACAGCTTGTATACAGCTAAGCGGTTCTCGATCAACTGAGCTCTCGGTACAATATTTGAAATCTGCTAGCGCGCGACGTCTACTCCTATATCAGTCGTAGTGTATACATTTTTACCCCCTTTTCTGCAAGTACTTTACCAGGTTTGGGATTAAGGAAGAATGCTGTCTCATCACTGTTTGAAAAATTTGTTGCAATGTTTTGGTTTTCATGTACTCGCCCACCTCCTTAAACCATTCATCAATCTTATGTTGAGTCACACTTCTTCGCTGTACTGTTAAATTTGGACCAGTTCTTTTAATTATCATTGGATACCTTTTTATAAAACATTTATACCATTTTTTTCCGTCATTTGGAAATTTCACTTTTCATTCTCGAGCAAGTTTTTCAACACTAAATAGGAGAGACTCTTTAGATACAGGAAAACCTGATTTTGCCATAGATTTTACCCATTTTACCAGCATTTCTTCTTTGTCGACAGTAAACACTATTGATGCTCCAGCTTTCACTTTCACATAAATTTTTGTTTTAAATGTTCTCATTAATGTAATTTTAGGAATATCATACTTTTTTGATGCTGCTCTAAATGCTAGACCGTTTTGGATGTCTTCTAGGACATATTTCAATGCTTCATTGTTATATTGGCTACGTTTTGTGGTCATTCTGTAACTAAAAAAAAACGAATGAATAAATTTTTTTTCATTCGCCCAATCGACCGTTTCAAAATAATTGTTTATACATCTTCGAATTTTTCGGGGAATGTGCGTATCATTTTGACGTTCCCGCTAAAAGTCGGCTAATTCTCGTCCTAATTGTTTTAAATGTTTATACTTTTTGACGGATTTAAATAGCTGCAATTTAGAGCGCAAACATTTAAAGATGGAACAATGCCATTGGCCATCTTCTTGTTCTCCTTCCACTATCATATAAGACACACAATTTATCATTGATTTCAACACCAGCTTTTGTCATATTATAAAATAACAGCTGCTCAAGTTTTTTTCTTCTTTCTGTTTCTTCGATTATCGTGCGTTGGCTATCAAATTTGCCAGTAAGTTTGTTGACGACAAAACGGAAAAGGGATGCAGAGGATCTGTTAAACCATTCCCTCAGGTTTCTAAGCCATGACGTTCTTTTTACACCTGACTCCCTTCTTCCAAATAAAGTATATTATACTCTCTGTGTGACGCATAACAAATTGCCAGAATATTATTTCTGTAGTTTCTTCAATTGAATCATCCAGGCGGTGTTAAGATCACTGGAACTGACCATCCGTTTTTTGGTCATAAGAGATTTATGTTAATATAGAAAAGTATGGTTCGAAAATCTAGAGACTGCTAATATTAACCGTCGTGATTTATTTTATTGGAACTTGCTAGGAATATTTCTGTTTTTTTCAAAGCGTTCCTTGCAATATTAGCTTTATTTAGGCGAGTAAAATGAAGCTCACATTAATAGTCAGGAGCAAAATGTATATTAGTCAAACAACGAATTTTAGTACAATACAATTAAGTACATATTTTATTGGTGCTTCGACTTCCAGGAAATCGTTCTCATAATGCAAAATGCAAATAACCTAATTATTAAATATTTATTATTTTATGTTGACGGAGAAGAAATTAGTTTTTTTTTAATAATTTATTTATCGCCAGTCGATCGAAAAAATCGGTAATATTTATTAATTAGGATATTCGCATTTTAGGAATGATTTCCGCACTGGAAGTCGAAACTGAAAGTCGATCAAAATATGTAATTTTAATTATAAATCTTCTGGTTTATTCCCGGAAAACTTGTAAGTATTGAGTCAGTTAAGTCATTAGGGGTAATTTTTTGAAGATTTTTAATAACAATGTTACAAATCGTTATTTTTGTTGTTATTAAACCACTTAGAAATACAAAAAAATGCTTCAGTTTTCCATAAATCCATTACTCTCTGGTTACTGGGCAAATTTGGTTCCAAAATCTTCGTAATGAAAATCTCCACAACTTTTCTAAGTAAAATTTGTTTGATTGGATTTGGCGCATATGCAAGGGAGACCGGGGTTAAATTCAAGTATATCAGCTCCTTCAGGTGTTGTACGTACATTTTCAAAAAAGTTTCAAGCGAATTTTGACTGCCTTGCAAAATAAGTCAATTAGCCCCGGGTACGGGTTTAGTTGACTATTGGCCTGGAGTTAGTTGACTTAATAATTATGACACAATCCAAAAACAAATGCCATTGGATTCAATTTTTCAATTTTATTTTGACCAATTAAAAACGAAACTCACAAATCTTCATCTGAATTACAATTGATACATATGAAGAAAGGGTGCATTGCATCCAGTCATTACCTCTGGTGCTATTTCGATAGGATTCTTCACATACTAAGCATTCAATTTCACCCTCAGATTCCGAGAATGGTTCCAGGGTCATGATACACTGCAGACGTAGATGGAATAGTGCTTTCTTCCCGGAAAACAAATTTTAGACCTTCCCTAATTTTCGTGTTTTTGATGTCTTGCTTTTGTTTGCATGTTTTTCTTTTATGTTGACCTTTCTTTTTTCTGAATTCTGTCTGTCTTGAGACAGACAAAAACACAAAATTCTTGACAAATTTCACAAAATGTTGTTTTTTCAGCCATCCTGATGGATTTGCATGTCCTAGACATCCGACAGGTGCATCTCTAATATAGTGGTCCCTGTAGTTTACCACAGAAAAAGTAGTGTTCCACAAAAAAAATATTACGCCCAATGAAATGACCTATACGTTCTAGCTTTAACACGGTTGGCTTTGCGACTTTGCGACACTATTAACACTTCTGCCATCATTTAAAACTTTTGAAACTGCCCGTTGAATGTTATCGGGTGCTGTCTTGCCCTTATCACTTTTCCTCTTGTAGGTTCTCATAGTTCTGCTGTAACAAAAATAAAGACGATTAACGCTTCAGATATATTTACATTTGGAGAAACTTATGCAATATAACAGTCGCTAACAGTTTAGAAATGCCTCGATATCACTATCAACTTATTAATTCATTGTAAAATGCAACTTAATTCCCAAATTCTGAAATTTGAGTACATAATGGGGTTTGTCGACTAAGTCAACAGACACCGGCACGGCTTAGTCAACAAGCCCCATGCGTCACCCTGTCATTCCGAGATCAGTATGATTGACATGCGTTAACGTAAGTACGAATAAATCACGTTAAATCATTGTCAATGTATGTTACTTCTTAAAAATCTCCACTGAAATTTGTGACGAAAGACAAGTTATACAGATTTTTATTACCAACATTTTTTTACCAAATTTGCTCGGTAGTCAACAAGTAAAAGGTCATAGTCATCTTTTTGGGGATTTGCCGCTCGCCTATAAGAAAACACTGAAAAGCTATTGTATAAAACATACGCATAAAGTTCCTTTTTTCACTTATGGAATTGTCACATTTGCATTATTATCGTCCTATCAAAATTTCCATCCGTTAAACAAGTACTAAGTTATGCACTTCTTGCGTATTTTTTTTTAATACATTTGGTAATGTCACGCAGACATTTATAATTTTTTAATAGCCTTAGCTTGTTATATTTGCTATTGTAATATTTTTTAATTTGTCCAATGCCTTCTTATCTTGATAAGTCCTCAACTCTTAAAAGGGGGGACAAATAAAAACTGGGGATATATTATTTACCCGGTTTTTATCAACTTTCACTTTTTCTAATATGATTCGCTAATATGTAGTATTTTTTTATTACTTTTTTTTATTTCTACAATATTTTATATTTCCTTTGCTTTTTCTTCTAATATTCATATGTGTCAGCTTCCGGTTGGTTTTGCTTTTTCACACCTAATTTTGGCCCTTTCTTGGTACAGTGTAATCTTCAGATGGTTTATTGTTTTTGGCCTATTGACCTCTAATTAGATGGTAAGTAGTAGCTTACTGAATCATATAGTGATTTGGTTCGAAGGAGAAATTAGGCAGTATTAATTTAAAGACATTCCACAGGCTCTTCTTCCTCTTGACATGCTTAACGCATATCTTTGTGTTGCAACTAGCGAGCAAAAAGATCGACTCAAAAGTAAGTTATATTTTTTTCCGCAAATCGCCAGGAAATTTTGACATTCCTGTCAAAATTTCTTGAAGAAAAAGTCAGGACTTTTTCTTCAAGAAATAAGAAGATTCTCTTTTTTTAAGATAATGTCATTTCCTTACTGTAAGGAAATGATATTTCCGTACAGTTGTTAGTGTTCTACATAAATGATAGAAAACACATTGCTTATAAGGAATTACTTTATATTTTGAAAACATCAAGTCATTGCTGAATACATTTTTAAGATCAATTTGTTATATTTACAGTAATTTGACAGTTAGTACAATTATTGAACATTGGAGGAACACTCTTAGAACTATGAGAAACATTTTGGACAACATGCAGGGTGGAAGTGTCATTTTGTTGAATATTTTGTACTGTGAAAATTTTATTTGCCACCTCAACCTTATTGTTAAGCGATTCTTCGATATATCCTTAAGCAACGTTTGATGACTTCCATCCGCCATGATTCTTTAAACTAGTTATGTCGGCACCAGAGTCAACCAATATTGTTGCAGAAGACCTACGAAAGTAGTGACCAGTATATTCTGTCGGATTTACCAAGTTCAAAATTCAAGTAGATCTGATTAATTACAAATGATCTTGGTTTGTTGGTTTTCGAATCAGGTATGCTGATTAAAAGCTTAGATTGTAAGTCTTCTATATCGTGTACAGTCATTCGGACTAACTCATCCATTCTACAGGCCCCAGAAATACCAAATATTACAGCCACCTAAAAAATAAATAAAGCTATAATCTAAATAGAAATTAAAACCTTGTAAATTACCTTAATCATTAAATTTTCTTTATCTGGAGCTTCCTGGATAAATTTTTCAATTTCTTCCTTCGTTAAAATCTTAGATTTCTTTGCCCTATAACCTTGAGCTTGCCGTTTCAATAAAGAACGAAGTTTTGAGTATGTAGATATATCTACATTGTGTTTAAGTGCTTAAGTGTTTAAGTGTTTAAGGGTTGACTTCAGCATTGAATAATTGGCCCATAATGTTGAAGATTTCATCTTTAAACAAAGGTCTAGGAAGTATGCCATTACAACATTTTCTGAGAAAGAATTCGTATTTTTACTCATGCGATAATCCATAAAACGTCTGTATGCATTTTCGTACTTTTCTCTTGATTTCTTTGGCAATAATTCTAATGAAGCAGTATTCACTGCCTCAACCAGCTCTGGAGGAGTCCCAGGAATGGAAATTTCATCATCACTTATAATTTTACTTTCGAGAACACCAGCAATTAAATGTATAAGCGTCAAGTTTGACAATTCAACCTCAATACGTTTCCATAGTAACCCAAGTAATTTTATTAGGAATTTCAAAGCACCATTTATTTGGGAATAAAATTATCGCGTTTTTTTTTAAATCAATCAATATCTGTCGAATTTTAAACGATTTGCGGAAAAATAGTATGTTTACCTCGTAGGAAAAGCCACATTCCTGGACTCTGTGTTGCTAAGTCTCGGCTTGCGCCTCGACTTAGCAATCTTCACAGTCGTCCAGGAATGTTAAGCTTTTCCTACCCGGTAAACAATGTACTATTGACTACGCTGTTAGGCCAGTGTATATCCACATATCGTCGTTAGGAATGAAATATCTCCAATGTGAAAATATCCTAATTTTACAGGAGACACAAAAAACAGTTAAATAACGCTATTTTATATTGTATTAAATTAGTAATTGATTTTTTTGGCCAAACTAAGATTGATATTGATATTAAGGTGAAATTGATTCCTTAAATCAGTACAAAACATTAAACTAATAAAAAAAAAATTACAAACGCGCACATTGGAGAAATTATAAATGATTGAACCGGCACATAGCAGGAATTTCAAATATTGTGTATGGCATGTCATAGTACTATACACCTTGAATTTGGTGTTATTACGGGAAAAAGAGTCATATAAACAGTAAAGTGATTTGTATTATCTTTATTTTAAATAAACAAACTTCGACATGTAGTATCAGTGTATGATATTTTTACGAACACCACCGAAAGTATTATTTTTTGTTGATTTTAGGAAGAGTATCGTAAAAGTGATGATGATCTTTTTCAATAACTGATTTGAGGTCTTGCAGATGTTTGAACTTGTCTTCTGATATTTCAGGAGGTGTCTTGAAGAGCGAGTTTTCATAAACCGACAGGTCTTGGCTTTCTCTTCTGTGTGGTAGTAGCTTCCAGTTATCTGAGTAATCAGTGGTGTAGTATACCTCTCCATTGGGACTATATTTTAATTGTCTTATATCTACAACTTGCGGATCTTTGGCATTTTTTTCCAGGTCTTATTGAACGAAAGTTACTATCAATAGCATACTTTTTAAAGAACGTAAAATCTACGTTTTTAATATTATACGGATGTTTTGGCCGAGCAAGACGCATTCTAGCAATGTAATCCATCGGTGAATTAATTGGAGTCTGAAAGTAATGTTCCAAAGTTAAATGAACTGAATCTGCTTCCATCATAGTATGGCCTTTTTCAAGATATAACTGCTGTATTGTAAGGGATTTTGCTCTTGCTGAATCACTTAAAGCACAAGCCAGAGTTCTTTTTCGATTTTGGTAGTTGCATCCATCTTAGATGAATACAAGAGTTTGATAGTTAGCAGGAATATTATTTATATAATCTATAAGACAAGATGTAAATTCATTGCTACTGACTCCACCATTTGCTTCATGCCAAACGTACAACTGGACATCTTCATCATTTAGAGAATAAATGGTGAAGTTGTGTACTTGGAGTTTGAGCTTATAATACGATTGGAAAGCTAATACTTTTGGACACGTTAAGAAACTTTGAATATCAACTGTGAGAACCAATTTAATAACTCTTTTGCCCGTCTTCCTTCTTTCTGCTTTGACATGTGCTGATCAGAATCTTCAGTACTTATTGTCTTCATTTTATGTGCAACACACGTATCACATTGATCTTTCCTTTGCTTATTATGTATGTCAATTTTCTCTGCTTCTAAATCAACTTTAAACAACTTGATATGAGCAACTGACTGCTTTCTATCATCGCACCATTCTTTATATAGTCTGTACATGTTATTTGTTGTTATGATACTGTTGTCAACATATATTCTGCTAGTAGATGCTCTACAATAGTGTGAAGGAACTTTAGGAATATCTTGCAACCATTCCATAACATTATTTTCTTTGCAAATTTGTCTCATTTTTCTTGGAGTAATCTTGTTGAATGTTGGAATCTTGTAGACTTTCACTAGAAGTATCAATTTCATGAGTGGCTGGCTCCCTTGAGACCCATCGTTTCATTTTGTCTTCTCCTAAATTTAATGTGTTCAAAAACATAACTCTCGGCATACCTTGAGGTAACTTCCGTCTTTAGAAACAAAAAAAGTCACGAGCACTCTTCTTTTTGGACCGTTTGTCTGAATTTGAGTATCTTTTCGACGCTTTTGCACTGCTCTTGCCCGAACAAGATTTTCAACATAAGTGCTTCTATGTTCTCACGACGTAAATGTCCAAAATTTTTTTAAAATTCGTAGTCTATCGTCCTGCGTAATTAAAGAACATCTAAATGAGTGTTCTTTTAAACATTTTGGCGTTATAATATGGTTACATCGCTCCTTAACTGACATGCCATTCCGTCTGGTAATATGTTGTACATCGCCAAAACACAAATTTTGTCTTTTTCCTGTTCCAATATAGTAGCTGCAGGCAAACTGAAATAAGAAAAATAATTATTACCTACTTAATTTAAGCAATAATGAGATGAAAGATATCTAACCGTAGTAGTGAATTTGTTTACATACCTGTTGTTGGATTTTTCATTATAAATTTCATTTTCAATAGGAGCAAAAGTTTGGATAGAATTTTGCCGATCTTACTTAAGTGAATTTTGTACAACTATTTTAGTTCTTGTCTTGAAAATACTCATTTTGCACTGGTAAATAGCTTATTTGAGAAAATTTGAGGATAGGAATTTGACAGATGAAAGTATGAAATACCTCCAATGTGCAGATATTATAATAGATAATAGCTCCAATGTGTTTTTAAGCACATTGGATTTATTTCAGTCCAACAATTAATAATATGTTACATTGGAGTAATGCATTTTTATACATTAGGGAAGTTAGGAATCGGTACGCACATTGGATATTTTTCTAGACTGTAAAACTATTCATAGCGATTCAGAATCGTTTAAAATCTGAATTACTAGAAATTTGCACATTGGAGGTATTTCATTCCTAACGACGATATGTAAAATTAAAAGTAAAATATCGTGAACAGAATTAATTTTTATTGCAATAAAACCAATATTTATAAAGTTAGTAAGTAAATAGTATAACAAAAATAAGTTAATATTGTATGTGAGAAAATATGTTGTATGAATGAAAGTCATTATGTAATGAATATAAAAGTAAATTAACATAAAAAACAAATATAAAACTGAGTATTTTCTTCTCTGAGTTGTATTACATTTTCCGTGCAATCTCTTAAGGTCCTTATTGACACCAGCGTGAAATGGTGGAAATAACGAATCCACCATTTTCAAGAATAAAAAAAATCGCCAGTGGCCGTGGTGGACATGCGTTATGCGCCAGCTGAAAATTTATGTTTAGCCACGGTGGGTAACGGAAATGCACCAAACCACTGAATAATGCTTATAAAGAGGTTTATAAAGCATATACAAAAATGGTAGTAAAGTTGGTTTCTGTGTTGCACACATGACAAGTCCCTACAAATGGTCAAACTTTTTTTCAGCAAAGCAAATAGATATTCATATTTTTTATTTAGAAAGAAAAAATTATATGGCATTAAGAGTCTAAAACTAGTTTTTAGAAACAAAATTAGGTTTTTAGAAAAAAACAGTCAAAGCAAAAATATGTTTCGCGGGACTGGCACCGATATTTAGTTTTTTTGTTGTTTTATTCTTCGCTGACTTTCTATCCATAAATGCAACATTTTCTTTGTAACAATTTGCACAAATTTGCCATTTCTCTATGTCATTCAAAGAATGATTTTTAGTTGAAACTTCTTGTGGGTCAGTTCCTTCTTGTTTTGTCAAAGCTAAAAAGTTATAACATGTAGAGAGTAAAAAATTCATAGTGAAATATGTCTTTTTACCTTTTATGATGTTTTCCTTGAATTTCGTTATTGTCATTTTGTCTTTCGTTACTTCTTGATAATCGTAATACATAAGCATTCACAAGAGCAGCATCTTTCTATACCATGTCATGCTTTTTCGAAGAGAGGAATTATGGAATAGAGGAATGAAACGCATTCCCAAGGCCAAACAGCTCTTCAGCACGTGATAGCGGTGTTGTCACACACTGGAATAGTCTGAAATCATTGGTGGATACCGCTTGTCCACCATGGCTCACATTAAATATTTATTAGTTTTGGCCATGGCTGATACACGTTATCCACCAACAAAAAAAATTAATATTATCAAGGAGACATATTTTTTCCAACAAAAGTTGCTTACACATGTTCATAGACATTATAAAAATCAATATTTACGAAAAAAAAAGTTGTTCCTGGGGGACTGATTTTTTTTATACATGGTGGCACTTTATGTATAAGTTTCTGACTGATTCCTAAGGAATCACTTCCCATTGTTCATCTAATGCAGTTTTTAGCTCCGCCACTGTCGCTGGTCCCGATTATGGACCCTAACCCTGAGTTTAAGTTCATCTCATAGGTGCTCGATGGGGTTCATATCCCGACTCAATGGAGGCCAGTCCATTTCTGTTATATTGGGGTGGACCAGGTAGTATTTCGTAATCCGCGCTGTGTGATATCGAGCGTTATCATGCATTAGCAGGAAGCCATCGCTTATGTGGCCTTCGTAAGGAACAACATGGTCTTGGAGAATATCAGCAATGTAACGATCCGCTGCCAAACCCCCTCCGCGACCACCATGGGCACAAACACAAGCTCTGTTTTTCTTCTAAAGATATACCACCCCACACGAACCACTTCCATGACTTACTGTTTCAACACTACCGCACTGGCAAATCGTTATATGTGCCCGCGATAGACGCGTAGTCTTCTGTCATTGTTATACAAGCACATTCGACTCTCATCAGAGAATAAAACTCTGCTACATTGGCTAAGGTCCTATTTGTTCTGGACAAACTGAACAAAATTCTGTTCTGACAAACAAACTGAAGTCCAGCTTGTTTCTGATGTGCGTTCAATTTGGTTCCTGTGTTAGCTCGTTTGGTAGTTTGGTAGTAACAAGTGGCTGCCTTAAGTCTTCTCCTAACTGTCCACTAAGTGAGGGTGACACCTCGTTTATTCCTCAAGGATTGTTGAAGCTCAACTCCTGTCGCCTGCTGATACTGGCCCCGAACCTGGTCGTCTACTGTATCTAATATACAGAGGACCATAGCCCTCTCGTAATAATGCTTACTGGTGAAGTATCCATTTGTAAAATATTCAGTAGGCAAATTATACAACATGTTGCCAATTTGCATAAAACAATTATTTTTTACAAGTTCAATAATAAACAATATTTTTTTGCATTAGTTGTTTTAATTCAACATAACATTACTAAGGATAAACTACAATTCTTCGAATGAGTCGATTTTTTTGCTTGCAAGTGTAGAATAATAATTTGAATCTTTATTTTGTAAAAGATTTAAACAATATTTGATAAAATGATAAGATTACATGTAGACTTAAATGTGAGATTGATAAAAAATCAACAGTATGCTTAATAACATCACTTTTATAGGCTTAAGTTATAAATAGATTTTAATAATAAATAACTACAGAGCAACACAAGATAAGTGCTGAATTTGACTCATTTTGGTAACAATTATGTGATTCTTATCATGTAATTGGTTCAACCAATGCGCGATATAGAAGTTGGTGAAAGGGAATAGTTTTTCTAATTTATAGTTTGGTTTTTCAATTACAAAACTTGGGGAGACAGCCACTTAACAATTCATTTCAAATTTATGAACGATATACATTCTCAGCAAATCCATCTTCTTTTACCGAACCTTCTTTACAGGCTACACTTTACCGCTGTACACCAATGCAGGCATCACCACTCTCTTGTATATTATATCTTTATTCTCAACCGTTTCTCGATTTTTGGATCACAGAATACCCAGCTCATTCGCTTCCAGTTAAACCAACCAGCCTGTACCTTGTGGGCAATGTCTCGATATAGTGTCCCATTTTGCGGTATATAGGAACGAAGATATTTAAATTCCTCGACATGTCCTAGTTTTTTTCAAAACAACTTTATGTCCCCAAGCATTACTGTTCATCCCAACCACAAACCTACCTAA
This sequence comes from Diabrotica balteata, assembly GCA_918026665.1. Taxonomy (NCBI): domain Eukaryota; kingdom Metazoa; phylum Arthropoda; class Insecta; order Coleoptera; family Chrysomelidae; genus Diabrotica; species Diabrotica balteata. Next base: position 39,301,960 of record OU898278.1, read on the forward strand.
CCACATATACGCAAGTACGTTTTCTACTTGCTAACTTTAAGCACTCTCTCTTCACTCTCCTTTCCAACTTTCCAACATTTCCTTCCTGTCCTCCTGTAACATGATGTCATCCGCAAAGAGCATTGACCAAGGAGCTCCCATCCTTACCTTCTCTATCGGTACATCCTTAACAAGATTACATGAGTAGGGACTCAATGAAGAGCATTAATGAAAAACCAACCGTCACTAGAAAATTTTCGGTCAATCCGACACAAGTCCTTACTTTGGTATACGTTCCCTCATACACATCGTTCACAAGTCTTACGTACTTCTCAGGGATCCATTTCTTTCTCATACATCTCCATAGCTCTTGTCTAGGAACTGTGTTGTACATCTTCTTAAGATCTATAAATACCAAATGCAGCTCACTTTTCATATCGCCTACTTATACCAGTCTAGTTCACTTTATTTCTCTGTGTAAAACAAGACATCCGTTGTCCTACTTACCTTGATAAACCCAAACTGTTCCTCTCGTATTTATGTCTCCCTCCTTAACCTTCGCTCTACAGGTATGTTCCAAAATTTCATTGTGTGCGACATTAACTTTATCCCTCCATAGTTGTTACAGTCTTGAATGTCCCCTTTATTTTATACCATCGCGTTCTCCGTCCTTGCATTGGAAATCCTTTCTTCCCTGTCTCTCCTCTGGTATTCTTTACTTAACAACTTTTTAAAGTACTCGTAACATTTTTTCTTTATTTCAACATCGGATCTTAACACTCTTCCATTTCTTGTACCTGCAGAATACCTAAAACCAAACTGTGTATGTTTCAGTTGTTCTTTGAATTTTCTATAAATTTTTGTGAATTATTATACCTTTAGAAAGGTTTAAAGTAAATGACTATTTAAGCTAATGATCCTACTTTTCTCATTCTTTTTTGCGTTCTTTTACGCAAAAGTAACAAATTATTAATTATAACGTTATTTTTCTCCGCCTTGAGCGACAGCAGGAAGAAGAGCATGCGCTGAGCTATCACCAATATGGTTTTAGGGCCAAAAGGTCTACCAACATGCGGTCATAGAAGTGACCTTTTTAGTCAAGCAGAATACAAAGAGATGGCTGGCTCTGTCCGTGAAAAAAACGTCAAGAATGCGTTTAACACGACATCATGGGAAAATCATTAGTAATTATGTGGTCAATGTGGTTGACAGACTTCTTCTATGTCGCATTAAAACAGCTCAGACAAAAGAAAGAACACATGATGCCAAATATAAAAGACAAGAATGTAAAGGTAATAACAGAAGGAAACCAAATAATGGAAACATGGAGAGAACATTTCAAAGAGCTAATTCATACAGACGTAGACAACATAGTGGTGATACAAGAAATAAATAAAGAACAAAAAGTAGAACCCATAACAACAGAGGAACTAGAAAAGGCAATTGAAAGAGTTAAATTAGGCAAAGCACCAGGCAAGGATCATATCACCCCGGAAATGATAAAATTCATGGGAATAGAGGGAGTGGACAGCATGAAAGAACTAATGAATGATATTATAAAGAGAGCAGAAATACCACAGGACTGGAAGAAAGACATTATACTACCAATACACAAAGAGCGACAAGAGAAACTGTAATAATTACCGAAGTATTACTATATCAAGTATTCTTGGGAAGGTATTCGCAAGAATAATAGAAACAAGAATAAAAACCCAAATAGAACCAACTATGGAAGATACATAATGTGGATTCAGGAAGGACAAAAACACGCAAGACCACATATTCACAATAAGACAAGTAAGTGAGAAAGTAATCAATAAAAATAGAGAAATACATATATGCTTTATTGATCTGGAAAAGGCGTTTGACAGAATCCAAAGAAAGGACGTATGGAGGACATTAAACGAAAGAGGAGTTGACAGGATAACAATTGATGTAATAAAGGATATGTACAATAATAATACAAATACGGTGAGAACCAATAACGAGGAATCCGAAGAATTTACTACAAGTCAAGTCGTCAAACAGGGTTGCGTGTGAGCCCACTGCTGTTCTCAGTGGTACTGGATGAAGCAATAAAGAAAGCCAAGAGAAGAATGAGAAAACTAACATTAGGACACTGGCAGATGAAACAGACTCAACTATCAGAGCTTCTATTTGCAGACGACATGGTTTTGATAGCAGAAAACAGAGAACACCTACAGAACAACCTTGAAATCCTAGAAGAAGAACTGACAAATATAAATATGCAGATAAATACAGAGAAAACAATGATAATTTCAAATAAGAGAAAGACACACGCAATAAAATTAAACGGAAAATATCTAGAACAAGCGGAACATTTTAAACATGTATATATATATAATATATATATATATATATATATATATATATATATATATATATATATATATATATATATATATCGGAAAAAGGAGTACGACCGTCAATCCAATATATATATAAGGATCACTCAGACGAGTGGTGGGTTCTTATATCGGTCTCTAGGTGGAGAAATAAAAGACAAAGTTGATAGGCTACTTTATCTATTTTGAAGACGTTTCGCTTTCGAGTTTTGAAAACATCATCAGTTCATCTAAAAAAATTTATTAATATCACTTATAATGCTACCTAAAGTTAAAATCAAAGCTTAATATCCATTAAATAGTTGGAAGTTATTTATGATTTTCTTGGTTCTTACTCACTTATTAACATTAAATAACATTGAATTTACTTTAGACCACATGGTCATTTTCTGTGCTAATTTTTTACAAGTTCATATATGTTGTTAGTTGCTTAACTGTTTATACAAGATCAGCGTATTATGTCCATTTACTTAGTTTCATTCACATGTTTGTTAATAACATTGACTGCTACATATCTTTTTAAGATAACAATTAACATCGTTTCCATGATTGTGTGGTTCTCATATTGTAATAATTTTTTAGATGAACTGATGATGCTTTCAAAACTCGAAAGCGAAACGTCTTCAAAATAGATAAAGTAGCCTATCAACTTTGTCTTTTATTTCTCCACCTAGAGACCGATATAAGAACCCACCACTCGTCTGAGTGATCCTTATATATATATATATATATATATATATATATATATATATATATATATATATATATATATATATATATATATATATATATCCGGTTTTTTAGGCGTTACGCCCGTCCGGTAGGGATCTATGGAGGAGTATCACCAAGCCGCAAGCCCTTATCTCTTGCCGTCCTGCTCCACCATAGGCCGATCAGATCCCAGCATATCCTAGTCTAAGCCGCAGATTCATCTAGAATTTTAAACTGCTGCGTTAGACTTTTTGTTTTCAGTACACTCGACCCACATCCACTAAACCATTCGACAGTGAAGCGAATGAGAGGCAGCCGCACAGCCCGCTAAGCTATCTGACCGACATTTTAAATACCTAGGAGTAATAATTGAATCAGACGGTAAACAAGACATGGAAATAAATGAGAAAATGGGACGAACAGAAAGCTTATTTAACACTATGAAAACAACATTTTTTTGGAAAAAAGAAATACCGGAGAAGGTAAAAACGGCAGTCGTTAAATCATTAGTTAGACCTACAATCATGTATAATAGCGAGTCATGGACATTGACTGGGGTACAAAAATCTCGAGTCAATGCTATGGAAATGAGGTTCTTGAGGAAAATAGCAAACAGAAAGAGGACAGACAAAATAAGAAATGAAACAATGAGACAAAACCTAAAACTAGAACCAATAAACGAAAAAATAGTAGAGGGGCAACTAAGATGGTTCGGGCACGTGTGTAGAATGTCGAATGAAAGATTAACAAAACGAGTGTTTGAAACGAGAGTGCAAGGGAAAAACAAACGAGAAAGACCAAGATTTAGGTGGGTAAACGAAATCAGAAAAGACGTAAAGAAGAAAGGATTGACATGGGAAAATGCACGCCATCGGAAAATGCAATACACAAGACCGGAAAGCATGGAGACAACAGTGCAAAATTTAACTCCACCAGCCTTACACCTAACGGTAGAAAGGCTTAGGACTAAGTAAGTAAATAAGTAAGTGGTTGACAGATACTTTACTGACAGGCCCATAAGGGAAAAATATACCAACATCAGATTGTCGCGGGGTGTTCCACAGGTTTCAGTACTACCTGTGGAATATCCTGTACGACGCGTTTGTTGAGGCTACAGATGCCAAGCGGATGCACTCTTGTATCTTATGCTGATGATCTTGCACTTGGTTGGGTAGGCGAGTCAGATAACGGACATGGCTAATGCGGCTCACACAGCCCTGCGTCTTATTAGTAAGTGGATCAGAGTGAACGATCTACAGCTCGCACCTCAGAAAACTGAGGTGGTAGTTCTCCATAGTTCTCCAGGATGCTAGTAGAGGAGCGAGCTGGAAAAAATCCTCTCTTCGCTTTATAGTGGAAGGGGTGGAGGTTTCACCGGTTAAATCGGCTAAGTATCTTAGAGTCTGGCTGTCAGAAAAACTAAAGTTCGAAGTACATATTCAAAAGACTGTGAAGAAGGTCCTAGGACTGGAGGCATTGGTACGCCTGATGCCGAACATTGGAGGTTCAGGTAGCGCCAAAAGAAAGGTGCTAAATGGAGTGTTCCAGTCGGTGGTGACCTAAGTTGCCCTCGTGTGGTATAGCGCACTGAACACTGTCAAATACGCCAAGCTGATGGAGACTTCGCAAATTTGAATGCTTCTAAGAGTATCTAGCGCCTACAGGACGGCCTCAAATGAGGCTGATAGAGAGAGAGAGAACGATAAAGAAGTGGCCGAGGGAATGGGCGAATGATAGCTGAATGAGCGAATGATAGCTTATTCCCGATCTGAGGCCGTGGTCGGAATGTACGTTCAGAAAACTAGATAACTCCTGACGGAGTTTCTGACCGGACATGGTAGTTTTGGCACCTTCGCAAATATGATAATCAAATCTGTCTCGGCAGACTGTAGGTTATAAGATATGGTTATTTGTAAGTTTTTCCCTAATATAATTATAGTTATTCGTCTTGTAAGGTGATGATTAATATATGGATTTTAGTTGTTTATTGAGTGGTAAACTCTGGAACAGTGTTTAATGTTTTAGTCGGAATACGGTTAATCCGGCACTACCCTGGGGTCTTCCGGTCTGTTATCATACTCCACCAAAAGATGCCAGGGTGTCTTGTTCGTGACTTTAATGTCTAAATAAGATTTCTCCCACCGTTGCCTGCCAGAATTCAATGGATACTTTCTTAGACTCTTACTGAAATCTGGCAATACGGCATTTAAAAAAAAGTAACAAACGTGTTGAATGTTATTTATGGATTGGTAAACATAACTTAGAATGAAAAGTTGTTTTTGTTTTGCAATATATGTAATGTACTTCAAACTTTAAACTTTTGAATAAATGAATGGTTGTCTTCTCGAATCTGAAATTGATCTATATTATAAAATAATACATTCAAGTCAATTTAATTCCGAACTTTTACCATTTTTTAGCCATAAATTAGATCAAGTGAATAGTTGACATGTTAGTTATCTTAATTAATACAATTTTGATTGCCATTTGGTTAACATGAGTTACTATTGTTTGACACTTCTTATCAGCTATGCAGATGGAATCCACTTATAAATGATCAGCGATAATTATTTACTGGTGAGGTCAACTCTAAACATTCCTTAACTATCATTACCAAAGCATAATCCAAAAATAACATATACTAATACATTAAAATCATGAATGTGTTGCTTGTGTGAGTCCATTTCAAATAGATAAAGAAATAATAAATAAGACTTACTCACAATCAATTTAATTTAACTATCAGACGACCGGTTTCGCTTTCTACAATATGCAAAGCATCTTCAAGTCTCGATACAAAGTTAAATAAATGCTGAAATGATAAAAACCCATATTAGAGTGTTGTCTAATAAAGATAAACAAATTAGATGTTATAAATTACAATAATTATGCCAATATTATATGTCTGTGGTTTTTTTCAAAATGAGTAAAATGAATAAAAAGGTATAAAAAGTTTTAAAAGTTTAAACAGACAAGGTAAGACCCACAAATTGTTATAAAATAGTCCATTAGATTGTAATAAATTAATAAATGAGCCAATAAATAAACATTACTTACATGCCGGTACTCTATTAATTGATAGATGGTAGAACATGGTTGAAACTATCATGTATTGTTGAATGGAGAACTTAATTCTGCTAGTTGTTTGACAGTAAACGTGAAGTTCTTGAGGAGATATATTTGATCCAATGAAGTAGAGATATTGTCTATTCGCTTAGTTAGGGCATATTTTGACAGACTCATTGTAGGAAACCTACAACACAACAATTCCTACTTCTCAGTATAAATAGCTCAAGTATACTACTATTGCAGACCTCTTTCTGTGAAAAAAAGAAGAATTATTCTAAATAGTGGAAGTGTATACTAAACCCATCAAATTTTCCCTGTATATTTAAAATATAATATTTGAATTGTTACAATTTAAAATATTGTAGTAAATATTTGTATTATTCGCGTTGTTTATTTAATTTAATATTGTTTTATTATCTTTGTTAAATTCTTTTGTTAGTTCTATTGAGTTAATTAGTTAGTTATATTTTAAATTTTATTATTATGGATAGTCAAAGTTTTCCATTATTTGTTCCATCAGCTAATGCGTTGGTAAGTTTTTCTTAATAAATATGATAAAATGTTTTTTAAAAAGTTTTTTTTAAAGTTAATATTTTTAGATTAGTAAGGATGCTGTTCCTAGATTACAAGGTAATAAAACTGCACAAAGGTTTATTCAAAATGCCTACCATTCTTTTTACCGAATGAAAACCCTGTTGAGGTAAGTTGATCCATGATACTATGACTATAAGATAAGATATTGCGCATGTTTTTGTGACGTCATTGGAGACTTGCACGTTCGAAATGTCAGTTTTTGTATATATCAATAAATAATCTTTAATAAATAGTTTGGATATATCCTTATGTGTACGATTATTGTAATTATTAAACCTCTTAACTTATTTTCGTCTAGTAATTTCATCACAGAATGCATACAAATCTCATTTAACTTTAACAAGAATTCAAATTCTAGTCTCCAATGACGGCATGCGCGAACCCGACCGATTTTGAGCTATGGGAAGATCCTATCTTGTTATTCATAGTATCATGAGTTGATCATTAAAATGTATTTATCGAATTATGTAAATACATAAGGAACTTGCTGTGTCTTATTCTTATTGAACCTCACTTTGACTTCTTAATTTTGTAGAATTTATTCCCACTTTTTTATTTTGTACAATAAATAATTTTATTATTTGTTATCACGGTGTAAATAAATAAATATTGATTTTCGGCAAAGTTATATTTTATTTACTTTTGTTTACATTAATATTGACTAAGAGCACGTATGCTTGGTTGTATAGTATTTTCCAGCCACTTCGAGTCTGTCAAAAACTTACTAACTTCGAAAAAAAATAATTACTAAAATCACTAGACAGTTCGGACTGGGAATAGCGAACCGGGTATAGGTGTGTGATTGTTTGTTAAATGAAAGTGATGTTATATACCATTGTATTATTTAAAAGTTATTTATACAATAATAATAAATTACACACATTTCATAAATATATCTCTCGAATAAGTATAAATAACTTTTAAATAATACAATGGTATATAACATCACCTTCATTTAACAAACAATCACACACCTATCTCTACTTCATTGGATCACATCTATCTCCTCAAGAACTTCCCGTTTACTGTCAAACAACTACAATAGCAGAATTAAGTTCTCCATTCAACAATACATGATAGTTTCAACCATGTTCTACCATCCATCAATTAATAGAGTACCGGCATGTAAGTAATGTTTATTTATTGGCTCATTTATTAATTTATTACAATCTAATGGACTATTTTATAACAATTTGTGAGTCTTACCTTGTCTGTTTAAACTTTTAAAACTTTTTATACCTTTTTATTCATTTTACTCATTTTGAAAAAAACCACAGACATGTAATATTGGCATAATTATTGTAATTTATAACATCTAATTTGTTTATCTTTATTAGACAACACCCTTATATGAGTTTTTATCATTTCAGCATTTATTTAACTTTGTATCGAGACTTGAAGATGCTTTGCATATTGTAGAAAGCGAAACCGGTCGTCTGATAGTTAAATTAAATTGATTGTGAGTAAGTCTTATTTATTATTTCTTTACCTATTTGAAATGGACTCACACAAGCAACACATTCATGATTTTAATGTATTAGTATATGTTATTTTTACTGATATACAGGTACAAGACGTTTACTGATATAAGTAGTAACATTCCGAGAAGTGATCTGATACTAATAGTGATATTTAGATCGTTAGAAATATATAATAAGGCTACATTTCATGTAAAACTGTTAATTCAGCTAGAAATAAAATGCAAAAAAAAAACAACGAGAAGTTCGACCACGTGCCAACGTCTTCTTGAATTTACTCATTTTACTCCTAGAAGACGTTTTCAAGTAACTATAATAGAATGATAAAGGAAATAACATGGTTGGCTAATACCAATTAATCTCATATTCGCTGACGACGTTGTTTTAAAAGCTAGAAACATTAATGAATTAATTAAATGCAATTCTTAAGAGTTACATCAAAACGTTGCAAGTGTAATGTTATAATCGAACTACAGCAAACAAACATTATCTCTAATTCACGATCAACCAAAAGAAAACCACAGTGTGTATGTCTATTTACAAAATACAATGAAAAATTCCATAAATAAAATTTATTTGTGATATAATAATTATCCTTTGATTACTAGAGTACTTCACATACAAACTTTTGGGTTGTACACAAAAACAAAGGTTATTGTGAACTACAAAAAAATGTGAGACATACCCTACAAAAAACGTAGCCCTGCACTGCGCTAAATACATATGAAACAAAAATAAAACCAGGTATATTTTATACTTTCTTCGTTCACCAATAGAAAATATTTAGCATTGTTGCTCTCAACTGTTTTGGCCACAACTTACAAAGGATTCTGCTACGTTCACCTAATCGGCATAACACTCACTTCAAACACTTAATTTAATTTCTGTTAGCTGCTACTGCATTTCTTTAAAAAATACTGTGTATTGACAAGTACCCGACAAAGTACTTTTTACCGAGAAAGTACTCGATTGCACCGAAATACGAATCAACCTTTTTGATTCGGACCTCCAACGACCTGCTTTCTCGGTTGCTAAAAGGCAAGTGACGCGATGTTAAAATTCTTTCTCTCACCAGAATCACTGGAGAATTCCTAGTGTTGATTTCTATTTATTCATTGAGTTAGTCGCCGATCTCAGAATTAGCATTTATTTTAACATATACGCTAAACAGAGATAAAACGTATTAAACAGTGAAACAGTTAATATTTCTTCTTGAAAGTGCACTTGGCCAATTATAAACAGATTCCAAAGTTGGTTAGGGCCGGTTGTTCGAACGCTAATCAAAACTTGAGTGTAATCAAATATTTAATTACAAGCAAATATGTCACAGCATCTGTCAAAATTATTAAAAGTTGCTTATTATTATTATTGATTTGTAAATAAAAACATGAAATTAACATCAGAAAGAGTTTAATTATGGTTTATTTTAAATTAAAACGCAAAATAATAAAATTGAATAAAATAAATTAGTAAACATAACCTCAAAATGTGACGTATTTGATTTTAATTAAATATTTGATTACAATCACGTTTTGATTAGCGTTCGAACAACCGGCCCTTAGATTTATCTTAGGGCCGATTGTTCGGCCCTAATCAAATACGTCACAGCAGTTGTCAAAATTATTAAAAATTGCTTATTATTATTATTGATTTGTAAATAAAAACTTAAAATTAACATCAGAAACAGTTTAATTATGTTTTTTTTTTAATTAAAACGCAAAATAATAAAATTGAATAAAATAAATCAGTCAACATAACCTCAAAATTAGATATATTTGATTTTAATTAAATATTTGATTACAATTAAGTTTTGATTAGCGTTCGAATAATCGGCCCTTAGAAACGCAAAAGATTATGAAGCATATGCGGTTCTTATGATTTACAGGGTGAAATAAAAATGCTAGATTATTAATTCTATTCTATTCCATATTTTAATTTGTTTATTAAAAAACGCTGTTTTCAGGTGGAAGAGATACGTGACATGATAGACAAGATACAGGCGAATGTTGAAGAAGTGAAGAAAAAACATAGTTCCATTCTTTCAGCACCTCAGAGCGATGAAAGTGAGTAGAAACTTGAATTTTTCTAATGATTTTGAATTTATTGTTTATGTTATGATTGAAATTTAACATATATTTTTTAAAGAAACCATAAGAAAAAATTACCAGTTAGGAACTCAATCTTTTATAAAGGTATTGGAACTGTTTCATTAAATTAATTAAAGGGTATAGTTTTATAATGGGAAAAAGTATAACAAGACCTATAAAGATTGTCCAATGCTAATGTGGAATCAAGCAATGTAGGAACAGAAGTGATAGAAATCGTCAAAATACTTCTAGAAAGTTGTACAGATAGTCAAATATTCGTCATGTTAAAGACTGCTACAAATTGGAGCTATTCGAATTTTAGTATGATACGAAAAGAGAAAAAAAAATTAGAAATACTGATTTAAATTTAGAATGAAACTCCGATCCTTAAGAATAGTCTTCTTCCTCCTCTTTCTAAGCAATTATGCTTGTTCATTGTCGGATTAATACATATATGGAATGTTGTCACTCCATATTTTGCGCGGTTGTCCGATACTTCTTCTGCTGATTGGTGCAGACTTATCTTCTGCTATTTTGACGACAGGGGTCTCCCCTCCACTTTGATCTGTTTGCTAAAATACTTGAATGTTAGTTGTCAATTGGAGTGTCTTTAGTTAATTCGGGAATAATTATTAAATAAGGAACAGTCTGACAATAGAATCATGGTTCCACCAAAAATGATTTTGATTGTCACGAATATCTTTCAAAATTCTGTCCACTGCCTTTAACGACTTTTTGGCCAATGTACATCTGTCTTAAACGATGTATTTGCATAAGTACCTGTAAAATCTTCGCCATTATGCTATTTTTGGCGATGTTGCAATGTGGTGTTTCATTGATTTGTATGTTTAATGGTAATTTCAAGGCAAAATGTGCAGTTCGTCCTCCTTCTAATAAAGTTGCAGATATTCCAGATGAAGCCAACGCTAGGGTTACTGCGATCTTATTGCCAATAACAATAAAATTAGTAATGTTGTCTCTGTCCCTCAGAGAGCATCAAGGCAGTAAATTCCACCAGATCCAATGTTCACAGCTTCTATCAAAGTATCGTCTTCTTCTTAAAGATCCATCTCCTATCGGAGGTTGGATATCATAACGGCTATGGTCACTTTGTTGGCTGCTGCTCTGAAAAGTTGTAGTGAACTACAGTTAAACCATTCCCTAAGGTTCCTCAGCCAGGAGATGCGTCTTCTTCCTATGCTTCTTCCTTGGATCCTTCTTTGCATAATAATTCTCAGCAGCTCATATTTTTCTCCTCTGGTTATGTGACCCAAATACTCTAGTTTTCTTCTTTTTATACTGTTCATAATTTCTAACTCCTTATTTAGACGTCGTAGTACCTCAGCATTGGTAATCCTTTGAACCCACTGAATTTTTAATATTCTTCTGTAACATCACATTTCGAACGCTTCCATTTTTCTTATGTGTAGTTTCTTCAATGTCCAAGCTTCCATTCCGTATAGTAAGATAGAAAATATGTAACATCTTAGAGCCCTCAATCTGAGATGCAACTGAAGGTCTCTGTTGGTAAGCATTGTCTTCATTTTCACAAATGCTTGCCTTGCAGTTTCAATTCGGACTTTGATTTCTCTGCTTTGGTCATTTTTGTCATCAACTCAGGTTCCCAGATATTTGCATGTCTCTACTTTTTCAATAATCGTTAATTCTATTTACCAATTCTTGTAGCGATTCCAGGGTGTCTGCCATTATAACGGTGACATCAGCGAATCTTATGTTATTTACTATTCTTACGTTTACAGAGATTCCATCACTCAGATCCGCTATCGCTTCTTGGAATATGACTTCACTGTACACGTTAAACAGTAATGGTGACAGAACACAGCCCTGTCTTACTCCTCTCTTTATATCTATATTTTAGGACTTTTGTTCTTCTATCTTTATATTGGCCTTTTGGGTATCGTACCGTGTAGTATATTAAGCATCGTACCCAACGCTTGTTTGTTGATTCAACCGTAGAAAACTTGTACGAACTATTTCAAAAAATGCTTCAGTGTTGAACGGTTGTTGTCTTTGTAACTATTATTATCTTTCATAAAGTCACAATAGAAATTAATAACATTTATTTACTGCCGAATAATAATAGTGCGTCATAAATTTTCTTTAAAATATATATCAAGCTACATAAAAATAAACTATATCTTGATAATAAACTAAAATAAAAGAATAAAATAAAAGACAGACCAAACACATGAATTAGCATACTGCGGGTCTGTTAATTTTTGCCAAATTTAAGATTTGATTTTATTATATTTTATTTTATTTTAATTCCCTTTTATTCTGATTTATTTCATTTTATTCCATTTTAATCTAATTTCTATTAGATAATCTATTTTAACCTAGTATAGTTTAATATCTATAATACTCTATTCTAATTTAATTTATTTTATTTTAGTTTTATGTTGTTTTATTCTATTTAATTAGATTTTACTCTGTTTTATTTTATTTTACTTTAATTTAATTTAATTTTGTTCTATTTTATTCTATTTTGTTGTATTTATTTAATTTAATTCCATTTTATTTTATTTTACTTTGTTTTATTCTACTTTACTCTATTTTATTCTATTTGACTGTATTGTGTTCTATTTTATTTTACTGTAATTTAATTTTGTTTTCTTCTAATTTATTCAAAGTATTTTATTTTATTTTAATTTTCTTTTTTTTTATATATTATTATTTTGATTATATTTTATTGTATTTTATTCTAACTTATTATATTTTATTCTTATTTATTTAATTTTTTTTAATTAAATTATATTTTATTTTATTTTATTCTACTTTATTCTATTTTACTCTATTTGATTATTTTTATTTTATTTTAATAAACACTTTTGTATGTATGTATGTTGTCAAGTTTCCCTTTGTTGAAATGTTGAAAAGGTAACTTTTCAACATTTTCGTTGGTGGTCATTAAGTTCTTTGCGTTGCGTTTTCTCTTGTGAAATAAAATCATTGTACATTCACCAGGTGAACAGCTAAATTAACTACAGTGGGATTGCGTTTGTTTATGGAAAATGAAGAGATTCTCCAAACCGCCTCATTGAAATATCTTCCCATCTAATTATGTTGAAACTGTACCGCTATTATTTGGAGCCACAACACCAAATACAGCTATGTCGTTAAGTCAATCTGTCAATACTGACATTTATTTTGTTAATCATAGCTTCCCTTGTTAGTCTTAGTAATTATATTGCAATTTAAAATGACAGAAAATAGAACAACTGTTTTTTTATTATCTTTTATTATCTTTTATACAAACCTTGTCCTGATAATAACAAACACAACAAAAAAATGTAGTCGTTCTAAAGTTCTGCACCTATAAACATTTTAGTGATTCATTTTTATTTATACAGATAGTCTAATAGCCACCTTAGAGCTCCTTGATTATTGCTATTATTTCTACTAGTTTTCAAATTACCAATGTATTTTTGGTACGTATGATCTTATGCGTGTCCCATATATTCCTGCCACCTCCTACTTTTCTTTCTTATATTTATATATATATATATATATATATATATATATATATATATATATATATATTTAGATTATATCCCTTAGAAATCATTATTTTCGCTTTTTTTCCTTTTTCTCTAAGTTCTTAAGTTTCAACTGCTGGGTATGATTGCTGTGTTATCCTTTCATATCACGTCCTTATAAGCATGTTAAACATAATAATCTTTCATATTTTTTTTCACCCGGCCTTTCTTTGTTGAAAGATACGATTTTGTAAATTTCGTGTAACAAGCAACGTAATTACACTGTTGAGTATAATTTGGTGCCTTAACTCAAGAACTTTTATCTGAAAATCTGGTTAATAGATTAACTCGTTGCATGCGAGAGTTTGCTATCTTTTTATTCAGAATCGTGTCCAAGAAGCGTTTCGAGCTCTATTTGGCGAACAACAAAGGAAATTACCAGATTTTAAAATCAGTTGATGGTATTTAATTGCCCATAGACAGTAGCGAAAATTACTACCAGCTGGATGTTTATATAGTAGTAAATTAATTTTTTTACCGCGTATTTTATTGTTCTTGCCGTAAAGGACAATCGTACCGATTTGATTTTTGTTTAAATATACTTACTACTCGGGCTTTTTCTTAAAACGTCCCCTTGTGGGGAAAACGGAAAATATCGATTTATCAAGAATCTGTATGTCGCAGAAAAAATGTTTTAAACAAGAAATGAAGCTGGGATAATTTTGAACAAAAATTTTCATTAGAATTTTTTGTGTAGAATGAACCGTTCTCTCAGAAACAACGCTTGAAGCGACCGGCGATTTTGAATGTCAGTTACTTGCGCCAAATCAATTTTTTAAATAAAATTTGTATCAGTTCGACGGTAAAAATTCGATATATTTTGAGTGTTCTTTCTACAAAAATGAAAATGGATTTTAAAGGTGAAGAGTGCTGCTTTCGCGTGCAATTTTATGCCGCAAATAAGTTCAGTTTCAAATAAAAGTTGTGCGATTTTTGCCTTTTTTACAATTCTCATAAGATCAATACAATTTATCATTTTCATTGACCGGTCGCTATAAAATTTCCATTGTTAAAGGCCAATCTTTAAAACCTATAACATGAAATTTTGAGTTTGACTTTGTCAACAAATATAATTTTGTTAGTTTTTTAAATAATTGAATGGTGGGCTGCAACGATGTTGTAAACGACAAAATTGAGATTATACAAGAGATGAAAAAACATATTAACAAGTTATTTATGAAAATGAGCACTGAAAAAAAAATTAATTTCTCCCTCTATATAATAGGATAACCTCCCTTTCATCAGTAATTTTTTTTTTCGAAATCTCCCTTATGGGGTGGGGTAGTTCCCACCTATTTTCGATAGTGCTCATATCAGGCGAGCTGGCCAGTCAGGCACTTTATTTTTTTCTATTTAAATCTCGTCTCAACAGACCGTGACGGTGGGTGTTTGATATCAAAGGTGGGCATCATGTATTCGGGCTAGGAAATGCTGATGTTTTATTAATTTTTATATTGATGTTCAAGCAAAACAACACAAATATACATTTTTCCAGTCTTTCAGTGTTCAGTTTTTGTATTTTTGTGCACATTCAAAACGTGTCTTTATCATAGCCGAAGAAAGTCTTGGATTTCGAGTTGGTATCCTAGCTAGCAGTTTGTTTTCGACAAGTCATCGACGAACTCTTCTTTCTAAAATGCAAATTCCTTCATCTTTTATCTCCTGGGTAAGCATTCGCACTGTATTTTTCTTTTTTCTAGACAAATATCTCTTATTTTGCGATCAGTCCTAGGAGTAGTCACACGATGTCTTCCGCTGTAACCCTTTCGCTTTGGATCCAAACTGACTCCAGACGCAATTTTCTGTTTTATATGCCTTAAAGAACTTCTTGATACTCCTATCTAGCTGCTATTTCATTTTGAGATATTTCGCCAGCTTTTAGGAGTCCATATATCTGACCTACTATTTTAGTTCAGCGTTTTCCCCATCAAAAAATATATAATAGGTACCATTAATTATACCAATAACTGTTCTGCATATGTTTATAATCTAAAAAATATTAAAAGAACGAAAATCACTCAACTCTGCAATAAGAGATATGTCCGATTTTTTTGTCAAACAATGTATTTGTCTCATGGTCGCGTAATGAAGGACATGTTTAAGACAATTCACACGCCCCATGAAGTCACTGTAACAGAGATTGAATACCCTTGCTATAAAAAAACTAAAATTCTTAAATAAATGTTCTAGACTGGTATAGTAAAAATCATAAAAACTATGTGGTCGATAAGATTTCAAATGAAGTAAAACCCAAGTGAGTCATGATATATCAATTTCCTTTGATGGAGGCGTATTTACCGAATTGACTGATTAATGCGGCTGAAACCAACTGTACAGCCTATTATAATCGAGTCTTTTTTAATCATTAGAGATAAGACTATCTACTAAAATGTATGTGAATATTTTATTCTTTACTTGTAGGAAAAAATAATTTGTGCATATCCTTATTTTATATTATTAGATCATATTATGACCATTTGCGGTACATGAAATGTGTCAACACCATACATTTTGTGTATTGCAGTGAACATAATTAGGATTTATGTTTACAATTCTGAGGTTCTATTTTATTATTATTTACATTATGTTTCTCTTTATGTTCTCGTTCTTAAGTTCTTAAGCCAGGCTATGTTTCACCTGCCTTACCTTTTATATTTCCCAGCATTATGTTTGCTGCATTACGTACTTCCTCTAATGACGTGTCCAAGTCATTCAAGCTTTGATGTTTTCAGAATGCTGATGGTTTTTCGACTTTTTTCATTTTCTGCAGGAGTTTTACATTCGTTATTCTCTCAGTCTATGATATTTGTAACATGCGACGGTAACACCACGTTTCAAAGGTCATTAAGTGATCTATTTCAGTTTTCCTAACTGCCCAAGTCCCTGATCCATGAAGGAAAGTTGAAAACACATAGCAACTCAGCATTTTTATTCGGAGCCTTAGATTGAGGCTGCTATAACAAAGAAATTGTTTAATCTTTATAAATACTGCTCTTGCTATTCCTACTACGACTTTTATTTTTGACCATTGCTCTTTGAAATGACCATAAATGTTGTTTGTATAAAATTAATTTTCGACCCACAGGTTTTAAGTGAACAATTTAATCATTCTACAAGTGTTAAATCCCCAAATTTATCTGTTATACAACTGTGTCGTCTACATATCGGGATTTGTGAAAAACTTCTCTATTAATCGTTAAACCCTCACTACAATCGTTCAATCAAAGATTCGCGGAAAATAGATCCATTGTATAAATTAAATAGAAGAGGAGAAAGAGTAAGCCACTCAAAATTTCTACTTCCTCATAGAGATCATCATCTACTTTAACTTTTGCTGTCTGCTTCCAATAAAGATTCTCTATGATTCTTATATCCAGGCTCTACATATTAATGCCTGTGGGTATTTATATTAGCTTGTTGTGTTGTACTTTATTTAATGTATTTTCGACGTCTATAAAGCATACATATAGATCCTGATTCATATCAAACATCTTTTTGGTTTTCGCTGATTTCAGACTACTTTCTTAAATATTCTACTGCAAGCTAAGAAAAACCTTAAAATATACAATAAAACACAAACAAAGAGTTTTTTTAGTTAGTTCTAAATAATGAGTAAACTTCAGTACATATATGAACTATTAGATCTGTATTTCTTATAAACTCTATGTCATCTATTGTATTTTAGAGAACTGATGAAGCTTTAGAAATATAAAGCGAAACGTCTTCGATAAACTTCTTTTTTTATTATGCCAACCTGAATGACCGATTAAACCTCTGAATTCACTAGTTGAATACTTTATTAATATAAATTGACGGTCGTAGTCTTTACAATATATATATATATATATATATATATATATATATATATATATATATATATATATATATAAAGTAAAAGATTCCATTTCATTTCAATCGGAACTCCACCATTGCCCGACACGTGTTTCGGGTTATTCAACCCATCGTCAGGAGCACTTGTGGAAGTACAACTGAAATGAAATGCAGTCTAGTATTTGGTCATTATAACCAAAATAACAGCCAGGGTACGCTAGCAGCGACATCTATATGAAATAACAAGAAGTCGAGAGACCTCTCTGATAGCAAATTAGGTGAACCGCAAATTCAAAGCCTCTTGCTAGAGGCTTTTAACGACGCTAGAAGTATACCTTTACTTCGACATGCATCTACGATTCACCTTTGAAAATTACCATCTTTTTCGCTCTTTACGTAGAGAAAGACGTTTAAATGAAAGTAAAAGATTGCATTTCATTTCAATCGGAACTCCACCATTGCCCGACACGTCTTTCGGGTTATTCAACCCATCGTCAGGAGCACTTGTGGAAGTACAACTGAAATGAAATGCAGTCTTGTATTTGGTCATTATAACCAAAATAACAGCCAGGGTACGCTAGCAGCGACATCTATATGAAATAACAAGAAGTCGAGAGACCTCTCTGATAGCAAATTAGGCGAACCACAAATTCAAAGCCTCTTGCTAGAGGCTTTTAACGACGCTAGAAGTATACTTTTACTTCGACATGCATCTACGATTCACCTTTGAAAATTACCATCTTTTTCGCTCTTTACGTAGAGAAAGACGTTAAATGAAAGTAAAAGATTGCATTTCATTTCAATCGGCAATGGCAATATATATATATAATATATATATATATAATATATATATATATATATATAAATATATATATATATAGTAGTTTTGAGTTTCTTGAACCGTATTATATTTAATATAAAATTAATATTTCTTGGGTTAGGTTCAATAAAGATATGTTACATGTGGAACTAGATTTTATTTTCCATTGCAATTAATCAACGTTTCGGCAGGAAACCCTTGCCTTTGTCAAGATTCTAAAATGTGTATATATATAAGGACAAACAGATATTGTAAAATATGTATATATATATATATATATATATATATATATATAATATATATATATAATATATATATATATATATATATATGACTTACCAAAACGTAAAACGTGACACAGACATTAACGAACTGACATATAAAAGTTGATATCTGATATCTCATTGTTTACTGTCATTAGTATATAATTATTTTTATATGGGCGTATCGTTGATGTTTTTGAAAAAGGTAAGGTGGAGATATGTTATGATTTTAAGAGCTTTTTATGATGTTATATTGTTATTGTTTAAATCAGATTGAAATATATTTTATTTAGGTTTTGTGTATCTTTTTTTGTCATTTATTGCGTTGGTGTTTCTTTTTATTTCTATTGATTCGTATATCTTCCTTTTCTTTTTGTTTTTTTTCTGTTTTTAAAATTTTAATGTTTTCAAAGTCAAATTTATGCTTCTTCCCGCTTTCATGTTTTGTGAGCGCAGTGACGTTTTCTTGTCGTATTTGTGAGAACGAATTCTGGATTGAAGCAGTTGACTGGTTTGACCGATATAGACACCTTTACAGTTTGTACATGGTATCTCGTAAACAACATGTGATTTTTTAAGTTTTGGAGTTTGTGTTTTTAGTTTTGTGAAATATTTATTTAAGAGGTTGTTGCCTTTGTGGGCTACTGTTATATTATGTTTGGCTAAAAGATTTGTTAGTTGTTCGGATAAACCTTTTATATATGGAAGAGTTGTATAAGTGGTTTTGATACTGTTGGGTTTGTTGTTAGTTGTATTGTTATAAAATTTATTGAGTCTTTGATTTGAAAATAGTTTCGATTATTGGATGGATGCGCAATGGGTGCAAGTATATCTAGTGTCATTGCCCAACTGGTTCTGGAAGACTTAGAAGAATCTGTCATGAGTCATTTAGATTTGAATGTACCATTCTTCTACCGCTATATCGATGACTGTGTCTGTGCTATTCCAACAAATAAAACAACCGAAATCTTAGATATTTTCAACAGTTACCATCCAAAATTAAAGTTCACTATAGAAATTGAACAAAATAATAAAATAAACTTTTTGGATATCACCTTACATCGCATTAACAATACAGTTAAAACCATGTGGTTTACAAAAAAAACATGGTCTTCACGATATCTTAACTACAATTCCCATCATCCATTTTCCCATAAGAAGTCTGTAATTATAAGTCTCGCTGATAAATCTATAAAACTAACAGATCCAGAATACAGACCAAATGCAATAAAAAAAGCAAAAAATGCCCTTCTAAAGAATGCATATCCCGAACATCTAATCGAAACTATTTTCAAATCAAGACTCAATAAATTTTATAACAATACAACTAACAACAAACCCAACAGTATCAAAACCACTTATACAACTCTTCCATATATAAAAGGTTTATCCGAACAACTAACAAATCTTGTAGCCAAACATAATATAACAGTAGCCCACAAAGGCAACAACCTCTTAAATAAATACTTCACAAAACTAAAAACACAAACTCCAAAACTTAAAAAATCACATGTTGTTTACGAGATACCATGTACAAACTGTGAAGGTGTCTATATCGGTCAAACCAGTCAACTGCTTCAATCCAGAATTCGTTCTCACAAATACGACAAGAAAACGTCACTGCGCTCACAAAACATGAAAGCGGGAAGAAGCATAAATTTGACTATGAAAACATTAAAATTTTAAAAACAGAAAAAAACAAAAAGAAAAGGGAGATATACGAATCAATAGAAATAAAAAGAAACACCAACGCAATAAATGACAAAAAAGATACACAAAACCTAAATAAAATATATTTCAATCTGATTTAAACAATAACAATATAACATCATAAAAAGCTCTTAAAGTCATAACATATCTCCACCTTACCTTTTTCAAAAACATCAACGATACGCCCATATAAAAATAATTATATACTAATGACAGTAAACAATGAGATATCAGATATTAACTTTTATATGTCAGTTCGTTAATGTCTGTGTCACGTTTTACGTTTTGGTAAGTCATATATATATATATATATATATATATATATATATATATATATATATATATATACACATTTTAGAATCTTGACAAAGGCAAGGGTTTCCTGCCGAAACGTTGATTAATTGCAATGGAAAATAAAATCTAGTTTCACATGTAACATATCTTTATTGAACCTAACCCAAGAAATATTAATTTTGTATTAAATATATATATATATATATATATATATATATATATATATATATATATATATATAATATATATATATATATATATATTTCTGTATGTATATGTATAATAATAATAATACCAGTAATCTCTTTGGTATGTACAGAATCTAATTTATTTGTCCCTTCCATTCAATAAATCTAGCCCCGATGATTATCTGACTGTAATTTATTGGCGAGTTAAGGTTCGACATAAATCAACATTCAATACTACTAAGTACACAACATCGACTACCTTGCCACATTTCAATGATGTTTCATTGAAACGTGCCCCAACTACAGCAGAACTGCCTTTGGTATATCAGTTTTATTACAGTGTTGTATACGAATAGGAAGGATAATGGAGAAGATATTTGGAATGTAATCAAATGTAGTTTGGTTTATTTGATGTTTGTATATTTGATGTTATCGCAGAAAGGTATAGCTCATAAAAAAGTTTATTTTCATCTCTGAAAGGTTTTAGCCAGAGACGGTATACTAGATTGGATGAAGTAAAACAAATCATTAAAAGAATAGCCAGTTATCTGGAGTTATTTTCTTTATATATACAGTGGGTGGCCAAATTATTAGGGACAGTAAAATGATTTGTTAATTTTTTTGTTTAACTGAATTTTTTTAACAAGTAGTTTACTTTAAGGCTTGCATTTATTTTGTTTTATACGAAAGTGTGGTACCAAGGTCACAATAACAAATCAGTTTTCTTAGTAAAACCATTTTTTTCTTTCGAAAAAAAAAAAAATTGTAACATAAAATTACTAATTTTAATGTTTAGTTGTGCCATCCTTTGCTACAATTACAGCTTCTACTCAATTTAATCTACAGCTTCTAATACAAGCTTTTGCGTTTTTTTAAAGTATGGATTAGGATACCATTCCTTAATAAGATCTTCAATCAACAGCCGCTTCGTGATGATTACATTTGCGATTGCCCATTTGGTTAACTCCCACATGCGCTCTACGGCGTTCATGCCAGGAGTTTTGTGGTCAGTATAGTAGAGGTGTGCTTATTAGTTCTTTTAGATGAACTAGTTCAACAGAACTATTTCACAAAAATGAACTAGTTCAGTGAACTAGTTCGCGAAAGAACTATTTATAGGACCGACATCGAAATCCAACCCTAACAGAACTGGTTGCCAGATGTCTCGTCTCAATCATCACACAAGCTCGGCGCTAGCCGCCCGTTTTCTTTCAGTCTTTCACTAGTTCAATTAGTTCACTACCGTACAAGTAGTTCGGAACTATTTATTTCGATCGTATGTTTAGGTTTAAATGGTTTAAATTATTATATGATTAGTTAGTTTTTATTTGTAAAAAAATATTAAGATTTGTTTTTTATTAACCGTTTTAAATATAAATATGGTTCAAGTATGATTTATTTTTATATTTACGTATATCTAAACTCATAGGTATTTATAGTTAGGTTATTTCTAAAAGAACCTTTACAAAAAAAATCAGTGAATTTTCTAGGAACATTAAATAACACATTTTCATTCTCACTTTTACATAAAATTATATTTTATGTAAATGTCTCTATCATTTTAACCACAACTAAAGTTTTTATTTCAAAATTACAATACAAGAAACAACACAGCATGGCAACATCCAAGCCAATACATGGACATAAGATCCGATAAGAACCATTATGACATTAAGATAAGATTCCACTAGGAAACTAAGTTCCTGTAGCTGACTGTATACCATATATCACAAAAAAAAGTTTAAAATCCTTTATAAAAGGTATATAAAAAATGCCCCAAACGGGCTATCACAAACACAGTGCAAAACGTTTTCGGATTGATAAATCCATCATCAGTGCAAACGGTTGTACATGCTAGTAGCCACCAAAATATATGGGTCAAAACCCTTTAAATATTTTAGTTGTTTTACATTATTAATAGTTATAATTTGTGATGTTTAAGTTACCGTTGGATAGGTAACATAGCGGCGTATGACTCTACATAAGTAAAATGGTCCTGAGACGAAGTGTCTACGAGGACCTGTTGATAACAACTGAGAAACATTTAAAACATTTGACCCATATATTTTGATGGCTACTAGCATGTACAACCGTTTGCACTGATGATGGATTTATCAATCCGAAAACGGTTTGCAATGTGTTTGTGATAGCCCGTTTGGGTCATTTTTTATATACCTTTTATAAAGGATTTTAAACAATTTTTTTTTATTAAGATAAGACTTAATGTTGTTGTCACATTCATAAGAATTATGAATCTGTTGTCTGAGGCAATCGGCATTTTTTTACGGAAACTAATACGGGCCAATCGGAACTAGTTAGTCCATCCATTCACAAAATAATAAATATATGTTCTAATTTATTCATTCATTATTTTCTTCTTTAGAAGTTGAGACATAATTTATAATGCAAATCGTTCGCAGTCAACTAGTTCTATGAAAATTAATGAACTAGTTCAATTAGTTCAGTTGAAAGAATTGTTCATTAGAACTATTTCGATGGTGAACTACACATCCCTACAAGATAGAACTGCAATATTTTCTTTGGTCAAAAATGCATTTACACTTCTAGCTTTGTGTCACGGTGCAGAATCGTGCATAAAAATATAATTTTTTTACCAGGGAACCGTTCTTTGAGCTGGGACAGTAGGCGAGTTTCAAGTACTCGCTTATACTGGTCCTTTTTCATTGTATCTTCCACGATGCATAAGCGTCTCATACCGTGGGCCGAGATTACAGACCACACCATGATACTAACCGGATATTTAACCATCTTCTTCTTCTTGTAGTGCCTATCCGTTTCGGATGGCGAACATCATGGCAATCTGTATTTTGCAAACTGCTGCTCTGAAAATATTTGTGGTTGTTGTGTTGAACCACGTACGTAGATTTGTCAGTCATGAAATCCTTCGCCTGCCTGATCCTCGTTTTCCTTCTAATTTTCCTTGTAGAATTAATTGCAGCCACCCATATCTTTTGCTGGTACTGATGATGATGACCGAGGTTAAGTTTCTGCACAATGCTGCTGCCCAGAACGTCGCCGGACGAACGCACTTTTGTCCACCAAAATCCGGAATGTTGATTCGTCGGAAACATACCTGTAAAACTGATAACATTCGCTATTCACGAACTATATTTCTTAAAATAATTGTACTTACTCGACTCCAGCCTTCAACAGTCATACTTCGGTATTGTTTGGCCCATTGGAGTCTCTCTTCATTAGCTGATTCTCTTTAGCCAGTTGTCGTCGGACTGTTCTTTTGGAGACATTAATTGCTTCATTATTAATAATCGTAGTCAGATGTTTCACACTTTTTTTACGATTTTCGAGACAAGTATCTCTGACTTTAAGAGGAGTAGTGGTCCTTGTATTGCCATATTTTTGAACACGGCCCGGTTCCAATGCCTCGTTTGAATCCATTTTTATTTTTACTCGATTAATTACAGAATTTGAAAAACCTTCAGTAGTTGCTATTACTCTTTTGGAAAGTGTAGACTGCAGTAATGACGTCTTCATTTCTCTTAATTGTCCCTGGAGACAAGCCTGCAATTTTACCTATGCTAAAAAAATAATTTTGATTTTGAATATTTTTTTAAATAAAATCGTTTCATTAAATTTAACAGAAATAACAAAATACCAAATATTACACGAAATTCTAGCGAAAAACAATTTAAAACGATTTGCAAATATTTCTAAGCCTCACTGCGATAACCAACTGAGATGTAACAGCAATTATTATTTTATTCATAAACAGTATGTCAGTCTTTTCAACGGAAAAACGCCGTTATATAAAAATAACATCCGACTGTTAAAAAATAAGTTATAAAAACTAGAATTCAACATATATTGGGCAAACACACCAATATCTACATAGAAGAGCTGTTGCACACAAACGTAGTGTACAAACCAACAAATTAATCACTATAACACGAGAAATCATACGATTTCCTACCTGGCGAAACTGAATTCAAATTTTTACCACTGTGCCTTCTAAAACTTGCAAAGCAAACAGCTTGATAAATTACTCGTCAAGGGAATCTAAAATATGCTCCACCTGCTGTTCATCATGGTCAAAATTCGTAGTGAATTCAGTTTCTGGTACTCCAAACAGAGTAAAGAAATAAAACATAATGACGGTATTAGATTTTTGTTTCGATACAGAGAAGCGGCAAGCCGCTTTACTTATTTCGATGTCTTTAGGTTTCATCAGAGCGGTATATGCCACTACTCTGTGCAGTGGCATATACCGTCAAATTTCAGATGTAATAATAAGATTTGTACTATTATGGTCTAAAAGGTTTTTTACTAGAACAAAAGTTTCTGTAGGAGGCTTCTGTGATAACTGTTGAAAAGTTTCTCTAACAAATACACAAAATATATGTCAATACGCGTATATTAATAAATATAATCGAAAAGTAATCTTTTCAGATGGACACAGAAGAACAAGTTACGTTTACCAGCGGGAAGATCAAACACTGAACATCTGTTCAGTGTTTGATCTTCCTTCTTATTTCTTGTATTTATTATACATTAACTTAAGAATACCACACGGTACAATCCCTTTAAGTTCATTCTGGAAAACTACAAACTTCAAACATCCACAATGAATTACATACTTAATTTACTTCTTTTAAATTCAGTAAAGGGAAGCATAGATCGTAAACTATCAGAACATCCCAGAAGTGAACTAGATACCACTGAATTTCACACCATTGGAAGTTTATAAAAATCACACTGCAAAAGATCACAGATGAAGTGTTGGGTGAGATACCCAAAGGGCAGCGAAACAACTGGTTTGATAAGGAATGCAAACGAGTAACCAAAGAGAATTCTAGCCGAATCTATGGAACCTCCCTTACATTTAAGACGACTATTTTTAGCTGAAAAATTTATTCTCAAATGCCAGTCTTACAATCAAACTGAGCTACTACAAAAAATATGTGATATTGCTGTTTCTAATCTAGTCGAGAATTAAGGGTGGCATAACAGAAATTCTCCTATTCTGGCAGAGGCATATCCTAACGTTTCTCAACGTCTAAACACTCCGTGTGACTTGACATTCTTTCAATCGAATTTCAATGTTTCTTACGCCAAAGTCAATGTTTGGTTTCCCAATTTTGACAATGAGAATACAGTTGATTTTCAGCATCAGATAGTCAAGCTTAATAATCCATGCAGGATCTTCACGGATGGTTCTAAATCAAGATTGGGAGTCGGCTGTGCTGTATATATTCCGGATCACAAAGAATCCCTAATGTTCAAGTTAGATAAACAATGCTCTATATACTCTGCAGAAATGTTCGCAATTCATAAAGCTCTAGAATGGGCGGTCAACAAAAAAATTTCTAACCACCAAGTAGTAATTATATCAGATTCAATGTCTGCGTTATTAGCTTTAGAAAACTCACGTCAACATTTATATAAAAATAGTCTTGTCGTTAAAATTTTAGAAAACCAACTTAAGCTGCAGGAAGAACATACAACTGTACATTTCGTCTGGGTAAAAGGACACTTTGGTATTTCCGGTAACCTCAAAGCAGATTTTTATGCTATAGAGGCAATCTTAAAAGGATCAGAAATAAATTGGCTAGATAGAAGCGATCTAACAGCCACTTGCAAGAAAAGTCTCAAACAAAATTGGGACATTGAATGGTTTGCTTTCTGTAATCGAAGCAATAATCTTTATACAAAAATTCATCCAGTTTTACCTACTGAGCCGTTTGCCGTAAGAAGTTACCCCAATGGAAATATTTATTCCATGTTTGTTAGATGTCTCTTTAACCATGCCACTGTCAAGACATACCTCTATAGACTAAATCTATCCGAATCAGAACTTTGTGATTGCAATGGTTACGTTGATGATATTAATCATTGGTTGTTTGGATGCAAGCATAATGATGATGCAATTAAATATTTGATGCACACCCTGTCTCAAGAACAAATACCTTTACCACAAAACCAAACTTCTCTTTTATACTTGTCTCGACGAAACCATAAAATACAACAAATTATTTGGGAATTTTTAAAAAGGACTAACTAACTTGGATGAATGAGTCGGCTTGAATGTGTTTAGCAATTATTGTTTTTTATAATTAATCTTATGTAATATTAAGTACCTCCCTGTAAAATACGAACATTGTTATTTAAAAAATATATATATGTATAAAAAAAATATACCTATATATAAAATTAAAATATATATATATATATATATATATATATATATAAATAAAAAAATCATATATAAAAAAAAAAGAAAAATTAAAAAAAAATTATAAAAAAAATAAATAAATAAATAAATAAATAAAAAAAAACGATCACAAGGCCTAAACCTCCGAGGTGTTGAACCGGGTTTATGTCTTAGCGCTGTGACAATTATTAATTATTAGCATTTAGTATTAGCATGTATTATTTGTATATTTCTTATTTGTAAATTAATTTAAGTTGGTTAGGGTCCTGAATGAAGAGTTTAAATAGAGGTCAATTTAATGTTTCCACTTCCTTTTTGTATTTTTTTTTATTTTTATACAACAATACCTATATATGTACGTGCGTGCATAAGTTTGTATATGTGCTGCGCATGTGTATATAGTATTTAATATTGCAGCAAACAGTATTTATTATAATACCGTGGCTGAATGTATCAATAATCCAAAGCCATTAAAAAAAAACAATAAAAAAACCAAAGAGAAGAATGGCGTGTATCTGAAAATAATCAACAGATGGACTAGAAGCAATGTTGAAGAACATCGAGTAAAGAGAAGAGAGGAAAAACATAAGGACAAACAGAAAAAGCGGCAACAAATCAATAAAGAATTCGAAGAAATGGAAAAAATAAATAGAAAACACGAACACAGAAGATTTTACAAACAAGTTAACACAAAAAGAATAGTTTTCAAGTCACAAGAAAACCCAGTCAAGGCTCATACTGGAATCCATTTGAACGACAAACTAGAAGTACTGAAAAGGTGGCAGGAATACTTCAGTTCGCCACTTATTGGAGAAAGTACAGCTGAAGGTAAAGATAACATAGAACTAGAACAGAAGGAACTACCAACTGAGCTACCAACTTTACCAACTTTGGAAAAAATCAATCAAGAAATCAATTCAGCCTCTAGCCAGAAACAAGTCACCCGGAGCAGATAACCTACCCGCAGAAATATTTAATTGTGGCGGTCAAACATTTGTTACCCTCTTTTACAAACTATTAATACAGATATGGCAAGAACGCGCTTATACAATACACAAAAAAGGAAACGTGATTGACTGTTTCAACCTCAGAGGGATTTCCCTTCTTAATATGACATACAAAATTTTGTCCTTTATCTTAACGAGCGATTGGCACAGTATACTGAAAATGTAATAGGATCCTACCAGAGGCTTTTTGAAAAACAGATCTACCATTGATCACATATCATCCATCAGACAAATATTAGAAAAAACTACGGAGGACGACATAGACTGCCATTACATCTTCGTAGATTTTAAAACAGCGTACGATATTGTTGACAGACCATAATTATATTTGGCTATGATCGAATTTGGAATACCAAAAGGATTGGTAGAATTAACTAAAATAATAATGGGGAAAGTTGAATGTAAAGTGCAAGTACAAGAGGATCAGAACCACACTGTTTAACCTAGCGGTAGAAAAAGTTCGGTAGTATTCGGGAATAAACTTAAAGGTTACGATATATACCCGTAGTATACAAATAATGGCATATGCTGATGAAATCGTGATCATTGGAAGAACCCGAAATGAAGCAGTTGAAGCTTACACACGTATTAAAAACGCAACAGTAATCCTCGTACTTTTGATTAACTCTCAGAAAACTAAATATATGCCGGCTATGTCAAGAATTCAACAAAATATCTTAGGAAGAGGTGCAGTCGAAGAACTATAGAAACAGTTGAAGATTTCTGCTACTTAGGGTCACTGGTTGACTGCAATACCAACACATCCAAAGAAATAAGCAAAATAATGTGGCTAACCGCTGTTATTTTGGCCTTGGTCCTCACCTAAGAGCGAGAAATATGCCAAGAGCAACAAAGTGCAAACTTTATAAAACAATAATACGCCCAGTGCTAATTTACTAATCTGAAATATGAACAATGACGACCCTAGATGAAAAGTTACTACGAATCTTTGAAAGAAAAGTATTTAGGACCATATATGGTGGAGGTACCAAAGAGGGTCTGTAGAGAAGGCGATATATTTTCGAACTCTATAGACTTTTTGGTGATGCATATAGAAAACCATCAAAATAAACCGATTAAGATGGGTGGACCACGTTATGCAGATGGATGAAAATAACCATGCTAAATAGGTTGGTCGGAAGAAACGAAGGCGACCTAAACTGAGGTATCTGGACGATGTGCAGGGTAATTTAAGGGAGATTGGAGTAAGGAGATAAGGAAGATAGACACTCGATAGGTAAGCATGGAAGAATGTTTTGAGGTAGATAGGGCTTACGAAGGGATGTAGCGCCAACTGATGATGATGATTATAAAGGGGAAGCACTGGTTTATAGTTTTGTCCTTCGTATTTTTAAATTCTCTGATTAAGCGAGGAGAAGGATTAAGCGAAGAGAAGTATTCAACCAGTGTATTTTACCAGTTATCACATATGGCTCACAAACATGGACTTTCACAAAGGAGAACATCGACAGGATATCCAAAGCACAAAGAGCAATGGAAAGACAGATGCTGGGTATCGGTGTTAAAGACAGGAAAAGAAACTCATGGATCAGAGAAAAAACAAAGGTGAACGATGTATCAAGACAGGTTGCAAAACTTAAATGGAACTTCGCCGGTGACACTCTCCGACAAAAAGATGAAAGATGGAATAAGCGAATTCTACACTGGAGACCATGGGAAAAGAAAAGAAAAAGAGGAAGACCACAGATGAGATGGACTGACGATCTTAAGAGAACGGCAGGAAAGGACTGGATGCAGATCGCCCAAAATAGAGACCAATGGAGATTAACAGGGGAGGCCTATGCCCAAGAGTGGGCGTTTAAGGCTGATTAGATAGATAGATAGAGATAGATTAAGCCATCCATTTTTAAAATATTCTTTCCATAATTGTGCCGGTATTCTTAATTTTATATCTTCACCTTCTGCTTCTGTAAATTGCATTTTTTCTTTTACCGTTTGCAAGTTTAGGTGGTTGTGGTAATTATTCTGTAGTCGGTTTTTCAGACTCACAGTCTTGGACGTTACAGTATTCTAGTAATACCTACTTGTATTATAAAATTAATTAACAATTTATTAATAACTAAACTAATAATTGTACTACTGTGTTTAGTCTGCGTAACCCAATTGACCTATATTTTAGAGTAAAAATTCAGTATATATTTTATTTTTTAAACTTTGATGGTACACAAGGCAAATATCGAATACAGTAGTTAAGGGGACAGTCTCATGTGATTAAAAAAAAAAGACGTATTTTAAAATTAAAGCAGAAAAAAAACTATAATATTTGTTAACATAATTCCTTTTGGAGATGATTAAGTAAGTCTTGAAGCACATAATAAAAATTTTTAATAGCGATTTTAACTTCATTGGTGTCCTGTAGATGGCGTGTAGTAAAAAGTGCGTTTTTGGTGGTGAGACACTTTGTGGGTCACCTATAACAGATATTCAAAAAATTCGAAATGGGTTGTATTCGCGAGACTCAAAACTAGATGATAAACCTTTAAAATATGTAAATTAAATTATTTTGAAGAGTTTATACGAATTTTTTTAAAAAAGTCAAGTAGTATTTTGTATATACATTCGAAAAATTTTTGGGTTTTTTAAAATCGGTTAAGAAGGTTCGGATTAAAGTGTCCGACCAGTTTGAAAATGTTACTTTTGAGAAAAAAGCATTTAAAGTTTTTTTACATAATTTTCGTGAATAAAAGGCTGATAACTTTATACTCACGTTTAATCGGCCATTCCTGGTGAATATTGAGGACCGTCTTCATCCAACAGTTGTTGTAAATGGCTTTGTAAAGCTGTAAATTTCAATACAACGTCGCGATGTTTTATAATTAATTTATTTGTTTGACTGGAGTCTCACTCTTAATTCACGCCGCGATGCTTCCAGTGTGTAAGTGTAAAAACGGAACACACCTAGATCGCATGTCAATTCAACGAAAACGTACTTATTTATAAATGTAGATATGAAAATATTTTATAACTAAAAAATGGTTATATTTTATTGCCAAAACGGCTTGAAAAAAAGTTGATTTCTAAAATTAAAAATAAAAAGGAATTTTAAAAATAAAATAATTATATTACACTCTTTTTAATTTGAAATTATAAACAATATTTGGATTAATAAATGTATTTAAGTATAAATTTTATAACTCAAATAATACCTAATGAACACAAACAAAATTGATGTTAATAAAACATTATTTATTATCTGCACAAAACCGGACTTTCAGGAAAAATCGGTAGACGCAGCAACACTGTCGGCGTGTCATATACGCTACTACAAACCGCTGAGGAGAAGTAATCCAGTGGAACAAATAAATTAGTTATAAAACATCGCGAAGTTATAAAGAAATTTACACTGGTTAATTGCAACGCAGAGAATATTGTATTTGTAAAAAATCCTTTGTTCCGGATTTAAAACTCCAAATGTGTATAGTAACTGCCAAACGTTATACTGATATACATACTATATAAAAATGAATCACTAATACATACCCAACGTATATACAACATATATACAAAAGCAAGAACAGCTGGAGCCTCGCGCTCGCCGCGCGGAGAGAAACCGGTTGTCATACGTGCGTAGATGACGTTAATAAAATAACTATAACTTATATTCTAGTGGGAATTTCTTTTTAAAATTTTAGGAGGGAGTTTTTAAATGTAAATGGAAGCGATTTATAAAAAAAAAATAAAATTGATTTTTTGAAAGTTCCGCATGAGACTGTCCCCCAATCAAATCTTGCCCAAGTACTTTCGATCACAAGATCATCCTCAGGGGCATTTCGTCAGTTGTGGTCGATCCAGCAGTAACAGAATGTCATAAATGTAAATTGGGACATAACAAATACACTAAACAAAGACAACCAAACACTTTAAAATTTACGAAATGGAGAAGCTACATTTTATATAGAAGCCGGAGACAGAATTCATTCATTCATTCATTCTGTCTCCGGCTTCTATATATACATCAAAGTTCATTTATTCGAACATTCAACCTTATATTGATATATTTTATTTGGTCTCTAATTATTTAGAACGCAGTATATTGATTCACTCTGGCTAAAACATAAAACCAGAAGAGACAAATTACCATTGTGATGCGCGTTTGATTACTCCCTAACAATACCGAGAATCTATCAAATTCGATTTACTTCAAATGTATTTATTTTTATCAGCCAGAAAGCTAATTAATCTGCAGATTGTATGTTGGAGTTATGGTTTAAAAATCGTATAGTCGATGGTCCTTTTCCGAGTGTACGTTTAGTAGCAAATTTAATATCCCTGTTGTAATGAAAAATTTACTGTTTGAACTGTTCACATGATCTGAAATTAATCGCCGCCGCACCGTTTGTTTATTTTAAAATGTCACATTTTATTTGTTTAAATTTTCATTTAATTTGTGGAATAGGAATATTGTCGATTTACATTGGAATTTGATTTTATTTATCATCAAACGGGACTGTATATCACAAACTAGTACTTAAGCCTCTGCCGCTTCTCGCATTTCGACCACCATCGTTTTCTGTACATCTATTCGTCTTCTTTGATGGCTCTATCTCTCATTATGTGCCGTACATTTTCTTCTCATTCAACTATAGGTCTTCCCCTTCTTCTTCTTTGTTGTGGTATGTAATTTAAAGCTTTCTTTGGCCATCTATCTTCATTCATTCGCTTCACATGACCATACCACACTAGTTGTTTCGTTTCAATTCTGTCTACACTGGAATATACAGTATCTGTCCTCTTTCTAATATCTTCATCCCTGATATGATCTTTTTTAGATACACGACACGCTCTCCTTAGAAAATCCATTTCTACTACTTCTATTCTTTTTCTATCTTTCTTCGTGATCTGCCAAACTTCTGCCGCATAAGTCATACTAGGCTCTACCAAGGTTCGATAGATTGTCAATTTCGTTTCTTGTCTAATATCTTTAGACCATAGTGGAGAGTTTAGAATGTTTACCGATTTTTTTCCTCCTGCGTTCTGTTTTCGATGTCTCTTTTGGTAGTGCCTTCTTTAGATATTATAGATCCGAGATATTTGTATTCATTGCATGTTTTTGTGTTTCTAATTTCTTACTCTGGACCTTATTCATCATCTCCTATTTTAGGATACTCTGTCTTTGTCATATTCATATTGAGGCTCCATCTTCCATATTCTTTCTTTAGTTTTCTAAACATGTAGTCAATGTCTTCCCCATCACTCGCTACGACTACCTGATAATCTGAGAAAAATAAAGTTGTTATACATTTACTACCGCCTGTGTCTATTCCCATTCCGGATACTTGTTTCCTCCACTGCTCTTGCGATGATTGAATATATATTTTAAATAAGGTCGGAGATAGACAACATCCTTGTTTAAGCCCCTTCGTTATTGGAAATAATTCAGATATAAAGTTTCCTTCTTTAAAGACACTTCCTGCATTTTTGTATATATTTGCGATAGCATCCACATACTCTCTACTGAGACCTACTTTCGTCAATGTTTGAAACAGTTTTTTCAAAGGTACCGTATCGTATGCCTTCTAAATCTACAATTAATAGGTGGGTAGATAGATTCCTTGCCCTCCGTTTTTTGATTACCTGCTGCAGAACGAATATACCATCAGTGCACGATCTACCTGCACAAATCCATTTTGTTTTTCTATGTCTTCGTATTCTGATTCTATTATTTCTTTTATTATTCGATCGTACAACCTCCCCACTGATAACAGTTATTCTCCTATAATTAGGGCATTTGCGTTTATCCCTTCTTGAATATTGAGCTGATGTATCCAACATGCCAATCATCAGGGATATTTTGTCCTTTTATTCTATTTCCATCAGGATATTTTAATTCCATATTTGATATTTGCAATGTTGCCAGATTTTCCGTTTGTCTTATATTATTAGTAACTTTGGGTTTTTAAATGCATCACTCTGTATATTTAGTCATTATTGGAATCTCCTATTCAATACGAGTTCAACCATATGTAACACTTATGATTTTATGTAGTCTGAAAGGTCTTAAATACATAAAACACAAGTCTGGCAACGCCTAATTGTTTCAATAAATTTTTTAAAACTAATTATTTTCAACTACATTAAAACTTAACAATTGATAGATTAGAACATTTTTTAACAATAGTTACGTTATTCAGTGTTCAAAATGTGCTCAATTTATGAGTTGACAGTACCCTAATCGATGGTAGAATGCGTCTATCACATTTCTCCATTACGTCTAGAAACAATTCGAGATTCATCGATAATTCGTTGCCGTAGCTCTGCAAGACTTGCTGGTTACGTTTTGTAAACTGAATTTTTCAAGTATCCTAACAAAAATAATCTTTATGATTGAAATCGGGTGAACGTGAAGGCCATTCAATTTTACCTTATCTACTACCTACTATACCTGACGATACATTTAATTTTTGTGGTCTTTGAGTATGGTTTTCACGCATTCAGTGTGAATTTGCGTCACTCCAGTACCTTAAATTGTGTCGATTTACACTTCCACATAGTGTAACGATTGCTTCATCGGAAAACATATTCTGTTAACGAAATTTTAATAATTTTCAATTTTATCCATCATTATCTCAGTAAACTCTAATCTAAGATCGAAGTCATCTTCACTTAATTCTTGCAATAAGTTTATTTTGTATGGTTTAAACTTATTTTTACGTAATATACGTAAGACTGAAGAATGACCTACATCATGTACTTGCGCAACCCTGCCTGAGGATGTATGTTGATCTTCAACAAAACTTTTCTCTTTCCATCTGTCTTTACCTTCTTCAGATTTCTCAAATCGCTTTACAGTTTTTTGTACCGTTGCCTTATGAATAGGAGAACGGTTTAGAGAACGGCATTTTAGAGAAGCAATTTAAATTGCAAAACTTTTCGAAACACAACTAAGTACTGTCAGTTTTAGTTTATAATGTAAATCGTGAACAAATGGCAATACCACAGCATTCTACATTTAAATATTTAAATTTATTAAAATCTACATATTTTGCACTGTTTTATGTATTTAAGACCTTCCAGACTACATACAATCATAAGTGTTACATATTTTTGAACTCGTATTGAATAGTTGAACTCGTATTAAATTCACACTGAATGCGTGAAAACCATACCAGGCCACAAGAATTAAATGTATGATCAGGTATAGTAGGTACTTAGTCAATTGGGTCATTTTTTATCGAAGGAAATTTAACATCAGATAGTTGGTGTAAAGCCAGGTTTATAAACGGACATAGTACATAATCATAAGTCATAAACATAACTTTAACCACAATCATAATTCACAAGATTTAAGATTGGTTTATAACTAGACATAATACCTAACCATAATATTTAAAAACTACTTCAGAAAATACAAACCTAACCAAATTTTTATAGATCTTGAAGAATTTTTTCTGGTCTTTAGATTCATAGAAAAGTGAAATAATTTTAAATAAATATGAAGATTAATAGAAAAGTTGCTTTGGCCATGGCAGCAGTCCCACTTTATTTAACAATTGTAGCGACTATATCTGCCAGAGTTCTTAACAAGCAAAGAAGAGTAAGAAGGTATAGTGTAAGACCCATAAATAGAAAGCGTGATAAGGAATGGGATGAGGAACAGTTCTTTAATTTTTTACGTTGGATTACACATGCGCATATTCCAACAATTCCATAATGTTTAATACTTAATTCATAAATGTTGAAAGTTACCAACTTTGAAGGTCACATTTTAAGGACTAAATTTATGTTTTATGTATTATGAATGCTTTTAAATGGGTACATTTATTTATTAACTTTCAACATTATGCTTATATAATAAGATTATGGTTAAAGACTAAAATTATGTTTATGTCCGTTTATAAATCCGGCTTTAATGTTCGGCGTTATTTAAATGAGATATTTTCCGTACGATAAATTGGTAGACAAGGTAGAATTGAATGGCCTCCACGTTCACTCAATTTCAATCCTAAAGATTATTTTTATTAGGGATACTTGAAAAATTCAGTTTACAAAACTTAACCAGCCAAGTCTTGCAGAGCAAAGGCAACGAATTATCGATTAATCTCAAATAATTTCTAGACAATCATGGAGAAATATGGTAGACGCATTCTACCATCGATTAGGGTACTGTCAACTCACAAATTGAGCATATTTTGAACACTTAATAACGTAACTATTGTTAAAAAGAGGTCTAATCTATCAATTGTTACGTTTTAATGTAGTTGAAAATAATTAGTATAAAAAAATTTATTGAAACAATTAGGCGTTGGCAGTCTTCTGTTTTATGTATTTAAGACCTTCCAGACTATAAAAAATCATAAGTTTTACATATAGTTGAACTCGTATTGAATAGAAGATTTTAATAATGACTGAATATACAAGGTGATGCATTTGAAAAACCAAAGTTACTAATAATATCAGAGAAACGGCAAATCTGGCAACATTGCAAATATCAAATATGGAATCTCCGTATCCCAAAATAGGTGTATCTCAAATTTTGTACAATTATAACTAGAAATTTACGAGATAATTGGCCGTTTCCAGACTTTTGGGCCACTCTGTATATTAATTATTTGAACATAGAAAGAGACTTTGTGTTATTTTAATTATGACGTTTTTTCTGAACACATGCATACACATAAATGCATACACATTTAATTATTTCCTAGTTTCAAATTGTAAACCTTACGAGCTATTACCAAAATCAGATTAAAAACTTTACATAAAGAAATGTTTTATTTTCTTCTATTCGTAATAACGTCGTGTCCAATAAATCTTTTTTCTCATAAGAGATGCTGCCGTATTCCCTTTGGAGATATAAATCGAGTGAATGCCTAAAGGAATCCACAAAACACATTTTATTTCTCCCAAGAAGGAGGCTTACTAAGCAGGTTTGCGGAGAATACTAGCAAGAAGGGCTTTTTCTGAGTTTCTTAATAATTTTTTTTCATAAATCTTAATAGCAGAAACAGTTGGAAACCACAATGATAGGATTTAGGATTCGATTAAAAAGTTTTAAATTGTTTTTGAGTGAAATTTAGTTTGTTTTTAAATCAAAAAGTTTCAGATTTAAATTTATATTTTAAAAATAAAAATTAAATAATATTAAATTTAAACTACTTTCAGAATTAGAGGACAACTTGTCAGATCTATTCATGTGCAAAGGCATTATGTTGTATTTGTATAGAAATGGTACTGTTTTTAGATAAAATTATCTATTAAATCTTCCTCAGAATCAAAAGATATCACATTGTTATCACCTCAACCAGTTGTATGATGGTACATCAAATATGTACTGACTTTTTTTATTAACTTTTCACCAAATTATTTCAATTCCAATATATGGACAACATTTTATTTCTCTTATTACATCGTGTCCCATATTTACGTTGTGTATTAATTTATTGGCTAGTTTTATGATATCTATCAGTTACTTACATTAGACGAGTGGCGAACCCCTCAAAAATATAACTATCATTTATAACTCGTCTACCTAGCAAGTTTGGTACCAAAATGTGTAATTGTACAAATGTAAATTCTATAAGAGACACTCGTTCATAATATTTATTTAGGTGCTGGTATTAATTTTATACGAAAATAAGTTGTATGTAAAAGTTATCAATTAATATCAATATTGTGTGTGTATGCAATCAAATTACGGTACCTGTGATGATGAACTAACTTCTGCTTCTTCCACAGTGCACTGGGGGACCTCAGGAGGGCAGAATCTTCTTAAAGTTGCGTAGTTCTTCTTCTTAAGGTGGTTCGTAATCATATTTCTTAGCCTTCTATTTTGGCTATATTCGGCATCAAACGTGACTTTAATTCACAGTCGATATGTGGAAGTACATATGTTAAAAGTTACATGACCACACGACGGTGGTCTATTAGGACAAAATGATCTTTATTTCAAAATTAAAAGCATATACTTTTGTAAAATATTTAGATAAGTACATTTTTTTGGGTGCCTGAAAGATACTAAAAAAACCAGATATAATATATAAATTATTTATTTATGTAAGAAATAGCTTTTTGAGCAGAAACCCCGTTCTGTTAGACCACCGACGTGTATCAGAGTGTTAATCCTAAACAATTCAAAGAAGGTGGCTCAGGTGGCCGAAGATCGATTTTTACATGTAAATTCGCTTTTTAATGCCGTCATGGAATGGAAATTTTCTTCGATAAAGTAACTTTTATTTTGTAAAAAGAATGCTGTTTAAAATGGCAGCACAAGCGTTTTAAAAGAAAAAAGAAGAGGAAGACTCGTTTTATAAACTATGGTTTGTCATTGGTTTATTTTCTTTTGCTTTGCTAGATTGTGCAAAATTAGGTAATGGTGAATATGGCGAAAAACAAACGCCAACAACTAAAGTATGCGCAAATAGCATAATTATACGCCGATTGGAACACTGTTGTAGCGCCAATCTGTGGTCGGCATCAACAGCAACACCAGTATTGGCGCCAATCGCTTTAATGTGTACGCAAAAACCGACAGTCCCCGGAAAACTATCAAAGTTGGAGCAAATCATAAAAACGTTGGCACCAACATTG
The DNA here is from genome assembly GCA_918026665.1 of Diabrotica balteata. Classification (NCBI taxonomy): domain Eukaryota; kingdom Metazoa; phylum Arthropoda; class Insecta; order Coleoptera; family Chrysomelidae; genus Diabrotica; species Diabrotica balteata. Next base: position 39,340,649 of record OU898278.1, read on the forward strand.
GCTCCAACACAGTTTTGTCGGTGCACACATTGGACGAACGCTGTTGGGACCAACGTTGGCATCCATGTGTGGAGCCGGCGTAACATTGCTGTAGCGCCAATGTGTGGTTGGCATCAACGGCAACACCAATCTTGGCGCCAATCCCTTTGATGTGTACGCAAAAACTGACAGCCCACGGAAACTTCCCAACGTTGGAGCAAGTCATCAAAACTGCCAACATTGGCTCCAACACAGTTTTGTCGGTACACACGTTGGACGAACGATGTTAAGGCCAACGTTGGTCCCCATGTGTAGAGCCGGCGATACTCAAATGGCGCGTGACAATTATTGTTGACAACGCACTACTTACTCGTATGGTTGATTTCAAAGCCTTCTTTGCGTCAGGCTGATACAATTTAAGAAACGTGGGGAAAAGCAAAAAATGTTCCAATATTTAGTTGTCAGCAGTTTTCGATTATCAAGCAATTAATTAAATAGTAAGCCATATAAAATATATAATTAAAACGCAAAAATAATTAGATTCCACATAAAAATGTTAACTTGATATTTACAATTAAAAAAAATTAAATTAAAGAATTTCGGTAAATTGGCATTATATTTGCTAATTAACTGATTTTTCCAACATAAAGTTGTAACTTGTACTTGTACTGGGCTTGTACAGTGCATGATAAGTGTGTACTGACGCCGAAACCCCTATCGTGATTAAATAATAAAATATTTGTATCTGTAGTTTTATTTACCAAATGAATATTTTACTCAAATCTATCAACTACATATCTTTTTCAACTTTCTCGTTTATAATTCTTATTCCAATAAAAGTTTGCCCGATCTTAGTCTGTCTAATCTTATCCCTTTTATAAAACAACGCATAATACCTTAATTGTTATTGAATTATTTATTTATTTATTTAGGAGAAATCCAGTTAAGCGTTGAAGTTTCTTCATAAATCAGCGTGTCTCTCTATAGAGCTTTGCTAGAGATATAATAATACTCGAGCAGGCTTAATTCTCTTGAGTGTAGCTAATATATTCACGAAAATGAGCAGAAAGGTCGTACATTTCCTTTTGACGGGACAGGCACCCATAAATTCGGGAGCGAATTACTCTGGTTGAGTAATAAAATTTCAATATAGTTGGTTGAACAGTGTAGCTGATTTAATATTATATTTATATGGGATTAAGCCGCAAGTTTGGGTTATGTGGTATGATATAAAATTGTTTAATAAGAAGATCTTTGTATAAAATCGTTTTTTATATCTGTTAAATATAACTAACCATATTAACAGATCTGGAACATCGAAGATAAAGAAATAATATGGAAAAAGAGATGAAACATATAGGAAACGTCTAAAACAATATGACTCACGGTGTATATACGGGTAAGACTATAAAAGAAGACATACCTTACTTTACTTTATCGTGTCCGGACATGTCATTCATAAAATTTCGGCACAATATCGGGCTACGTTTTTTCCATCTTTGTTGGCGAGCCACAAATCTTCGAGGGTACATCGATGAACACAGTTTCTGCATATAAGATGTTCCATATTCTGTGTTTCTCCACAGTCACAGTTCACATCATTCTGGTCGATTTTCCCCCATTTTGCCATGTTTGATTTTACTGGAGCGGCCCCCGTTCTTATCATATTCATAGTTTTCCACGTTTTAAAGTCTAGCTACTGGCCGGTCCATTGAACCTGGGGAAGAGGAAATAACTGAGGCGGTTCATTCTGCGCTGTTCCAAGGAAGCTTTTTCTAGATTTTAGTCGCTTTCGTGTTGAGCTTTGTATATGGCATGCCGCTCGTCCGCGGTCTGTTTATTTTCTCTATGTGCTCTGCAACGCCTCTGCATATTAAGGGTTCTACAAAACCCGCTGCTGTATATAGATTTCAGAGTGGCGTTGGTTTCATATACCCTGTTACTATCCCGCGTGTCTCATTTAGCGCAGTATCAACTTGTTTGGTATGCTCAGATCTGCCCCAAACGGGGCACGCATATTTAGCAGTTGAGAAACACAGTGCCTGTGCCGTTGTTCTTAAAACGCCAGGACGTGCGCCCCATTTATTTTGTTTTAGAGGAATTGAGTCTCAGGGAATTCTTCAGGTAGTACGCTGTCATTGTTTTTAACGCAGTTTCAAGTTTCCCCTCCACTTCTTCAAAACCATTTCCTTGAGTACATCTTTCAAGATCGTCAGCATAGAGGAAGTGCTTTTTGCGCGAAGGTGGAAAGCGCAGACTTGGGTTTTAGAGGGATTGAGTCTCAGGGAATTCTTCAGGTAGTACGCTGTCATTGTTTTTAACGCAGTTTCAAGTTTCTCCTCCACTTCTTCAAAACCATTTCCTTGAGTACATATTTCAAGATCGTCAGCATAGAGGAAGTGCTTGGTTTCGATCGGCGTCGGTTGGTCGTTTGTGTATATATTGAAGAGCATTGGTGTTGCTCCCTGTGGAAGGCCGTTTTTGTGAATTCTCCACCTACTTACTTTACCCTCCAGCATAACGAAACTAAAGGTGTAATTCAATTTAAAATATATTTAAACTAAATCCTATTCATTATAAAATATCCATAATATTTTCCATCGTCATTAATTAATTCTTTGTATAAAGTTTACTATTCACCTTCCTTTTTCCTTTCTCTTAGCATTGGATGTAATTCAAACGTTCTTTTTACTACAGTTGTTCTTTCTTCATCGTTAGGTAGAAGAGCAATTGCACATAATTTTTGTCGCGAAAAGCGAGAACATAATCTTCACCGCATCAAACTGAAACGTTCTATGTATGAAACTGTGAACGCACAGTCCGATTGCTGGACCCGAAACGCTATGTGCCGGAAACTATATGTGCAGGATAATGCCGCGACCTTAAGTTCATACATACAAATTACATGGATACTCAATTCACTACTTTTCAAGAATAACGCAAGAGTAACCGATAATGATAGTAGCTAAATTTTACTCATATCTTCTAATCAAAATCGTTATCTAGTTACGAGTATAATTCTCGATAACTTGTTGGCTCCAAGCAAAATAAACTGCGAGGCATAAGTTAGGGACATAGCTAACTATTGAATAAATAATAATACAACGATTATACAACTGTATAAATCAACAAATCGAAAATTTCTGGGGGAAGTTAGTAGAAAAAGGGTATTATCTCGTGGTTCTCGAAACTTTTACTGCGCCATGACATTTAAGCAAAAAAAGCGACTTTTTTCGTTCATTTTTGTATTGTGAAACATCTACGCATTCTAGATAAAAACTTTCAATAAGCGTCTTTCTTGAAAATAATAAATTAAAATGATATTTTCTAAATTAAAAAATATTTATAAATAAAAAAGTTATTGCTAATTATACCCGAAAGTAAGCATGTTTTTCAATTGTTTATAAATATTAAAATAAACAATAAAAACGTTCAAATCACATTTCATAATGTGAGTTTTCAAGAAGTTACTACAGTTGCGAAAGATGGGCACAATCGGTCAAATAGTCTTTAAAAAATTATGTCTGTTTACCTCGTTTAAGAAAACAAAGGTCATTTTCAAATGGCTGTAAAGGTGTTTTGTCAATACTCTTCTTAACATGCCCCATCAAGTCCCCTTGACGTTGGCGATTTACATGGCGAAACTGTCTCTGTCTCAAGCTATTCTAAAGAGTTGCTCAGCTTTCCTTATTCCTGTCCACTCCCTGATATTCTTTAACCAAGAGGCCTGCTTTCTAATAATTCCTCTGCGTGCTTCGATTTTACCCATCATAATAAGTTGAAGAATATTATATCGGTGTCTTCTTACTACGTGTCCAAAATATGCCATCTTTCTACATTTGATGTTATCAAGCATATGTCAATACTTAGAGAATGTTTTTTGATCTGATTCTCTTTATAAGGTCTCAAATTTTGATGTTTTTTAAAATATATAATAAGTTTTATTTGTTAAATTACAAATAATTGATGCATATCCCGAACTTATGTCGCGCTCTATAGTATCATTGTCATAGAAAATAAGATTTTTTTTCGGACTAAAAACTGCGGTAAGCTTTCCTGGTAGAGAGCAATATTTATCCAATGGGTACAGAAAACAACAGAAATGCCGGTTTGTTATTTGATTCTGACTTAGTTGTGTATTAAAACTAATGTATCAGAACATCACGACGGTAGAAGACTCGTTCAGGGATATATTGTACAAACAAGGTATAAGAAGTAAACCGACAAGAAAAAAATAATAATACGTACAGTAAAATGCAATCAAAACTTCAAATTGTAATCATACTTTTAAGAAAAAAGACTTAAGAGGCCTGTGTACCAGCCATAAAAATGAGTAAACGGGGCATAAAAATGAAGGAAAACGGCTTAACTGAAATAAATAAAATTTTGGGTTTTGCTTCAAAAAAAAAGGCTTTTTATCGCTATGTTTTTATATTTTTGAAAAACCAAAATTTTTTTTTGTTAATTTGAAAATGATACGTTTATTTAAAAAAATGCAACAGTGCGGCGTTTAATATGATTTTTCTTAATACATGAACTAATAATGTATTCAATAAAAATGAATGTAAGTCCTACATTCCATGCTTCAAAATTTTCAAAAAGTAATGACCAAATCAGAAGACGCTCGAACTTTCCAGCGGATCTGACAACGTCGATGTGAGGGAGCCGCCATTAGCGGCACTGTCTGGCTAATGTTTTTGATGTTAGAAAAGAATATATTCCAGTTTGATTATAATTATCGTCTGGCGCGTGCCACCAAATTACGTTCGTCGATTACAGAGTTGGCTGTCGGGATTTTTAGTTTTTTCGTATATTGTGTTAGTTGTTGTGTTCTTTCTAATTATATTAATTAATAATTTTCTGTTGTTCATTGTGTGAGACTAAGTGTAAAAAGTAGTGTGAAAAACAGTTTTAATTATACCATGGGTCGCGTACATCGAGCAATAAGACAAACGAGGGAATCTAATCGTTATGAAAAGGAGACCAAAAAAGTAGGAGCGATTAATTACAGGGACCGATCCGTCAACTGCGCATGTGCAATCTTTGAAATGACATCAAAAGTGACAATCTCCAAACTAAAAAAATCTGAGCAAATTTATAAAAACTATTTAGGCATACAAATCGGAAATTTTAAAATATTTATTAGAGGAAAGTGCCCAAATGTGGACCATCCTCCTAAAGCGGACCCCTACCTTTCTTGGTACGTTTTAATTTAAATCGTGGCAGCAATGGGTGCAAATGGTATATTAGAGTTCCATGACTGAGTGGTGAAGGGCACAAGCCGGCTACGTCACTTATTGCTTGCCAGTCGCCTTGCACGTGTGTTGGTTGTGTGGAAAGTTTTTACGTTGTGTTATATTTTTTATTATTTCTTCGAGATATTAGCAGGTAAGCTATTCAATCTATATATTATTTTAAATAATAGGGTTTGGGCTCATTGTTTCTCACTAATATAGTTCATATAATGGTGTGGTTAAAAAATTATGACATTATTAAAATGTATGCTATAGTCGCTTAAACCGGACCCCCCGTGTTATGACGATGAATGAATCACAAGTTAATGCAGAGTTTTACCGAATCAACCGTCAACATCTTCGGCAGGTCAAGGTAATCCTGTGTTACCATCTACATCTGACAATCCTCATAGTCCAAAATCGTCTATGATAAGCCCGTTTGAAATTACTCCTATTCCAAAAATCAAAAAAAGGACCACTAATAGGGGACGGAAAGCCTGCAGTTCAACAATCATCACAGCTTCTCCTTATAAATTCAAGTTAATGGAATCTAAAAAAGCTAAAAAAGCCATGAAAACTGAACAGCAAGAACGTGATCAAAGTTTCAAAGGCAACCGCGGCATAAACGGTTGTTCGACAGCAGGCCCTTCTAGAAAAGGGAAAGAGATAGTAAAAAGATGTCTAAATTTTAAGAAACAAGAATCAGACACAGAAGATGAAATCAGTGTCTATTCTGGAACATCTGAATTTGACATTATTCCGGGAATGTCACCAACTAAAGAGGATGACGCTTTGTGCATGTTTTGTAACAGAAAATATTCGGAAGATTGTAAAGGCAAACTTTGGGTCTTGTGCATTATGTGTTCGTTGTGGGCTCATGTGGATTGTGCTGAGGCTGATAAGGATGCCTACATATGCGATTTTTGCAGATAAATTAATAATTTTGCTAAATATTTTTGTATATTTTATGTTTTTATATTCGAAATTGTTCCAATATACGTCTATTTAGAAAGTAGATCATGTTTTCTTTTATTTAATACTTTTTTTTTTAATTATTGGTACAACTTTGTTAATAATTTTTAAGGGGGTCCACTTTTAGCAACTATTTTCCGAATTCACCAAAGGCTAGATTTTGGAAAATACATATTTTTTATATTAATTTTTAATTATTAATAATGAAAGTTTAGTATAAATGAATTATAACATTATGAAGTAAATGGTATGTACTTTTATAATTTTCCATTATAAATCCATTAGATTTTTCATCAGATGATAGTCTTGCAGATCCAAATTTTGTCCCTGCGAAGGATGAAAAATATGATAGCTTTGCTGCGGACAGCGATATAGTAGAAAGAAAAAAAAGAAGACCCAATTCAGATGAAGATATAAATAATACTGCAGTAGACAAATATAACTTAGACGGGCAAGTCCACGAGAAAGTTAAAAAACGCACGAACAAAGAAACGAGAAAAATGAGACAAGAGAGACGAGAAAAACGAAATTTTGGTAAGGCGTATGTTACAAGAACTGGAAAAGAGATTAAAGAAAAAACTATGCAAGAACTGAAATTATCTAGAAATAAGTGCAAGGAAAAAATAAAGGACGAATTTCGCTTGCAACTTTTTAAAGAATTCTGGGAAATGGGAAGCTACAATCGTAGGTTAGAATATATAGCTGCTCTCATGGATGTTAAAGAGAAGAGTTCTATGCGAATAAGGTGTTCTGACCCAAGCAAACAACGGTACCGACAGCATACCATAATTTATCATTTCCCTCTTCATGGCGTTCGTTCTGTTGCTTGCAAGGACTGTTTTATGAAAACTTATAATATTAGTAAGAAATTCATAGAAGTTATAGTAGCGAAAAAATGTTCTCAAATATCAGGCGTAATGACATTAGACCAACGAGGATATCAATACCTATATCAATACCTAACAAAAGATTTAGATCCTAAAGTTGAATACGTAATAATGTATTCAGACTGCTGTCCTGGCCAGAATAAGAACAGGTTCATAACAGCAGCTTGCTTAATTGCTTTACAATGCTCTGCAAATTTAAAAATTATTGAACACAAGTTTTTACTATCAGGCCATACACATATGGAGTGCGATACGGATCATAGTTTAATAGAAAAAAAGAAGAAAAAATTTAGTAGTCAAATAGAACATTTTGGAGGAAACGTCAATTTTTAGTTACAGAAATGCAGCGCTCTGCGTTTCTTAATTTTGTTGGCTTATTTAATTCTGTATTAGTTAACCGCAAAACTGATACTCAAAATAACAAGATAAACTGGAGACAATTTTGTTGGTATGAAAAATCTAACCAGTTTCAATACAAGTTGTCCTTTGACAAAGAAGAACCTTTTAAGACCGTAGATTTAGAAAAGAGGGGAAAAGCAGCTATAAATTTATTACCCAAGGAGGCATATAACAAGCCTGTGCCGATAACGATAGAAAAGAAAAAGCACCTGATGGACTTACTGCCGTATATATCAGAATCACTGTGGGACTTTTACAAAAATCTACCCACAGATAAAGACTTAGCTGATGTGCTCCCGGATTCATCAACTTCTGGCGACGATTAAAAGTTTGAAGTATCTTGTAGCTAGATTTGTATGCACAAGTAATTTATGTTTAATGTTTTTAGTACATAAATATATGTAGCACTTAAGTAAGCTTGTATTAACGTAATAAAATTATCCATTATCCTGTGTTATCGTTATTATGTTCAACTACAAAGGGGGTAAATCATGTGAGTATTTGTGAAAAACGAGGTAAGTCAAATAAATATCGTTTTAAACATATTTTTTTCCCAAATACTCAGCAAAAAAATCTTAATACATGTAGGAAAAGTACATGTAAAAACAAATTTCAAGTAGATTATCATTCAAAACATCTGTAAAAAAACATCATTTTTTTGTAAAATTTTAAATAGTGTTTTTCTCGTTTTCACATTTTATGACTTGTCCCCCTTTTCACGCGCAACAGCGACATATATTTATTACCTAAAAAGAAAAATTAGACAGTCAATACAAGTTTTTATAAAAGCTCCTATCAAGAAAAAATATAAAAATTTTCCCTAAAAAATACAATTACATTTGGGTATGTATTACAATTTTTGCTTTTATTTTTCAAAGACATTTCACTTATCATACATTATTTTTGATGACAAAATAATGTAGATATTTGTAGGCGAAGAAACTCAAACTACTGGAGTTCAAAATAAACTAATAACACACAAAACAACCTTTATTATATTTTAGTATATTTTTAAGTAACAATTGTATGTGATATTTGTATTTTAATTAAAAAAAAAAAATTAAATTTTGTAATCGCGCATTACGCCGAAACGTACGAAGTCTTTAAAAAATAAAAATGTTAATACTACAAAAAAGAAAAAAAAATTCATTTAGCCTAGGATTTTTCAACAAAATTAAAATTTATTTATAAGAAATTTTCACCATTTTACTTTATATTATAATCCTATTCTCACTACACGGCGGTTTACTCAGTCCGTTTGCAACGAAAATAAAATAAACCCCGTCCTGCTGTGCGAGTCTTCGTATGTTGATCCCCACGTTGCCACATGCTACAATTGCGTTTCAAAGCGATGGCTCGGCGTAAATCTCAAATTCGACCACGCGGTCGACTACATACTCCTCTTAAGGATAAAAACGCGAAAAAGCTTTTTAAACTCCGCTCCTACTCTTAATTTTAGGAAAAGTCTCTGAAAGCAAATCTTATTAGTTTAGTGAGTTAACCACTAATTCAAACAAGTAAAACTGCAGTTTTATTTAAAAAATAAACTGTAGTTTTATGACCGACTAAAGAGACCTGTTTCTGACATGAACTTCGTTAACGGAGTGTACTTCCAACAAATCTAAATTACTGCTAGACAGTAATTGAATAAGTTTACCCGTATGAAGATTTCGTCTTCAACTTTGGGGAGTTTTGGTATAATTTGCGTTTCAAGGGATAAGAAGGGAATCACGAGGCGGCGTATAATGAAAACAAGTATTATGTAAGGTAACGAAATGGATTGTCTTTGAATTTTTAATAAGACAAGAACAATTTTTTCTAAAATTCCATCAACAATATATTCCGTTTTTGGTGTAGGGGAGGCTACCCATTTTTGATTTTGGTGCTCTAGTTCTCCACAGATATCCTACCCAATTTCTACCTTCACCTCCACGAAGTATCATGGTCATACGGGTGAACCCTGGTAATCTGAGTAACCCTACTTGAGATTAGGTATTCTTCTTCTTGATGTGCCTATCCGTTACGAATGTTGGTGATCATCATGGCAATCTTTATCTTATCTTCTTCTTAGAGTGCCGTCTCCCTACAGAGGTTGGCAATAATAATGGCTATTTTTATTTTAGAACTTGCTGCTCTAAATAAATCAATCGATTTACATTGATACCAATCACGTAGATTCTTTAACCATGAGTTCTGCCTTCGGCCAACAGATCTTCTTCCTTGAATCTTATCTGTAGCAGCGTTATTCATTTCGCATAATATGTCGGAAGAATTGTAACTTTCGAGAGTTGGTGGTGATCAGTACCTCTCGGTTCTTATTCAATCTTCTGAGGACATCCTCATTTGTGACTCGGTCAGTCCACGGGATCTTAAGTATTCTCCGATAAAGCCACATCTCAAATGCCTCCAGTTTTCTGCACATATTTTCGTTCAAGGTCCACGATTCAAGACTAAAAAAGGACAGAGAGGACGTAGCATTTCAGCATTCGTACTTTTGTATCAAGAGAGAGGTTGTGACGAATAAATCTTACAAATAGGGCATACTATGGACCCAAAAGCATTTCCACTCAAGAAACATTCAAAGAAGAACTAAAATTATTATATACAAAACATTGCTGAGGCCGGTCCTCACATATGGAGCAGAAACATGGACTCTAACGCAGAAAGATGAAAGACTTTTGGGAATATTTGAGCGTAAAATACTCCGCAAAATATTTGAAGCTGTAAACGACCAAGGGCAGTGGCGCAGAAGATATAATTTTGAATTGTATCAGCTATTTGATGAGCCAGATGTCATAACGTTCATTAAAGATGGGCTGGAAACATAATACGAATGCCAGAAAATACGATTGCTAAAAAGCTAACCACAGGAACACCTGTAGGAAAAAGATGCAAAGGCCGACCGCGAATTAGGTGGTTAGATGGAGTTGAAACCGACTTACGAATATTAAAAATCAGAAGATAGCAACATGTTGCCAAAAACCGAACAGAATGGCAACGAATCTTAGAGCAGGCCAAGATCCACAGAGGATTGTCGAGCCAAAGATGATGATGGGAGGTTGTGACTCTTGAAGAAGGCCCCCATCCGATTGAAGGTGGATCTAGCTTTTCCGATGCGTGCTCTAATCTCCTGGATGTTGGTCCATTCTTCATTTATTATGGTGCCGACGTAGTTGTAGTGCGTCACTCTTTCTACATTGGATTGGTTGACGTAGAGTTGATCTTCTGTTATCCTTTTCTTGCTAATTATCATAAGTTTTGTCTTCTTAACGTTTGTAATACGTGATTTTGTTCATAAGAACTTGTAGGTCTTCTAAATTGTCCGCAAATACTGCATCTGCATACTACATCTGCATATATGATGTTGTTTAGCCGGTAATCATTTAGTAGGATACCTTTTTCAGTTTCGTGCAGGCTTCGATAAAGATTCTTTCAAAGTACAGATTGAGGATTAGAGGAGACAAAATACAGCCTTGCCTCACTCCACGCATGATTTTCAGATAGTCAGTGTGTTCACCTTCAACTCTAAGATTTGGTGTCTGATTCCAGTAAAGATTTTTAATTATTTTCAGATCTCGGTTGTTAATTCCTGCTTCTTTTAGTATTTGCATTATCTTGGCGTGCTGTACTGGATCAGACGCTTTCTCGTAATCAACCAGACATGCCTATACGTCACAGTTGACGTCTCTGCATCTCTGGAATAAGACTTGTACTGATAACAAAGCCTCTCTAATACCAACAGCATTTAAGAACCCGAACTGGTTGGGGGAAATTTGAAAACATACAGCTTGTAGACTCTCTTATGAATTATCTTTAGTAACGTTTTTAGCAGAATATCTTTGCGATTATTGCTATTGATTCGTCGTCCATTAGTTTGAGTAGTTCTGCTTGTATATTATCAGGACCTGCCGCGTTGCCATCCTTTGACTGTGTTATTGCGGAATAAACTTCCAGCGGTAATATTCTTGGTCCATCATTTACCTCTTCTACTGGCTCAAAGATGTTATCCCTTTGATCTCCAAATAGTTTTTCTAGATATTCTTTCCACGTTCTTATTTTACTCAGTTTGTCCAAGATGATGTTTCCGTCAGAATCAGTTATATTGTACATTGTGACTATCGTACTTTGACTGCAGAGTCTCAATTTCTTCGCACCTTTCCCTTTCTTCTCTTTCTTTCGTTTATCTGATTTTTGTTCTTCTTAATATATTTATGGCTTTATATTTGTCTGGGTCATTTTTGGCTTTTCTTCTCTCGTCGATTATTTTCAGGATCTCATCTATCATCCATGATTTTTTCTTCATTAATCTATCTGTCTTTAAGTGTTTATCCTTTAATTGGGTAGGGGTAGGAGATTAGGTAACCAACCTTAATGGAAGATAGGGTCATGGCTGACGAGGAAATGAGCATTCTGGTCAACAGTTTCGGGCGGATGAGCTGGTAAGTGAAAGAGCTCTTGTCCTGAGACTGACAAAGCGGTCTCAAAGGCGGATGAACCATAAATGGTAAATGTATATAGCATGGCATAATGATCCAGAAGGCAAGGACAAAACACTACATTAAAGATCCCTAAAGATATATCAAAAAATTACTAATGGAGAGTCAAGAATAAACGTTTCTGAGTGCCTGGCGTCTCTTAAATGGCACAGGGGTGCGAAGAATCCCCGGGCGGAAAAACAAAATACAGTATAGCCCAAAAATAAAGAGTACTGAATTGTAATTATGTTATTGTTTTAAAAAATACATATTATTGACACTTTATAACATGTTCTAAATGAGCTCCTCCTGTCTCAAGACAGACTTCATACCGATATTCCAGATTTGTCGTAATGTTATGAAATAAAGGTTGTCTCAAGTCCGCGAAGAAGGCTCTAACGGCATCCTTTAACTCATTGGTGGTTTGTGGTGCCCGTACAGCAGTTTTAGCCATGCACCAAATGTATGCGTATGGAGATGTTAAGTCTGGAGAATTTGTAGGATAAGGGAAGTCAGTAAATCGTGAAATGGATTTGTTTGGTCCCTGAACAAATTGACGAACTGCAACAAAAGTATGGCATTTTGCCTCATCCTGCTGGAAAAATAGGTCTCGAAATGCCAAATTACGTGCACGACAAAATTGACGTAGATCAGGGATAAAGCGTTTTAAAATTTGTATGCACCTCTGTTGATTAAGTGTGACTTTTGTACCATTTTCTTCGATAAAGCATGGACCAATGATTCCGTGTATAAATAATAATATTCCAATAATAATATTGTTGGAATTATATTATTGGAATAATAAAATTATTCCAATAATAAAAGATATGAAAGATCAAAAAATCCCCGGGGGAGCGGCATTGTGGCAGAGGACATAAAATATGGAGGAGAGGCCTTAATAAACAAACTTGATGAGCTAATACTAGAAGTATGGGATGCCGAAGAAATGCCTCAAGAATGGAATAAGTCGATTATAATTCCTATACACAAAAAGGGAGATAGAACTGAATGCGCAAACTATAGAGGAATATCCTTATTAGAGGTAATTTATAAAGTACTCGCCATACTAATTAAAAAACGATTAGAAATGTATATAGAGAAAAATCTAGGAGAATACCAGGGAGGATTTCGGAAAGAAAGATCAACAACCGATCAAATTTTTATGCTAAAACAAATCCTGATCAATTGCTATGTATACAACATTTCAGCACAAGTACTTTTCATTGATTACAAAGCTGCCTACGATACAATAGACAGAAACAAGTTAATAAAACACTAAAAGAATTCCAAGTGCCAGAAAAAATAATAAGATTGGTAAAAATGACAATTAGACAAACCATTTGTGCTGTGAGATGCAACGGTACAGTCTCAGAAGAATTTGAAGTGAAAAAAGGTGATCGCCAAGGAGACCCGTTGTCTACATTGCTATTCAATATAGTTCTAGAAAAAATTGTAAGGGTTAGTGGGATAAATAGGTCCGGAACTATTTTATACAAGGAGCACCAATGCTTAGCATACGCTGATGATGTGGTTCTCATTGCAAGAAATGGAAAAGAACTATCAGATATAACAAAAAGACTGATTCGGAAAGCTCTAAAATGGGACTGAAAGTTAATATTAATAAATCGAAGTACATGGAGATCTCGAGAAAAAAGAAATAAACACCAGGGGATCCTTTAAATTGGAGGTGGAGGATGGATCAGTTGTAGAATTCGAGAAGGTGGATGAATATATGTACTTAGGTACTCTTATTGATCAAACATGTAAGGAAGAAACTGAAATCAACCTGAGACTGACCAAGAGCAACAGGTGTGCTGGAGCCATGAGCAAAATAATTAAGGCCAAAGATATATCTCGTAATACAAAAATAAGAGTATACAAAACTATAATTAGACCCACAATGCTATACGCTGCCGAGACATGGACTATGAACAAAACCATACAGAATACATTGGAAGCATGGGAAAGAAAGATACTTCGCAGAATATTTGGTGGAAAATTAGTAGAGGGAGAATGGAGAAGACGAACTAATGCAGAAGTGTACCATTTGTATGCTAACCCTACAATAACAAGAGTGGTGAAAAAACGTAGACTAGAATGGCTCGGTCATCTAGAAAGAATGCAAGGTGATAGACTAGTCAAGAATATTGCTTGGAGAGTACCTGAGGGAAAAAAAGAGAGGAAGACCAAGAAAGAAATGGAGAGATGCAGTGATGGAAGATGTCAGAGAGATGGAATCAGAGATTGGAAGCTGTTAGCTAAGAATAGAAAACGATGGAAATTATCCATCCAGCAATGGGCCTAAAAGGCCTGTTAACGCTGTACATACATACATACATACAATTAATTGGCCATCGATGATGTAAATCCATAATATCGTGTGTACTTATAGCAGGTTTCTTTATGCTGTTTCGGGCTTCGTTTTATAGTATTGGCATAAACAAAGAAGTATACTTCTTTTCCTATGGCAGTAGTTTGTAAAACGAGAGCTTAATCACGTTGTAGGAATTAAGGGGGAAAGTATAAGACGTTATGTTATGTTATTTATGAATTACGTATTAAGCAGTTGTTTAACATAATTGTATTAAGTTTTAACAATGGAAGCAAGTGTGTTGAAAATTAGTGGAAAATGGGAAATAAAAAAAAAAAAGAAAACTGAGATCAAGAGGCAGAAATGGCAAAAGCATAGGTAATAGATAAAAAATAAATTACGTTGTTCGTTACCTAACTCATTTTTTGTTTTTCGTATCGTGATAGCGATCCTCATTTGGAAAAGAGTTTGCAAACATAAAATCTCTACTTATCACTGCAATAGCATTGTTGAAAGTCATCACCTCTGGTAATGAACCACCAATACCAGAGGTGACGACAAACGAAGAAATAAATATTGAGGAGGAAGAGGTAAAGAAAGCATTAACGAAATGGAAAATTACACAGGAATTAATTTATTAAACACTACACTAAAATTAACAACCAAAGTGATAACAAATAAACTGCATGAAATTATACCACGCTCAGAAAAACAACAAGGTTTTAGGTCGGAAAGATCATGCACCTATGCTATATTTAAAATAAGGCAAGTTCAAGAAAAAACGTTAGAATACAACAAACCGGCATATCTATGTTTCGTGGAACTTAAGAAAGCATTTGATTGGGTCAAATTAAAGGACGTTATCGACTTATTGTACGCAAGAGAGATATCTATAGAAATAATCAAAATGATCGAATATATCTACTAAAATAACATAATAAAAGTAAAAGTAAAAGAACTAACTGACCCTATTAAAGGTGCCAATTGGATAATACAGGGAGATTCTGGGAGTCCTCTATTGTTCAACCTCGTTATGGATGAAATAATAAAAAAATTAAGAAAACAAAAAAGATACCAAATGGGAGAAAAACAATTTAAAAAAATCTGCTATGCAGACGACGCAATACTACTCTCTCAAAGTGAATATGATTTACAACGTATGCTGCACCAATTTAATAAAATCGCCAGAAACTTTACATATTAATTTCCCCAAAAAAGACAAAAGGCATGGTTATAGCAGCAAAACACTTAGAACAATTGATGACAAAACACTTTGGTACAGAGCTAGAAGTACATATATACGACGTAGATGCAAGGTGGAGAACATCAAGGACTGGGTAAGAAATAGAACAGTAGATTGGAACGATTATATAAGCTAAATGGCAACAAACTGCCGTTTTTCCAACCACATTACTAATCTATATTTTACCGGAGGTCATATCAGTGCTGTATACAGCAAACAAGTCGCTTGGGTTTTAACCCCTCAGGTTTTACCCACAACAATTCTGCATTGCCAGAAGAGTTGTGTAGCCTAGTTGGTAATATTATTATGTGTATTTAGATTGGACTTGGAATCAAAGATCACCCCAAATATTTTGCCGCACTGATCTAACTACTTCCTCACCATACTCACCCAGCTTCCACTTATTTGTGTAGATAATTAGTTTGTATTAGTTTGTATTAAAAAAGTTCACAGAAAGGATCTCTATTGGCCACTATTTCTCCATTCCATAAGGGTGTTGACTCTCCTTGAAGCTTCCTTTCGTTGGCTTAAGCTGATAGCCCCTTCATGCGTTTCTAGCGATAACTTGAGCATTGAAGCATTTGCGTTATTCATCTGTATGCTGTTTTATCGGGCTTAGTTTTTGTCTTCATACGAGATCTTTACGCCCGATTAAGGTAGTATCAAATGCACATTTAGTCTCTAATATAGATTGAATAAATTGATATGAATGATTTTCCAGATTATATTGCATTAAATATGCAAATACGAAGTAGAAACTAAACTGTAAACATATTCATATCGTTATCGTGTAAGTTATTAATAAATTTTCAAGGAAAGTGGAAAAGCAAGGAACGTATTATCGGTGCCGGCGAAACGTTGATTAAAATCAACGACTTTCGCCGTGTTGAATAAAAATGTTGCCTTTTTAATAAATGTTCGACCGTGAATAGCCTTTCAGGCGACTCGGCTGATGCACGCAAATTAAAAATAAATGCTTCAGACACGCCGAAAGAAAGGTTAAAAATACTGTCAAAGCCTTTTCCAACTTCTTATCCGTGTTAAGGAAACAATTGAAGTATGTGCTAACGTACGAAAAGTATGTAATTATGTTATTACGTTGTAATACAAAAGAAATTCTTTAGCGTTATTTAAATTAGGAATCTGTAGAAAGGACAAAGAAAACAGATGCATAGGAGCACATGGATAAGCCGCAGAAGGAACGAGTTAATCCTCCGGTATTAGTCGGTAAGATAATGTTTTATGGATGAGATGTCGTGCTCACGGCATTTCTTGGTCACATCTGAATAAGAATACAAGATTTTACGAATTCAAGAACCGAATAAAATTAAAATATTAGAAAAACAATTAAGATTACTTTAGCATTTTCAAAAAAAATAAGATTGTTTTTTTTTTGGGTTACAAGATGTAGTTAATCTTTTAGAACTAGGGGGACAATGATATACCTAAAACAAAAAAAAAATCTTTGAAATTCCAGGCTTTTTCCAGAACCCTACAAACTTTTTATAAACTACTACCCTCCATCGCATAACTATGTGCTGGAAAGGTACAGATTAATGATTTTTCTTTTGATTTCTTTTCATTTTTAGTCACTTACAAATGTTAAAAAGTTTTAGTCTAGTCTATATTCCATCAAACTAGGAAATTACAAGAAAAACTGCAAGCTTCGTGGATTATTACCTGGAATACTTTGGGCCGGAGAAAGGTGTTTTCCTTTAAGTGGCTCTAAAATGTGTTAATTTGTCATAATCATAAACAGGTCGGTCATCCGTAATACCAGTTAATTTTAATTTCTCGATTAGTTTTAAATTAGTAACAGCAGTTCAATTTCCTCAATAAAAAGCATTCATAAGAGATTTTTTTTATTTAAGAAGTAAAACAAAATGTTTGAAGGTGGATTGCAAAGTTTTAAATTTATAATAAGATCTCAATCACTTTCTTGAAAAAGACTTTAATTGCACGCAGCTTAACTTCAATAATTTTCATACTCACTCCAAAATTTTTACCATTTCTATAAAATAATATATCGAGAAAAAATGCAAGTCCCACTTGATGCGCAGCAAAATTACAGGAAACTGTTGTAACCGTTTATTCATACGTTGGATCACGGTGTTGTTTGTACCATAATGGATATAGGAAATTCTGAGCATGCGGCGGTAGCACCACATTTCGAAGGCTTCTAATCGTTTGGATGTTGCCTCCGTTAAGGTCCAGGCTTCGACTCCATATCAAAGGGTAGAAAATACATAGCATCTCAAGACTCGTGTTCTTATATCAATGTTCAGGTGCATACTACATAAAATCTTCCTGAGGCGATTGAAGACAGTTCTCGCCTTTTCTATATATCTTATTTCCTGTGAGTGGTCCCATTCCGTATTTAGGCTGCATTCAATGTAATTTTGTCGACTATTTTCAAGGATTCATTATTAGCTGTGAATTGGTGCTGTAAACATCGTTTACTTACTACAAGAATTTTGGTCTTCTTACAGTTTAATTTCATGCCGTATCTGTCACAGGCTTCCACTACAAGGTCTATTAATTTCATTATTGATTTTTATATCTTCTCTTAAACCATCAATAGCTTCCCTGAACAGCATTTCCGAGTAAGTATTGAGCAACATCGGTGACAAAATGCAGCCCTGACGTACTCTAATTCATTCTAATACTAATTTATTTTTATAGGAACATCCCGTCAAAACCATTACCTTTTGTGCTGTTCCCTTCTTGGATTTTGGATCATGCTTCGGTATCGGGGAAATTGAATTAATTGAAATGTTAAGTTTTGAACTTGCTTCACAAATTTTTTTAGTAGGCTTAGTGAGTGTAGTAGTTATAGCTAAACTCTCTTTAGGACTAGGTAGTTCAGGTCACATTATTTCGTACTCTACATTAGCTCCTGTTGTAGACCTAAGTGGTTCGTTTTTATTTGCTCTTCATTTTCACCATCTTCCCGGTTTTCACTGCCGTTACGGTCATTTAAATTTTCTGCCGCACAAAAGTCATCATTTTTGAAAACCGTGCCATCAAAAGGCCACACTCCACTATTTCGGAAACAATTGACTGCAATTTCAATGCTTGTTGTTCTCCCATAAGCTTCAGAAATCAGCCAGCTACATGAAGTTGTAACACATAATCTGGGGTTAGAACGAAGCCACTTTTCAACTGATTGAGTGTAATATTCTTTGAAAGCCTTAACTAATGATCTATCCAATGGCTGCACGCGATGGGTCGTTTGCCAAGTTAATTGTAGCATTATTACACCGTGTTTTCCAGCACGTAAAATTGTTTTGAGATTATTGGGGCGCCTTGTATGCCCATCCAGTACCAATACTTTTTTTTTTCTTCTGTTGGGTTTACAGAATCAATAGAATTCTGGAGCCATTTTACAAAGAGATCACTAGTCATGAAGCCTGATTATGATATCTCAACCATACTCCCTGGTCGAACACCAACCGTCAAATCATTGTTCATTCGCATACGCCTAAATATAAGTATAGGTGGAACGTCAATTCTTGAAGCACTCTCACAGCAAACAACTGCCGTGTTGACTCCATGTTCTCCACCGAACACTGACCCAACTTGTCTATTACCTTTTTGTGTGAGAACCTTTTGGCATTTATTCTACACAGTGCTGACACCCGTTTCGTCAACGTTAAATATGCGAGTTTCATCAATATTATTCTTATCAACAATTTTTTCGCGCATCATGGACGTTGCTTTTCGGATTCTTTATTAACATTATGTGGTATTTGATTTCTCTCGATGATTTGAAATGCAAGCCATCGACGATCATTGATCGTGAGGCTAACCATCAACGTCTCCAGTTTTAAAATGTGATCAACTAGCTTCTTCTCCACTGCTGTTGGAAACACACTGCCTCTGTCAAAAGCCTGCGTTTCTTCATTTACTTTGACATTGGTCCCCTTAAGGTGACGGAGCAAGGTACGCTTAAGGAATCGTTAGTGCCTGCAGCATTCATTTAATCCATTACGAAATGTTTGAAGAGCCCGGCTCATGTCGTCTACAAGTCCCATATATTCCTTTGGGGATCTAAAACACACAAGAACGGTGTGTGATATTTATTTATTTTTGAAATAAGTAGGTCTTAAATACCCAATGGTATCTAAAATTGTACCGGTACAATATAGACAACTCGGCGTGATACAATATGGGAAGCTTGCCCTTTATGTAAATAAACTACGATTCCTAACCTAAAAATGGTCCGACAAAAGGAAACAACTCAGTTTTATACACCTAAATACATGCTTTTCTTGTATTTATGAATGAAAATGGTTTGCATATACCTTTACAGATGCTGTAATCTTACGTATGGAACTAGAAAACTATACTGAAACACCATGGAATACAAAAACTTCGATAAAAGAAAATCGTCAAATGTGAACGTTGTAAAACTTCAGCACTCAACTCTAGGTAGTAACTAGAATACAAAAACTTCGATAAAAGAAAATCGTCAAATGTGAACGTTGTAAAACTTCAGCACTCAACTCTAGGTAGTAACTAGTTCCACTAAACGATATAAGAGCGATCTGGCTTCCTCTTCTTCTTCATGTGCCTTGTCCGTTCCGAACGTTGGCAATCAACATGGCTATTCTGACTTTGTTTACGACAGATCTGAATAGTTCAGCAGATGACAATCCAAACCATTTCCGCAAGTTTTGGAGCCACGAGTGTCTTCTCCTTCCTGGACCCCTTCTGCTGTCTATTTTCCCTTGAACGAGCAGCTGCAGTACTCTATATTTATTATGTCTCATAACGTGACCCAAGTCTTCCAACTTTCTTTTCTTTATACTTATTCCTACCTCTCTCTCTTTACCTATCCGGCGTAGTACCTCTTCGTTGGTCACGTGCTCAGTCCAGGATATACGTAATATACGTCGGTAAGCCCACATTTCGAAGGCCTCTACTTTTTTCATCAATGTTGCGGTCATTGTCCACGCCTCCATTCCATAACAAAACCGGGAATACATAACATTTCAGAAGTCGAATTTTTGAGAGAGTAGGGTGAGGCTTTTAGAGGTGAAAATTTGCTTCATGCTAGTGAACGATGCTCTTGCCTTTTCTACTCTTATACGTATTTCCTTCGCTTGATCCCAATTTGAGTTAACTATTGTTCCCAAGTATAAGATGTACGAATCCACGTGTTCAATTCTTTCATTGTCTAATATCAGTTGCTGTGGTGGTTGTTGGGTTTTGCTTACTAACATCCATTTGGTTTTTGTGATATTTAGTCTGAGTCCGTATTGTGCACTTGTTTTTTGTATCTTACTCATTAGGCAACTCAGTTCCTCCATGCTACTTGCTAGAATCACAGTGTCATCAGCATACCTTATGTTATTAATTATTTCTCCATTTATCTTTATGCCTTCTGTGCTTTCCTCCAGCGTTGACTTAAATACTTCTTCTGAGTATACATTAAAGAGAATAGGAGACAAGATACAGCCCTGTCGTACCCGTTTCTTGATCTCAATTTTATTGGTCAATGTAGATCCTACTTTCACTTTAGCTGTTTGACCCCAATAGAGACTCGCTATTGTTCGAATGTCTCTGTAGTCGACTCCGATCTTATGGAGAACTTCAATTATCTTTTCGTGCTTTACGTTATCGAATGCTTTTGCGTAGTCTATAAAGCATATGTACACGTCTTAGTTCATATCTCTGCAGCGCTGGATGAGTACCTGCAGACTAAAAAGTGCTTCTCTTGTCCCAAGGGAATTCCGAAACCCAAACTGCGAGTCTACAATGTTATCCTCGCATTTTTTGCTTATTCTGTTGTAAATAACCTTGGTGTATGCCTTCGAAATGTGGTTAATTAGACTTATTATTCGATGTTGATCACAAGACTTTGCTTTTGGTTTTGTCGGTATGGCAACAAAAGTTGACTCTAACCATTCTTCAGGAAACTCCTCGCTGCTATAAATATTCTTAAAGAGTCTGACGAGTGAGTCTAGAAATTGACAGTTTGTTTCGCACAGCATTTTTAATACTTCCCTGGCTTCCTCATAAAGGATAAATACAGCGGTAGCGGTGGTACCATATGGGCGTCGGTACAATTTCGGCTACTTTCTACTAAGTATTAAAGTTTCCATTCTACCGAGGCTTTTGATTAGGTCCTTTAGCAAATTGTTTTTATTCACACAACTATTCCCGGTGAAGTTTAAACAAATACTCAACTTTGTTATAAGTTCGTGTGGTTTATTTTTGTCTGCAAGCTTTTCAAGTTGTTCGGATATATTCGTTTAATAGCCTATTGTTGCCTTCCTATTTTTTTGGAGAACTTCGAGTAGTTATTTTTTTATATAGAGAGATGTTCTTTAAGGCACGTGTTTCAGATCTGTCCTGAATTGTGTTAACACAATCACTTCGCCACCTGAGTTAAACTGAAACTGAACAGTCAACTGAAATGACCGTGTAAAATACCTTTTTCGTTTATAGTGACCTTAACACGCATCGTTTGTAGATTACGTCATCCATTTTCTGGATAACGAAGCAGTATAACTATGTGCCAGTTATATTTACAGAGCCGTAAGCCCTAATACTTTTCCCCCACACACCCCCTCTAAACACAATGCATGAAAGTTGTAATGCCGTTATACATAGAGTCATAAATCACGTGTACCTACATATTCTCTGTTTGATAACTATATGACCGTGATACGGCTTTGATAAAATCCAGCATACGATCGATATATTTACTTTGGTATGAAACTGAATGAGATTTGTTTTGTGGTGACGGCTTGTGTAATCCTCTTGTAGTCGATGCAACGACGTGCATTTTTAATGGAACTTTCAGCAGATTGTGTCGAGGTTTACATCACCGACCTGATTAATTTCAACGTGAATGAGGACGAAGTCCTAAAATTATTTAATTTCACAGTCAAATAATAACGGATCTAAAATATTATTCAATAATTTAAGTAATTATTATTTAAATGGGAATAAGCTACAATTACAGCTTAAAGTAAGTTTATTGACGTTTCAATTTCCACTTCGGAAATCGTTCTCAAAATACAAACATTAGTAAATTAAACAAATTTTGTTTTTTTGTTATTTGATGAAAAATTCTTTTAATAATTTAATTTTATCTGACTCATTTATATTGACAATTCAGACATACATTATAAATTTTAAAGTAGACGACTTTAAAATGATATTGTCAATATTGTTGGGTTGCGATCCTGGGATGACTTTACTTGTAAGGTAGTTCATTCGATTATATGAAATCAACTTTTAACTTAAGAATATCCGTTAGAAAAAAATCATAGCATGTAATTTTAATGGCATCATGGCCTGTCAGCCACATGCCATGATGGCAGTAAAATTCTCTTGTTAGTGATTCCATAGTAAATCATGAGGAAAAAACCAGGAAAAAAACCTCATAATACTATCCCTAGATGGTAAGTATTTGGTCTTACATTTAGTTTACTCTTAATAAACACCAAATTCTGATTTTATATGTTTGTTGTTTAAAAACATAAATGATGTATCCTCGATATGTTACTGACTTACTAATACTGGTATTTTCCTTTTAATATGGGCAATCAGATCCTACTACATTCTGCCGAGGAATTTGCGACACAATTGGTGTCATTTTGCATAATTAGGACCGCTTCTTTGATTTTTCTCTTTTTACCATCCGTTTCTTTTAAGACTATGCTTGAATCATTCCGTTGAACCCTATGTTCATTATCCCAGGCGTGTTTACATATTTGAGATCTATCAAATTTTCTATTTTTAATATAAGATTGATGTTCACTTATTCTAACATTTAATGGCCTTGATGTTTCACCTAAATAAAACTGATCGCATTCACAAGTTATTTTATAAATGCAATTCGTTGTCCTTTCTTGTTCATTGTTAGGTTTGGTTTTGGACAAAATAGAACTCAACGTGTTTGTTGTTTTGAATGTTGTTGAAATGTTGAAATTTATTTATTTCCCATCCTTTTAAGTTTTTCTGATAATCCTTTTATGTACGGTATTGTTATTTTCCTCTTATTATTCCTCTTGTATGCTGTAGGGTCTCGTTCTAAGTTGTTCTGTTCTATTCGGTCGATTGTTGACAATTCCCTATTTATAAACTATAAAGGATAATTCTTTTTTTTTTATAAAACAGATGTTAACAAATGTTTTTCTCCAAGAACGAATTTTCTTAGAACAAGTAATTTTGGCTCTGTCGTATAAGAATTTAATGATTCCATTTTTAATATTAATATTGTGATTGAATTGAAATTTAAATATCTGTTGGTGTGTGTTGGTTTTCTATACATCTGAGTCTCGTATCCAGTATCGTTCTTAGAGATTAAAGCTACCAGGAAAGGTAGTGTGTTATTATATTCCTTTTCCATGGTAAATGTTATTGTCTCTTCTTTATCCTTTATATCATTCAGGAATATATCCAACTCAGATGACTCAGATGACGAGACTCAGATGTATAGAAAACCAACACACACCAACAGATATTTACATTTCAATTCAAATCACAATATTAACATTAAAAAGGAAATCATTTAATCCTTATACGATAGAGCCAAAATTGCTTATTCTAACGAAGATTCGTTCTTGGAGGAAAAACATTTATTAACATCTGTTTTATTAAAAAATGATTATCCTTTATCGTTTATAAATAGGGAATTTTCATCAATCTACCGAATAGAACAGAACAACTTACAACACGGTCCTACAGCATGCACAAGGAATAATACGAGCAAAATAACAATACCATACATAAAAGGATTATCAGAAAAACTTAAAAGAATAGAAAATAAATTCAACATTTCAACAATATTCAAGGTTGCTATCAACAGGTTCTCGTAGACACTTTGTCTCAGGACCAAGTAACCTTATGTAGAGTCATACGTCGCCATGTTACCAATTCCAACGGTAACTTAAACATCCTAACTTTTAAGATCATATAATGTAATAAAAATTTAAATCAACAACATTTAACGGGTTTTTACCCATATATTTTAGTGGCTCAAAACATGTATACTTAGTTACACTGATGATAGAATTTACATTCCCAAAACGTTCTGTAATTGTGATATAACCCTTTTGGGTATTTTATTAAATAATTTTTATAAAGGATTTTAAATAAAAAATTTTTAATTAAATAAATCATCAGAGATTTCTCTTCCTCTTTTTTTATAGTTAATGCTTCTTTCAGGCGAGGTAAATTTCCTCAAAGTTTAAAACTGGCGATTGTCAAGCCACTACATAAAAAAGGTGATGTTACTAAGATGGAGAACTATCGACCAATAAGCCTTCTTCCATCATTCTCAAAAATATTCGAAACAGCAATATATTTCAGACTACAAAACTTTTTTACTACAAACAACTTATTTAGTAGTTCACAGCATGGTTTTTTCGCAGGGAGATCTGTTGAGGCAGCTACCTATAAATTTATTTCAAAAATTTTAGAAAAACTAGAGGCAAATATGAAAATACTAGGTGCTTTTTTGGACCTATCTAAGGTTTCGATAGCCTAGATACATGTTCTTTTATTACAAAAATTACATCTTTATGGAATACAGGGACCGGCGTTAAAATGAATAAAATCATTTCTCACAGATAGGTCGCAAAAGGTATGCCTGAAGAAAAGGGGATGTAAGGTTTACTCTGAACCGATCAATTTAAAATTAGCCATACCACAGGGAAGTGTCTTGGGGCCTTTTCTCTTTTTGGTCTACATAAACGACCTTCCAAATGCGGTGGTTAGTAGTTCCTCAAACCTTGTAAATTTGGCTGATGACTCAAATGTGCTTTTCTGGGAAAAACAGTATAAAAACTTCTCACAGTGGCAGAGCAAAAATCTCAGTAAGGCTGAACAGTCGCTCAGTGGAAATTGGTTGTTGCTTAATACTGATTAGACAGTTTTTGTTTACTTTAGAACCAGCCAGTTGCAAGAACAGTTTCCAGATACAATCAATTTTCTATCACAAAACACGGAATCTGCTAGATCAATTAAATTTCTTGGTCTTCATATTGACCAGAATCTTAATTGGGGGTAACAAATACAAAATACAACAAAAAAACTGAATAGAGCCTGCTACTCGTAAAGAGTGTTAAAAAGCTATCTAGGCCAGGGAATTTGACTATCAGTATATTATGCAAACTTTTATTCTGTTATGCGATATGGAGTAATCTTATGGGGTGTTGCAGTAGATAGCTCAACTGTCTTTTCAGTCCAAAATAAGGCAGTACGGGTGATCTTAGGACTAAAGGTGGGAGAATCCTGTAGAGGCCGATTCAACTCTGACATTCAACAGGAAACACACTATAGAGCTTAAAAGAAAGGTTTTCAACATCTAGTTGACATTGTCCCTATACTGTGGAGGAGTGCCTGGCTTATCCTTCTCCCTGATCAGCATATTTAATTTGTAATGTTAATATATTTTAGCGTATGATGTCAATATATATATATATATATATATATATACATATATATATATATATATATATATATACATATATATATATATATATATATATATATATATATATATATAATATATATACATATATATATATATATATATATATATATACATATATATATATATATATATATATATATACATATATATATATATATATATATATATATATATACATATATATATACATACATATATATATATATATATATATATATATATATATATATATATATATATATATATATATATTAATCTGTGATTAATAATGTGACGTTATTTGCTCAATTATGTTTAAAAATTTATGGAAATAAAAATTTACTCTACTCCACTCTAAATTGCGTACAATTCGGCAGAACTTTGCTAGTCTAACAAGAAGTGAATTTCTTTTAACATAAAAACAGATTACCATATGTTAAAAAGTTTCACAATGAAAATTTACTGAATAGAAGAAAAATAATATACTTTAATCTTTTTTAAGTAAATAAGTAATTCGAATATATAATTAAACAAGATCATATTATAAAATTTTAAATGTAAAATATGAATACTTTCTCAAACACGAATAAATAATAATTTTTGCAAAAATTCCACAGAAACGTCATTTGGATGACTACTACTTGTTGCGCACTGTAACACAATTTTTTATTAATTGTGTAAATTTGTGTAATATTAAATTAAATATGAATTTTTTTTTAAGGAACATTAAGAAGAATTATATTACAATTTAAATATATTTACTAAAAAATTACATTTATGTGAATTCTTTTTTTTTTAATATCACCTTCCTTTCAAAATATTTTTGTAATATCCCTATCTTATCCAGCATCTCTAGTTTCTTTCACTTTAAGCCACTTCCGGCAGATATCGACCGCCTCCGCCATGGCCGCCTTCTCCTCCAGCCTCTTTCCCGTCCCAACGCCACCCTAGACGCATCCTCGTTTTTGACGGCAACAGCGGCGATGACTTTGTCGCGGTATTTCCCCAAAAATTCCTGCGCTTAATTTAATCGGAAGTAAAAGTATAGCCGAACGAAATTAATTACGTGCTGTGGTTTTTCTTTTAGAATGCCGTTGGTACGAACCCAGAACCGGCACAGAATGTTAAATAAAACAAAAGATCAGAAGGCAATACTGAAATGTTTATTAGCCGTTTTTTATATACAGGGCACTTTTGTATTGACATTTAGTAACTAATATCTTACCAAAATGTGCTAAAAGTTTTAACTTTTGCCTGGAGACCATTCAATTCACCATACATCACGGTAGCGCCTTCATAAGTTTGCCCTATCAATTTATTTTTGATATCAAAAAATTTTAATCTGTCCTTTAAAACACCAAAAATTTATTCTGCCTTATGGCTTTTACTCACCTCTTTAAAATCTAAAAATCTCTCATAAATATTACCACGTAACGCGAATCTAACAACAATTGATAATTGTGAATGACATGATATGTCGGTAGTTTCATCTACTTCTAGTGAAAAGCAAATGGTTTCATAAATCTCAGATTCAATAACGTTACTTAAAATATAACGGATTGATTCTATTAATTCATTCTGGATTGTTTTAGATACACCGCTAAATGTCTTCAAATCAGAAAATTCCAAATCGTATTTCTTAAACATTTTTATTACTTCTTTATAATTATAATTGCCTTGATTTAACGAATGCTCTGATTCATCGTGCCCCCTAAATATTAATTCCTGACAACTTAAAAAAATTACAATATCAATTAAACGACGTAAAACTGCGTGATTATTTTTTACAATTTCGTTATGTTTTGTTTAATAGCATTTTCACTTTGGGCATTATCTAATGAAACATAAATTTCTTAACACGTTCAGCTTATTCCGGAATCTGTTTATCATTCCGATCAAATCTGAAACCGTCTGGTTTCTTCCTTGAAGACTCAAGTTTAACATGTTAAGATGATTAGTCAGATCTGTTATAAAAGCTAACTGTCAAGAATTCTGGATCCTTAAACTTCTCTTCTAGTTCAGTTGTGTCAGATGAAACGTATTTGTTGAGGAATGCAGGGATTTCCTTTCTTATGACAAAAAATCGTTTCGTGCATTTTCCTGGACTCAGCCACCTTACACGGTTGTACATTAGCAAGTCTCCATACTCAGCCTCTGTTTCCACTAAAAACTGCTTAAGTTGCCTGTGTAAAAGAGATCGATTTCCACCTCTAATCATATTAATAATCTTAATCACGGTTTGGAAAACTTGATCTTCCTTGACTGATTTTCCACATAAAGCTCCCTGATATATAATACAATGAATTGTTGGGCAAGTGACACCATTCTCTCGAAGCAGACCCACTAATCCAATTTTTTTACCTGTCATTGATGGGGCCCCGTCTGTTGCTATGGCTGAACATTTATCAAAGCCTCCAATTCTGTCAACTGTTTTCTTCACAGCCTCATAGATGTCTTTTTCTTTTTTTGTTACATAAAGAGAACAAATATCAAATAACTCCTCTTTACTGGTAAAATCATCAAAAGTAGTGCACACAAATATTAACAGCTGACTAACATCGGTTTGATCAGTGCTTTCATCCAAACAAAGTGAGAAATATGAACTTTTCTTAACCAGGCTAAGCATAGATTTTTCTACTTGCTCACCCATAGCAACAATCCTTCTTTGTATGGTTTGATGTGAAAGTGGCACTGATACAAATTTCTCCGCCATTTTAGAATCACCGAAAGCTTTGGCCATTTCAACAGCACATTTTTTTATCAAATTGCCATCAGTGAAAGGTTTTTTGCCTTTGCCAGCTCAAGCGACACGGCATAAGATGCATGCAAACAATGCGTTTGAGAGTGTAATATTTTACTGAACATACCAGTTTGCTGTTTACGCTTTTTCTTCAGATCTGCAACTAGGGCACGCCGACTTTCATTTGTGTATGTAGCATACTTATTTTTATGCACTGTTGTGTAATGTCTTCTCACATTATATTCTTTAGGCACTGAAACGACATTCATGCACACGAAGCACTACAACTTTCCATTATTGTTAGCAATCAAGTAATCACTCTCCCAACTTTCTTTGTAAATTCTGTTCTCACTATCAATTTGTTGTTTTACACTCATTGTATAAGAGGAATCAAGACAAAGAATTAATCAAGTCCACTGTTCACTAGCCACGTAATAGATTAGCCGACTAGCCTACGTGTCAGTAGCACACTGGCACGATGGCGGCTGGCGACGGATGGTAAGCAGTGGAAGGTGTGGCCTGCGTGAACTGTGATGCGCAGTAATCAGTGCAGTTCTCATAGTGGTGGAGGACGATTGTGTTCGTTACACGTCCGCGAAGCGTCACGCGGTACAGTACTTATGATGTAAAAACACTGCTAAACCATAAAATATAAAATAAATTAAAAAATCTTTTTTCGCAGTGGGTGCACTTAAAGAAAATATATGCTTTTCGAAAATCTTACGTGGGTCACAACAAATAACCTCGCGGGCCGGATGCGGCCCGCGGGTCGCCAGTTGGACAACCGTGCGCTATATTCTCTCAAATTTCCTCTAAAATTCGGATGTCTCGACTTCATCGTAACTGTGCTTAACACTCACACATTGCATATCTTTGTTCTACATTCTCATTTGGCATTAAGTGCGATTCATTTTTAAGTAAATATTAACAGAGTTACATACAATTTGTATTGTTGTATGTTAAATCATTTAAAACACTTTCAAATGTGCTAATATATTTTACAAATCTATGTTTCTGCTCTACCTTTTTCCACATCTAATTTCGCTTGATCGTCGAAAAAGTTCCTTAACTCCGTTCCTGTTCGTTTAATCGACGAGACTCAATTTTAGAGCGATTGATCTCGAATCACTTTTTGTAATAGGAAAAACCTCAACACGAAAATCTCGATCGAAACGTTGTGCTTTGGTGGCACGTTACAATTTTCCGGTTAATTAGTCTTGGTTACAAGAAAAGGTTATAATGCGTGTGTGCGCGACGTGGCTTTTGCTTAATTAATAATTGGATTAAAGAAATTTGGGGGCGTCTTATACAATAGGACTGTTTTTTGAGAACGGGAACGAGAACTGTCGATAATGATCAGATAATTATTAATAAAAAGGGATTATCAAAATATTTTAGATTAAAAAAATTGAAAAAGTCCAAATGAATATATTTTGATGTATTTATCTATTTCTTTTTTTATATTTATATATATTAAATGCGATCTCTCAAGAATATGATTTCTCGTTGATTGACTACTGCTCTACTGTCCGTTTACTTTGACTGATTACTCTTTCCTGTAACAGCTAAACATTGATACTATATGAACAAAATAAATTAAAGAATTAAATGACTAATACGAGGTTTGTTTTTTTAGTTTGGCTTCTAGCCGCTTAGCGGGCGCCACCAATAAAACTTTTTGACACAAATGTAACCTCAATCTTTTGTTGACATAAATCGAGAGTTTCATTGCGATGCAACAAGTCGTTTGGTTACAATGAATTTTTGAAACTATCAAGTCGGTCGAAAAATAGATCTTAACCGAGCCGATCATTTTCGAGCAATCATTCTTTACAATTTTTGGGGTGGATTATCCCAATAGCAATGTCACGCTGAAACGGTTTCTATGTTTGGGAATGAAGCATCACCAAATTCAACGTGGTCGCTCCAACCAACCCTTGTGAAATTCGAATTACTGTAGTTATTTTTTTTATTGAAGCTATAAATACAATAATTTTTTTAGTCAAAATGTTAGGAATTTATTTTCTTTCAACCTAAAAACAACTCTTATTAAGCAAAAACGTATATTTTGTTACTCTATATTTTTCGTATCACTATTATTTTTAAGTTATTCTGAAAGAAAATGCATTTTTTTTAATTTCAAAAATGTTTCTTTTACTTTAAAACCAATTTTTTTTTCAAAAATAAGCCCTTTGAACAGGTTAAACTTACAGATCATATAAACGATATGTGAATAAAGTAAATTATAACGATTAATTTTATTTGGGGTGCTAATTAGGGGGTGATTTTTACGTTGTTTTTACCAAAAAAATGTATTAACTTTATTTCCAGCGCAACTCGGTTCTTTTTGATGCTAGAAACTCAAAAAATACAAAAATAAAGCTTTTTTAACACTTTCAAAAAGCGTTGAAGAATTTTCCTCGAAAAGTGCTTCATTTTTTGGTTATTTCACGTTGAAATATTCGATTTGCAATTTGACAAATAAGAACCTACTTTTCATGAATGCAAATATGCTTTTACTGAGTCTACAGGCTTCATAGGTACACCATTTTTTTTGTTTTGGGACTTCATAAGTCACTACGTTTTTGTTAAGAATAATTTTCTCGATAATTACTTACTTTTTAAGTTCTTTTTGAAAAACCGCCTAAAAACGTTGTTTTTATTTTGAAAAATGAACATTTTCACTTGCAATTAACTCAAATCAAATAATCAAAAATAATAAAAATAATCAAAAAACTCTATAGAATAAAAGTTGTTTAGAATTGGTCAATTTATCCATTTCCGTACTTATTTTGAACGTATATTTTTCACCCCCTAGAACGGATGGCTTTCATCCCACATGTAAAAGCTACTCTGAGCTCAAATCCAAAAGTATAGTAGGGTAAGGCCGTCAGCACATGAAGCTACTAAAAAGAAACCTTAGTTACCAATCAGTTGCTTATTAGTTACTGTCCATGTATTCCAGCGCTACTAGTTAGTAATCGGTCTCTAATGCATCAGTGATCAGTCGACAGCAGACTGGACGTGCAGGTCGCTTGGGGACTAGTTTCTAGTTTGTTGTGATATTTTTAAAGTTTACACGCGAAATGGCGAAATTGGTAGAACAGTCGTTTAATATAAAATAGATGCAAGATGTGGAAAAACATCCCTGCCTATACAACAAAGGCTCTGCAATTTATATTGTTTGCAATGTAGGGATGGACCCAATACCTCCTTTTTTTCTGCATTTTACGTCTTCTATTATAATAATAAAGAATAATATCTTTATCACTTGAGTCACTAGACATTTTTAACGCGATAATAACACTCAATAATATGATATGAAGGTTAAAATTTAAACACCCTATAACAAAGCTACTCGTACTGGCAAGAAGAGACTCGTTTCTATTAATTTTCAGTAGCGTAGTGTGCGAGTCACAGTTAAGTAAACAGTTGGTAATTCTAGTTACTAACTAGTTTAGTTTCTTTTTAGTATCTTCATGTGCGGACGGCCTAAGAGGAACCTGAATCCAAATTTCCAAGCAAATCCGTCGTAACGAGGAAAATTACATTCCAAATCGGTCATTTACAAGACTAATATGGTTTACCACCATTATAAGTAAAACTATTTTATATTTGACGTACTGATATTGAAAAAGTGAGAAAATACAGTTATTTAGATACTCTTTTTAACGAGATTTTTTTATGGCATGGACTCCCGTCATTCAGCCAGCTACAATAGATATAGCCAGACAAATACACAATGCTATCCCGGATACGAAATAAATGGATAATTAATGGAACAAAATACTCAAAGGAATATACAAAGTCAGTCGCTTCTCTCGTCTAGGTCAGTCGCTTCTCTCAATAATACATTTATGAAAGACAAACAATAGCGGACGTAGTATTTTGTAGAGGTCACTTTCATCAGTGCGGTAATATGGCGTGGAATCATTATTACTAAAAAAAGATGATGAAAAAAAAATATTAAAAGCTTGTGACGATCTTGGTGTACGAG
Organism: Diabrotica balteata; assembly: GCA_918026665.1. Lineage (NCBI taxonomy): Eukaryota > Metazoa > Arthropoda > Insecta > Coleoptera > Chrysomelidae > Diabrotica > Diabrotica balteata. The sequence continues at coordinate 39,373,318 of OU898278.1, forward strand.
CCCCTTAATATATCAGTTGGCACAATGTTAGATTGATAAGAAAATAAAATTTTAGAGAACAAAAATAAAAGCTTATCGTAAATTTTAGAAGTTTTAATGCACCGAACAACATTTTAAATTTTGTAATTATAGAAAATATTTTATAACGTAATGAAAACTATTGATTAAACAGAATAATAATAAATTAAAAAAAAACGGATAGAATATGCAATATTAACAAACAATAATGTGAAAGTTTATCAATGAGTTACATCCCCTTTATTTTTAATGACATCCACAATTCTTCGAGGCATAGTTTTTACCAAGTTCTGACAAAATTCTAATGTAAACGAATCCATATCTCTTGCAATTTTTCCTTCAATTCGTTGATTGACCTGTCAGAATGTTTTCTCAAAGCTTTTTTCATTTCGCGCCACAAAGTCTCTATCTGAGAAAAGTCAGGACTGCTAGAAATTCATTCCAGAAGTGGTATGCCATGGTCTTCAATCCATTTTAAACTGCTTTTTTAGGAATGACAACCTGCGCCGTCCTGTTGGAAGACAAAACCTTCCTCTAATGGTGTTCCATAATCGGTAAAAGAGGTTGTTCCGCAATATTCAAATATTTATTCGTGTTTACAATACCATCGATAAAATGTAACTTTCTCACACCTTTAGACGACATGCTGCCCCAGTTCATGACAGGAAATTTGACGTTTCTCTTCAGACAGTCGGGATGGAAAGCGTTATTTTCCTGCCAATGACGTGACTCCAACTGTCTCCAACACACACTTCAAATCTGGACTCATCACTCCATTATATTGAATCCCATTTCGAGTCCAATTTTTATGCTCTTTTGACCATCTTAGCCTATTTTTCTTTTGTTGTAATGTTAAAAGTGGCTTTTCCCTAGCCTAAAATAAAATGAACTTTTTTAAAACAATTCGTACTAATTTTTTCAACTATAAAACTTACATTGTGAGTATCATATTCTAATTTTTGGACATCTCGGTGACATGTTGATCTAGAAACGTGTTTTCCAATAACGTTACTCCATAAAACGCTTAACTCCATATAATTTGCTCGTCGATTTTTCCCTATAATGCGTTTTAAGGCCCTTCGATCTGCTTCGGTTATTTTACTTTTTCGTACATTTCTAGGTTTTGTGACGACCGAACCTGTAGTTTGTATTATCTGACTATATTTCTTATACAACTATTATAGCGAGACAACTGCAAAATATTCGCGATTTTCGAATTGGATTTTTCAAAATAAAAAAATCTAATAATGATTGAACAAATTTTCTTATCGATAACTTTACCCCGACCCATTGTACAATCCACAAACGGCAAAAGGCTTTACAATACTACAAAATACGTTTGACACAGAATAATAAACAGAATTCCCACTCTCCATGGAAAATTAAGTACGCGCATCTCCTTCGCGCAGACGTTCCGCCATGTTTTAGAGGGAACCAGTCTTGTTTATGTGGTGTACATAGAAAAATTAACCCGGTTTAATTTACTTTAATTGGATCCTGTTGGATCATTTAAATTTAATGATCAAACATTGCTTCAAAGTTGAAAATGAAATTCTTATTTAAACATATTTTATACCAAACTATTTTGTTCCGAAGGAAGTTGTACTAAAGTAAATTACGTTATCAAGGGGCGAAAATCTTTATCGGTGCAAATATCATTTTTCTGCCCAACTTTCATTTTGTAAAGAAAAGGGCGAGTGAAGAGCTTTTAAAAAAAATCAAATATAAACTGGAAGTCAACAAAAATTTTCACCGTAAATGGAAGAAATGTTTTTAGGCGTATTTTTGCACGCTGATCATGAATCTGTTGTCAAAATAAGAGTTAATACGTTTTTATTAATTTTCTCAAAACCGAAAGTGAGTATTACAGTTTTGACAATGTTTGCCATAATAACTTAATAATATTAGCTAACCTAATAGGATCGAAATTTTATTTTCGGATAACTCTTTCGATCCAATAATTCAGGATTTGTTAGCCTTGCACTAAAATATTTCCCACTTAAATTTGTTCGATACTACGTGAATTTAATACCAGTAAATGAAATGTTAATTTAATAAAACCTTTACTGTAGATAATGAGAGACATAAACGAGTTCATCAACGAGACGACGTATTTCTCAGCTTACGCCTAATTATTCACACACAAAGCGCCAAAGTCACGGGGCATACCCTGATGATTCACGCTTGGGATTCTCCACCTACTTGTTTTCATACCGTCTATAATTTTACGTAGGTAGTGTCGAATGCGCCGTTATATGAATGTTTGTTGGATAAACTTTGATTAACTTCTTCGGGATTGTTGTATAACCAACGGATTCCTATAACTACTTCTACAAGAGCTCTATTTTTCATTCTAGAAACTGGGGTTTCTGTTGTGAGAAAAAGAAGGTTGACATATTATACCGTGTAATTTATTATTTTAAATAAGTAATATATTCATAAATCATAAAAATGCATATTAAAACTTCCTACCGTTATAATCTACATTTCCGCAAATATAATCTGAGAATTCAGTAAATATTTATAGTCATCAAGTTTCACCCCTTAGTAAGGGTAAATGTTAACTTTAAATTTTTAAATGGGAGAGGTTAAGTGAAACATAATTTTAAATGCTGTTTAATTTTCATTCCAATCGTAGCCTAATTTAATATTTTAATATTTGCTCAACAGTTACCAAAATATGGCTTTCGATAGTTACACAAGTACGATCTAGTAGAGATCATTAGGTCGTTGCTATATAATAGAAGCTTCTCCGTTATGCTAAATGCAAAGAAGAGCACAGGTGGACACAGAAAAATGACCTACCTCAAGGAAACTTTCTGTCCCCGTTCCTAGTTAACATGTACACTAAGGATCAGCAAATGCTCCCCAAACTGAGAGCTTTGTTTACGCTGACGGTCTTGGCACAGTTAGAGTTGACAATGAAAGAGGCTTAAAACATAATGTCAACCTATTACAAACAGAACTCACAAAAACCAAACTAATAAATCCCAAGTGTGTGCATTTCATCTCAACACCCATCTGGCACATGTAAAACTGAACGTATCCTGGCAGAGACAACAAAAACATACTGACAGAACTAAATATCTTAAAAGTCGGGTTAGCACTATCATAGGAATACCATTGTCAGAGTACAAGATCAAAGGTTGTTACGAGAAACAACATTTTCCGAAAACTTTTAGGAAGCAAATTAAGTGCAATCTTAGTTGAGCAAACCACTCAACTGCAATCCAGAATTCGTTCTCACAAATATGACAAGAACAACATCACTGTGCTCACAAAGCATGAGAATGAGAAGAAGCATAAATTTCTTCGAAAACATCCAAATTTTAAAAATCGTGCAAAACAAAAAGAAGAGGGAGATATAAGCATCAATAGAAAAAAAAAAACACTAACGCAATCGATGACAAAAAAGATACAAAGAATCCTAATAAAATATATTTCAATCTGATTTAAATAATAATAAATATAACACTATAAAAACTATCTGATTGAAATTATAATAAATATAACACATACGCCCATCCAAACATAATTATATATTATGTTGTCGATACATTCATCATTCGGCCCCAAGGTTTTCATGACTCTGTTTATCGAAAACCCACCCATAACAATCGTTAATTGCATGTCAAATCTTATCATACCCTTCACAAATTAAATCAGTCATTAATACGCTTGTCTCCAGATCAATACGCTTTTGCAATGATGCAAGTAGACCCGCTGAGCTCTCTAGTTTAAAACGGTTACTGCGAAAATCACATCAATAGGAGAGACATCCAGAGACATCAATCTCCCGCTCAATCTTAACCCAAAGAGTCAGACCCTCATCATACAAAAGATTTTCGTCTTTACATCAAAGGTGTCAATGAAAAAATCGACAAAATTCTAAAATAAAGAGGAATAAAGACAATATTTACCCCTCAACAAAAACTTTCGGTCTTGTCCGATCAATGGAGGACAACATTCCAAATAAACAACGCTCAGTTTATGAAATTCCTTGTGCAGACTGCCCCCTATCCTATATAGGCCAAACAAATCGGGGAATCCAAAATAGGATTTATGAAGATTCCGTTTCTGTTTATAATTCTGACTTAATTTCAGCTTTAGGTCAACACCTTCTCTATACAGGTTCCAAAATTGATTTTGAAAACTCCAGAACCATAGCCCCATCCGCTTCTATAAACGAAGAATTATCCCAGAAGCCAAAGAAATGGAAAAAATGCCAAATTATCTCAATAAAAGAGATGACGGCATACGATTACCTTTGACTTGGAACTCTCTGATAAAGAAAATACCGTCCACTCCACCCGTCAATCAAAATCCTACTGTCAGAAATGTTCGCACCAGTCCTCGCATTGGCCCCCATGCTAACCTTCACCCAAGCCACGTCACCATCCATGGTATAAATGACCGGTTTTCTATTTCCAGCACCAGTAATGCATTGATTATTGATCAGTATAGTAGTGTCTGGGGGCTCGGGAGACTGAGACATCGGAAGCCCTGAAGAAGATCGAAAAGGATGTCGAAAGCTCGGCATAATGATAATCGACGCGGTTCAGTTTAGAGTTTAATTAAATTAAGAGATTAATTGAATGCAGTCAAGAGATTAATTAAATTAAGAATTAATTAATGAGAAGTAAAAAATTAAAAGAATATCTGTCTCGATTCGATTCGTAACGACTGTCAGAATTTAAAAGTGTTTAATGTCATCCGATGATGCATTACAACATTGAATCATGTGTTTAAAATTTTTAGGATATTCCCTGTTTTAAAATAATTTCATTTAAACACAATTAATATTTATATTTTATTATTAATCTTTGGTCTGAATTTAACAGGTTTGCCATAAGTAAACAACATATGCTTTATTAATACGTTAACAGATGGCGTTAGGAGCAAACATAAAAATAAATAAATAATAACATTAGTTTATTCATTTTTAAATATGTTATTTAAATTTTAAAAAATTCGCGCTAGTTTACTGTACCGCCTACACTTCCACTTTTTTAATTTTATTTTAATCTAAAATTTAGTCTGGTGCAATATTTCATAACATTTATGTACATATTATTGGAAAATAAGAAATAGAAACGAAACAACATATACCGCGCGTCACAAAAAAGAGGCAACCTAGAATTTTGTAAGAATTTTTCAATAATTTTAAGTTTCATTCAATTTATTCTATTGTAACTAAATTCCCATAATGCAGAAACACTTTGAGCGTCTTTTGGACACCGACAAACTGTGCCGACAGGTCAATGAAGGGTAATAAATTTGCAGAATTGATATCAGTTTTACGACTTCGGATAATGCACGTGTTATTGCACTTATTTTTTGGAATATGGCTATTCTGTTTTTCAAAAATCTTTCACTAGTGTACAGTTTTTGGAGGAGTAAACTTGTGAAATTTTTAAATTAAAAACTATGGCAGAGAAATTTGCTAGATCTGTTCAAATTGTTACTTTGATTGGTAATGGAATGAGTCAAAGAGAAGTGGCCAGACAGCTTGAAGTCAGTCGTTGTATGATCCAAAAAAATTACCAACGATTCGTAGAGACTGGATCTCACGAAAGACGACCACGATCAGGCCCGAAAAGAATCACGGCGGCCAGAGAAGACCATTATTTACAACGTACTTCTTTGCAAAATCGGTTCTTTACGGCTAGATCAATCCAAAACCGTTTTCAAAATGCTCACATGTGCACTTTAAGCACTTCTACCGTGAGAAGAAGGTTGAGGGAATTTGGTCTAACGGCTCGCTGTCCAACAACAGGACCTTTGTTAACAGCAGCACATGGACAACGCCGACTACAGTTTGCTAGAGACCACGAGCATTGGACGATTCTTCTTCTTTTTCTTCTTAAGGTGCCGTGCATTTCTGCGTAGGCGTCCACCGTACATCGTCTTGTCAGGTGAGATGTTAAATATTCAGGATTAAATAATTCTGTTTTTAGCTGCATTGCGAAGCATTTCCTAGCTGTGGATTCCTGTCCATTGTCGAATATTGCACAGCCATGACATTTTTTACGTCCCAGATCTCTCCTACCCTCTATCTTCCCTTCGAGTATCAATTGCTGAAAAGTGTATCTTTCTCCTCGTAATATGGGCCTCAAGTATGCAGTCTTCTTACTTTTTACATAACTAAAAAGTTCCTTATCCTGTAAGCCCGCTCTTGTGAGTACTTCCTCATTTCTGACCCTGTCCGTCCATGATATTTTAAGCATTCGACGCAGGCACCACATTTCAAACACTTCAAGTTTGTTAATGGAACTGGCCTTTAACGTCCATGCTTCCATTCCGTACAGGAGAACAGGCCACACGTAACACTTAAGCATCTTGTATCGGAGGCTGAAGTCCAATTTGCGATCAGTCGGAAACTTACGAAGTCTCAAAAAAGCATTTCTGGCTTGTTCAACTGTGCCCTTTATTTCATTCTCGGGGTCTCAACCCTCGTTCAGCAAACAACCCAAGTATTTGAATTTCCTGACCTGTTCGATTTCTTCTCCAGAGACATATATCTTTACGTTGGGGTAATCATTTCTACTTATAATCATTGTTTTTGTCTTCTTGATATTTCTTTTCAAACCCCGAGCTTCACTTGCAAGAGTTAGATTATTTAAAAGGCATTGAAGATCTTCGATGTTATCTACCACTATGGCTGTATCATCGGCATACCTGATGTTATTAATAAATATGCCGTTAACTGTAATACCCTTATTAGAGTCTGCCACTGCTTCTGCGAAGGCTTTTTCTACATATAAATTGAACAGCATTGGAGACAATATACAACTTTGCCTTACTCCTTTTTTAATGGAGACATTTTCTGTTTCGTTGAAATTTTTGAAGACGTACTGTTGCTGTCTGGTTCCAATGCAGATTGGCGATAATTCTTATATCCTTGGCATCCAATCCCAACTCTTGTAGGTATTTTATCATAAATTCGTGTTTTACATTATCGAATGCTTTCTCGTAATCGATGAAACAGACAAAAACACCCTTTCTTTGATCTAAAAAGAATCGTCTATTGGACGATAGAAGAATGGAAAAATGTTTGGTTTAGTAATGAGTCCAGGATTGTATGGCTCAGATGATCGCATCAAAATATACAGAGGACGTGGGAATCGATATGCTGCTTGTATTCGACGAATACGTATTGTACTCCTTCGGCATTTCATTCGAGGGCCGTACTGATCTCTTATTTATTGATAGAGAAGCGTTGAATGCACACCGATACAGTACCGAATTTCTAGACGAACCTGTAATGATTTTTACTGGGTTTGTCACCAAAAACTTTATTTTTATGTAAGACAATGCGCGGCCAGGATGGTAACGCAATATCTGGAAATTGTCGGTGTGCCAAAAATAAACGGGCTGGTTCAAGGTTCAGATTTGAACCCGATTGAATATGTTTGGGACCAACTCAAACGAAGGGTAAGAAACAGAACACCTGCTATAATAAATCGTGAGCAGCTTCGGTTGGCGCTCATGGAAGAAGCTTTTCCTCAAAACGACATCCAGAATTTGATCAATTCAATGCCAAATCGAATGAGGAGTGTACTTCACAATAGAGGTGGTAATACACAGTATTAATAATCACGACTTAATCGTAATTGTATAAAGAAAACAGAAAAAAATGTATAACGTTATTTTTTTATGTTTCAATAAGATCATTTTGGAAGAACTTATTTTCTGACCTTTGTTATTTAAAAAATGATTGCATACTGCTTTAGAACATATTCTTAAACATTACACAAATATCTAATGACAATCACTTCATGGTATGATTCGTAAAAATTAAAAAATGGCGCAGTATATATAACCGTTTTCTTGCTATTTAGTAATAAAATGTGAAGTTTTAGATATTCGAAATACACTTGAATCGATGTCTGTGAAGATTTATACAGCATACAATTTAGAAAATATAACTTAAAAACCATCTACCCACGAAAAAGGCTAGACGGTAGGAAAACACGTAGGTAGAGAGAATCCCGAGCGGTGAATCATTGCCATCGGGCGTCTTTTCTTGTATATAGGTAGAGGAAGCGACGGCGTCGGTAGCGTCGGCGTCGACGTCGCTCAATAACTGCACGGACGTGGTCGACTTCTCGAACGTCACCGGCTCTCGATATGCGATGCTTATCCAATTTCTGGTTGGTATTTCAATTCAATCCTTCCATCAAAACGTTAAGGGTTGCGAAATTACGATTGATCGAATTCGTAGCTATTTGACATCGTTATTTGACGCGTTACATGAACGCGTATATATATTCTTTTACAATTTCTTAAATTGACTGCAAACTTAAAAAAATAATAATAAACTTTTTAAGAAACTTAGTATTGGAGTTGTTTGTGGGATTTTTCAGTCCTATAAACAGTATCGACTAACCTATAAACCCACGAATTATCACAACAGTTTATTTAGCAGAAATACTAAATGACTCAGTCGTTCCAAAAACAAAATAAGTCTCTCAGTTCGAGGTCTTTAGTTCTCATTTTGTATTGCTGTGTGATGGTATCCGTAATTGATCTTTATATTCCTATAAGAATTCTTCTTTCTGCCACTTTTAATTGCTTTTTATTTTGCTTTATCATTATCCATGTTTCATAGGCGTACATTATTATAATTCTTATGACTGAATACTAAATTCGTATTTTCTTACTGCGGGATACGTGGATTTCCACCGTGTATTCTGTTGTTAATCTCTTGTGCAATGTTGTTGTCAGAGGTGATCTTAGTTACCAAATGATGAACGTTTTTAAAGTTGTACTGGTCAATTGTCACGTTCTGCCATATTCGGTCTCGGTGTTCTGTCCTTGTTATAGCCATATATATATATATATATATATATATATATATATATATATATATATATATATATATATATATATATTGTTATGATGTGTTGTTGTTGTATGAGCAATGAGTAAATTTGAATGATATATGTAAGTATAGGGTTTTTATCGCGGTTCTCAAAGAATTAGTTTGTAAGTACTTTTTTAAATTGTCTTTATTATAAATATTATGAAACAAACCTATCTATCTAATATAAGCAATATCAATTTAAAACAATCTATCTAATATTTGAAATTCTTACAATTATTAAATTATTAACAAAATTTGGTACCTTCTTTCACTGAACGCCTAAAGTTTTTCCAAAATTAAAGTTATTATCACCATTCGATATTTTCTTACTAAGCCTTGGTTATCCAACTGTGTTAATATGTTCCTTCTTAATTATCTCCACTCACCATATAAATATATATTTAACTCCTTGTAATTTCCATATACTTGATGTACTTTGAAATATACTGGATCTTGTGGTTGTATTATTGAATGCTTATTTCAATAAATTAACTTCAAAACTGTCACTATATTACTGTAGTAATAATTAATCTCCAACTGTATTTAACTTAATAATTCATTTAACTTAATCAATGCCTTCTTCTAGCATTGAATAATCTCTTCATAACCTCATAAATAACTGACTTAATAATCCTTAAATTGTTATAACTAACTCCTCAATAATAATCTTGTAACTGATTTAATATCTTCTAACTAACTCACTTAACTCAATTAATAATCTTCTTGTAACTAAATTCTTGAATTATAACTTTACTAACTAATAACTGAACTGGTAACTGAACTTAACTGAACTGAACTCATAACTGACTGACTAAACTCTAACTGACTGACTGACTGACTAAACTCTAACTCATAACTGACTCCTGACTCTAATTACATGGCTTTTTATATGTTTTTCATTGTTTCCAGAACATTCCAGCAATAAATCATGTTCGAATCCTTCTATTTGTTCTATATGAACAATCTGGAATGATTTCCTGCCTGTGATGTACTATGTATACAGTCCCATTGACATTTCTAGAGTTTTCTATCTATAATTTACTTGACTTTAGGCTCTCCAGATCAGAACTACACTATTATATGTAACTTAAACATTTATATGAACTATATTTTTACAGTTTTACATCCACAATTATATTCTAAATTAACATTCCAAAAATAAATAACTTTTTGACTTTGACACTACAGTGTATGTTTGGTTGCATAGCACATGGCTGAATTAAACATATTAAATATTAAATAAAATAAACAAAAAACTTCTTAAACTTAATTCTTATGCTAAATTCTTAAAAATACCCTCATATAATTATTTTTTAATAATATTATCTAATATATAACTTATAAATTATGTCTTCAATTACTATCTAAATAAATCTACTAATCAACACTGCATATCTGGTTGTATATATTTCTAAGTTAATTTATTGTATTTCTGTTTTCATTATAATATATATATATATATATATATATATATATATATATATATATAATATATATATATTTATTTATATATATATATATATATATATATATATATATATAATATATATATATTTATTTATATATATATATATATATATATATATATATATATATATATATATATATATATATATATAAAAGGATCACTCAACAGTGTGGTGGGCTCTTATATCGGTCAATTTGTAGGTGGAGAAATGAAAGACAAAGTTGATGTGCCACTCTATCTATTTTGAAGACGTTTCGCTTTCGTATTCTGAAAGCATCATCAGTTCATTCTAAAAAGTATAATATAAGAACCACACAATCATGGAAAAGATGTTACAGGTGTTACCTTAAAAAGACATGTAGCAGTCAAAGATGTTAACAAGCTTATGAATTAAACGTGAATAAATGGACATTATAAAGTAGAAATGTATAAACATTTAATTTACTAACAACATTTAGTGACTTATTAAAAAATTAGCACAGTAAGTGACCATGTGGTCCGAAGTATAAAAAATATATTAAATTATAACTTAAATGATGCAAAGAACTAAGAAAATCAACGATTAACTTCCAACTATTGATAATTCAATTATCAATTGATGCTTTTTTTCTATGAGTATTATGTCACCTTCTTTCCACCAGGTTGGCACTAGATCCTTTTTCCAGATTTGGCAGATTAGCCGATAGAACATTTTGCAGATATAACGTTTTCTGGAACTTTGTTGTTCTTTAGTTTCCGGATTGCTCTTCTTGCTGATCGGCTTCATTAACCTGCACATTTTAACAGCTCGTCAAAATATCTTTTTTCAGGTATCTATCGCTTCAGCCTTCTCCATATCCAGCTTACCTGCGGCCTTCTTTATGACAGTTCCAATCCTTGGTTTAAAGCCATTCTTAAATTTTTTTTCTTCTGTAACGTGTGTGTAAAGTTTCTACCTCCGCTAAGCTCGTTAAGTTTGCTCGTTATGTTTAAGAATTTTTTCTTTGTGTGCTCTTTTTTTTTAATATTTCTATTAATAATAAGCTTTGTTTCTTAATTTTAATACATTCTCGAATTCGTCATTAAACTATTCCCTTTTGTAATCTTTTTTTTTCACAGTGCTATGAGTAATTAAATTTTTAATTGTGTCCCATATTGTGTCACATTAAGTTTAATAAATTTAAGTGGTAATACTTATTCTAGGTAGCAGCACTGCTGATGAAATATTTATTTCGTAAATATTCTTCTTTTACGTAAATATATCTTATTATAAAGGGTTTTTTAAGTAACATATTTTATTTGGTATATTTTTATTATATATTTTATTCATAACGGTTTTCTTTTTTTACAGGTAAGTTTACCAGATGTGCAGTTTAAAAAACACATTGACTGGTGTAAGTTATTTCCACTTTTATGTATATGAGAATTTACTGATGCTGTGCATTAAATGATGGTTAATCAATGCTCAGCAGTATTTTTTAAATTATCACATGACAAGATTTGGAAGGACGTAGAAATAGTACTGGTAGAACTTAAAAAATCGTTATAAATATGGTGAATGTTGGCATAAGATAACGCTAGATAAAATTTAAGCTACCATCGAATAAGTTTTTAGCGACATGCAATCAGAACAAATTGGAATAGGGAAAAAATGTAAATACTTTATTAGTAATTAACCATAATTTGAAAATGTTGACATTAGAATGCCAAAATAAGGCACATGAAGCTCTTCTAGTCCTTTCGTTGTTTCGACAATTCTTTAATGTACTTATGCATTTTCTTTTTTCCATATATACTATTATATGATCCATTTTTTTTCGGCCTTCCTTTTTATCTGTAACCATTGTTTTTCGATTATATTTCCAACGTTATTCTAATTTCTGTTTATGCTTTAGGTATTTTCTATTATCCCCTCTTAGAATTCGCTTTCAATTTTCGTTTTTCTATATATTTCCTTTATCCAAGTCATACACCTTTAAAATTTCAAGAAACTCTTTGACCATTAAGTTTTTTATCAACAATTTTGGACGCTTCCCACTTCCTTGTCTTATCCTTTGTAGAATAACATAGCGTCACCACATCCTTTATCCTTCGTAAGGACATGGTAACGTTATGGTATTCGACGTACCGCTGCTATTTATTCCTCTTTCTCCTGAATGTGGTGTGCTGCCTCAGAGAGGGAGTAACTGGTGGTGCTCTTTATTTGGACTAATCATCGGAGTAGCAATCTTTCTCGGGTTCTTTTACCAACTACTTTGCCTTCAACCACTAATCTCTTCATACCTTACTTTCTTTTGGCCATGTGTCCAAAATACCTCAATATCTTTTGATGATTGTGTAAGCCTAGTGTTGATCTCAAGTTCTCTTATGTAAAGCTTAATGATATATGGTTTTAATCAGATAAAATAATTTGTACTTCCAGATAGATATCTTCTTATCTTACCACCATTGCTTTCTTTCCATAAATAGGTCATCTTGCAGGTCTGTCATTTCCTTTTCTACACTTTCGTCTGTATAAATCTTATATTAATTTATAATATATATACCTATAAGATTCTTAGCGGTCCGATAAGTAATAAGCCTACAAAAGAAAAAAAGAAAATTTTGGAAAAGTGGCGATTTATTTCTATACATTCTCCTTTTAGCTCGATACACTTGATTCAGCGATTCTCCAACATTTTTAACCCGTTTGAAAAATACGTTTTCTTGAGGTCTACAAAGTAGTCTTCTAAGGCGGCGATGATCATCTCATTTTACTTAAATTTCTGATCGGCGAGTGCCTTTTTCAAGTTTGAAAATAAAAAGAAGTCGCACGGGGTCAAATCTAGAGAATACGGTGGATGAAGCAACAGTTCCATGTTTTGTCAACGGTTACGAAACGACGTAGAAACTCCTTCGTATTACGCTGAAATAGCGTCAAACACTGCTCTGAATCATGTCTTGATGTCCGTAGTGAACAAACGCGGCATTCATCACGCCGACAGCTTTCTCGTGCCCAAAATTTCATGCAGGATATGACGCGGTCTTTTGAGATGCTTGCTGTCTTAGTTATCTAGCGCACCTTCAGTCGGCGGTCTGCTAATACGAGATTGTTGATTTTTGTAAGCAAATACTTTATAGCTTCCCATCTAAATATAAATCCCATATTGTCAGAGCGTCATATGTATAAGATATCAAGTTTTTTTATTAAATTAAATATGCGAATTTTTTCTGTAACATTGTGATTATTTGACATAAAAATATAGTATTTCGTAAAATACACAGAAGGCATTCGTCATTGTAATCAAAAACAAAAGATAGGCGATTATGGTGAATAAACACAACTTTATTCAGATATAACAAACAGTAGAACTACTAGTTTATGACATAGTTTAGTACAAATATAGACTCACTATGAAATGTTCCGTTGACCTACAATGTTGGTGAATAGAGTAAATATATGTACAACCTGAAATATCACTGTCCTACAAATATGACGCTGCTAATTTATGGTATTAAAATATTTGTCACTGTGAAATATTGCTTTAACTTTCAATGCTAATTGAATAGATATGAAATTTTAATAAATCCAAAATATTGATAGTCTTGTAATTTAAACACTCTTGAATTTTATTACGTAAGTGTACGATGTTACGTTTTTTTACCCTGTGCCATTGTTCATTAATGGTCGTCGTCGTTAGCGCGAACGCAATGATCCATAGCGGCACGCTTTGTTAATAATGGCCGTAATAACGAAAGCCAATCAACTTCCCTTTCGTCCTCAGGGGGATTGAAGCGTTTCTAAACTGTGTTAAAACTATTTTTTCGATTACGTGTGGAATTATGCATGTTTCAACATGCACATTTACATGAACATGCATTTAGGTCAAGTCAATTAGTCATTTACGTTTTGTGCTAGCCTCGTAGCGACACACATACGTCGGAGGTTACATACACTATGTGATGTGGGAACTACGTTATAATGTGTGTTTTAAGTTTAAATTGACTTAGTTTTGCATATATCGATTTCTGGCGTCCAGATGTTTTCAGCTGAGTTTATGTTATTGCTAAAATTTATTCAAGGCTAATCATAAAGAAACTTATGAAGAATTTAGTTTTAAATGGAGTGTAAATGTAAAAAGGGAATATTTAATGTTAATAAGAAATACATTTTTTACAAAAACTTCATTTATTTATGAAGTGCTAATGCACTAATGCTGGAATATTTCGGTTACATTGATTATGATAATCATGATTGCACCTGATAATCATGATTCAAAAACATCATGCCTGAAAAATCTAAGACGATTGTATGGAAATTCGGCTACATCATTATACAGATTGAACCAAATTAAAACGGAACATACAATTTAATACATGTCTGTTTGAACTGCATTTAAAATAGTGGACCAATATAAAACTTGGACAAAAATAAATCCATACCTGGGTATAGACATTGTATAAAATATCGTTCAACTATCTGTCTCGCAACAAAGTTGTTTGCGTAAGACGGGTTTGTCTAAGGAGGTTATAATAGTTCAGGAATTGAAGCTCGAAAAAAGTTAAAACCTCGCAATTTTTTCGTCCTGCATGTATCCAGTTGAAATTTTAGCAGAAGGTAGGTAATAGCCCAAGGATCAAAATCTATATCGAACCGAAGTGCGCTGAAGGGTTTTAGGAGTGAAAACTACCCCTAATTGTCAAAAATTATAAAATAACATATTAAACCTGAATATGGGTAAGATTTGGTTGGAATTAATTAAATAATGATTATTTTATACTTTTGAATAGAGTTCCATCATATTTCAACCCTTAAAAAGCAACCCCTGTTAGAGATTAATGTATAAAAAATTACTTATTCTAAAAAAATGATTTCGCCTTGTATCGATTTGGATAAAAATTTGGATTTAAGCTCAATTCACCGGCTGCTTTATAGTTTATGTCATGTCGACGAACCCTGATTGTTCTTAGGGGTAAAAACTACCCCTAATTGTCAAAAATTATAAAATAACATATTAAACCTGAATATGGGTAAAATTTGGTTTGAATTAATTAAATAATGATAGTTTCGTGCTTTTCAATAAAGTTCCATCACATTTCAACCCTTAAAAAGCGACCCTCATTAGAGATTAATATAAAAAAATTAGTAATGCGAAGAAAATGATTTCACCTTGAAACGACTTGCATAAAAATTTGGAATTAAGCTCAACTCACCCTCTGCTTTATAGTTTATGTCATGCCGATGAACCCTGATTGTTCTTAGGGGTGAAAACTACCCCTAATTTTCAAAAATTGTAAAATAATATTACAAATCCTAAGATGAGTGAAATTTGGTTTGGATTAGTTAAATAGTGAGTTTTTTATACTTTAAAATACAAATCCATACATTTTCAACCCTTAAAAATCAATTGTTATGAGTGCTATAGGTGAAAACAGTTTTTTGCCAAAATTTTGCAACTTTTCAACTTTTGAAAATCACCTCTTACAACATTGAAGTTTTTATAAACTAATTTATAAGATATAAATTGAAAAAAGTAGAATTAAATACAAAAAAAATTATCAACATAAAAAGGCACCATATATTCTTATACATTTACATAAATAGTTGAAAATATTTACATTTATAGGTAAAACAATTATAATATTTATTTTATTCGTCATCAATTACATCTTCATCGTGATCTATGTCATCATCATCTTCCTCAATTATTGGTAGACTGTTATTGCACCCTTCACCTGAGCACCCAGAACAAGTAGAGTTACAGTATAAACCAACTTTTCTGTACCCGTATGAAACGCCGCATCCTTTTTTGCATTGGCAAAAACTAATTTTCAAAAATTTATCGGGTGCAGGTTGTTTGTTCATGCGTACGGGTAATAACAAACCATCTTTGGAAAACCATCCCCAATCTGTTGCTCTGATATTTTCATTGCCAAGCCATAGACATATGAGCAGATGTTTTATTCTGTTGTATGGGATTTTAAAATAAGAACGCTTAAAATTTCGAATGTATAACGCCCCACTAGCTAATATACCGGTTTTGTAGATTATTATGCTCCGAAATGTACTGTACTATATTAATGGAATTTTCCGGAAAAAAATTAACTGGTTTTTTTAACGTATTTCCTTTAATTTTTAACGATAGATCTTTCTTCAAAAACGATTTGTAGAGGTTTTTAATAGCTACAAGGATCTGTGAATTAAATCTTTTTGGAACCCTTGGTTTTTAAATGGGGTGAGTTTAAAGGGCTCGAAAAAGATGGTGCTTGATCGTAAATCGATGCTTTAAACGGCTATATCTCGCCAAATATTCATTGTACAACAAATCTAAATAAAGGATAATTTTAGTCATTAAAATAAAAAAGCTACAATTTGGTAATTTTTATTTTTTTCATATATTCAGTATTTTCGGGCATATTTAAAAAAAGAAGGGTAAAAAATATGAAATTGTAAATCGTTTCTCGCTTTAAGCTATACTTTTTCTAAAACTAAGCATTTTAAATGGGTTAAACTTCTTGGACGTATTAACAATACATCTACAAAGGGAATTGCAGAAGGGTGAAGATCGATTTTAATTATGGGGGTGGTTAGGGTGTTGTTTTCCTCGATTTTTTCGTAAAAAAAGAGGTATTGACCTTATTTTTTATGATAGGTCTATTTATGCTCTTTAAAAAAGGTTTTGTGAGTTTTCTTCCAAAAATGCATAATTTTCCCGATATTTGACTTTGAGTCTTTCAAATTTGGCATTTGAAGAAAACCGCTGAACATTGATATTGTATTTGTAATTGTATTTGTCTTTTTAAAAGCTACAAATTTGTTCTCTACAATTTTTTTGATAAAATGCACCATTTTCGAGTTATTCGCGAAAAATCTATTAAAAACGTGGATTTTTTCGTCTAAAAGTTGTTACTTTCAATCGCGAATAACTTGAAAAATATCATTTTATAAAAAAAATGTATAGCACATTTTTTGTTTAGAACCACTTTTCTAATCGAAATCTGTAGTTAAAACGTAAAAAAAATTTCACCCCGGAGATGGGGTGGCAACCACCCCCTAGGCTTTGGCGCACTTTGGTTCGATATAGATTTTGATCCTTAGGCTATTACCTACCTTCTGTTAAATTTCAAGTCAATCCACGCCGCACGAAAAAATTGCGAGGTGAAATGCTACATTTCCTGGACTATAACTGGTTTGACAGCATAATCGTAGATTTATGTGTAGCTTTCAATTTTTATGAGTTCAGAATCCAGCAGCTCGCTAAAGTATGGGATTTTTTATAATATAATTATTTGACAATCTTTTGTTGGCCAACCAGCTACAGCAGAATTGAGCCGAAATACATTATATTCCTATGTTCCGAATTTATTTCGTTCAATCTGTATACAGTAGTCACCAAAATTTTGGAAACTTTTAATTTAAACAAAAATTTTAAACAAAAATGACACAATGGTTATTATGAAGTAAGTAGAATTTGGTAGGATCATTTTTGTTTTTAGCACAGACTAGATTATTCGAGGCATTTCACGAGACAAGCCAAATCTTTTTGTGTAATAACTCTAAAGCAGTTTTGAATAATGATTTCTATCAGTTCTCTCTTGTTACTTGGGTTTCGGCGTGATATTCTTTCAGTTTGCAGCATAGATTTTCTATTGTATTTAGATCTGAATAATTTCCAGGTCAATCCAGGACAATAATGTGATGGTGTTCCTACCATTCCATGGTAGCCTTGACCGTATGGTAGGATGCTCCATCCTGCTGGAAGATGAAGTGTTAAGCATTCTTTTCAAGCATATCTCTAATAGTCGGCAGCAGTTTGGGTTGCAGAATTTTTTCCTCATATTTTTTTACATTACTATTGCCCTCTATTAATGCTAAACGTCCAACTCTATTAGGACTTATATAAGCCCATATCATGACTCGCAACGGGTGCTTCATAGTGACCGTAGCACACTGGAACAAAAGGTCCTTCCCTCAGTGGCATCTAAAAAACTTCACTCCATCACTCCCAAAGATTGAGATTCTGATTTCATCACTCTAAATTATCTTTCTCCACTCTTCTGAGGTTCTTGCTTGCAATCCATTTTCTCACAACCTTCTTCTGATAGTCTGGTCCAATATTAGTAAGCGAGTTGATTTGAATTATAGTTTATTCATCTTCCGGGTTTGGACCGTGTCATTTGTGAGTGACCCAAAAGTGGGTTCATCTCGACGTTTCGCTACAATTGTATGTAGCTTCTTCAGGAGAACAAAGAAAAAGAAAACAAAAGACAGGAAGATGGGTAGTTAGCAACGGTAACTCAGTTACTCAACGCAACCAGAGGCGAATACTAACTACCAAGATGGGCATTTGGTCACAGTAACTCAACTACTCTACGCAGCCAGAGGTGAAAACCAAATGCCAGGACAGGGATTCACGTCCAACAGCTCAGAGCACTAACGCGTCAAGAGGCGGGGAGTGAATCCGACGATTACTCCGCTACCGCTCTATTTGCTACCGCTTCAATGGCCGATTGGGTCACCCTGTTTATAGAAAAAAGACTCACACGAATCGTTACCTACATGCCTACATGCCTCACACGAATCGTTACCTCTCATCCATCGGGCCATTTCGATTTCTGAACCCGACAACCTTAGAGAAGAACTTGACCATCTGCAAAAAACCCTTGTCGCCAACGGTTACTCCAAGTCCACAATTCAAAATATTACACACCGACATCTACATCCCCCTTTACACCCTAGGACGACAAATTCAGAATCTTCGGGTAATACTCCTGTGGCTTTTCTTCCGTATATTCGAAATGTCACTGATAGGATTGGCAAAATTCTTCGCAAAGAAGGTATCAGGACTACTTTTCGACCACCCAAGAAAATCTCACAATATCTACCCTCTCCTAAGGACCCATTACCGCCCCTATCTTCCTGTGGTGCTATTCTATTCCTTGTTCATGTGGACATGTGTATATTGGCGAAACTGATCGTTCCGTCAAAACTCGGATTCAAGAGCATCAAAGATGCATTCGATCAGGTCTTTTCTCCCATTCTGCAGTTGCAGAACACTGAAAAGAAACCGGTCATTCCATATTGTTCGAAAAAACCCATATTATTTCTAAGAGCCCCTTCTTTTATTCCAGGAAAATCCGCCAATCTCTAGAGATCCGAAAAAATCCCCATAATATCAATCGAGAGGAAGGATACTACTTGTCTCCCATCTGGAATCTCAGTCTAGAACCGCCGTCCGGTCCCGCTACCACAATGCAGCCACATGATTGGCCAACGCGCGCTTCTTGACGTTCGCGCCACGAAGTGTGCCGATACGTCCCGACACGACAGGTCACCGCGACTATAAATAGAGCGGTAGCGGAGTAATCGTCGGATTCACTCCCCGCCTCTCGACGCGTTAGTGTTCTGAGCTGTTGGACGCGAATCCCTGTCCTGGCATTTGGTTTTCACCTCTGGCTGCGTTGAGTAGTTGAGTTACTGTGACCAAATGCCCATCTTGGTAGTTGGTATTCGCCTCTGGTTGCGTTGAGTAACTGAGTTACCGGTGCTAACTACCCATCTTCCTGTCTTTTGTTTTCTTTTTCTTTGTTCTCCTGAAGAAGCTACATACAATTGGAGCGAAACGTCGAGATGAACCCACTTTTGGGTCACTCACAAATGATACGGTCCAAACCCGGAAGACGAATAAACTATAATTCTGACTCTGGCCGTGGAAGCCTACGATTTCATTTGAGTTGATTTGACAATAACATTAATGTCTTTTGCGGATCTTGGACGATCGTCTAAAGACAAACAGTAAATTCTGCGCTGTTATTTTTGCCGATTTTGACATTCCACTGTTTACAAACTGTCACTATCCCTGATTTTGTGTATACACCACCCATTTCTTTGCTATTTCTGATATATGTAACCTTCTTTGCGTAGGTTATTAATTGCGTTAGCTGACTTTCCTGGCGACTAGTTAAGATGTTTTGAGGTTCTGGGAGCCATTTTTATTTAACCGACACTGATGTGTTCCTCTCTGACAATTCAAAATATCACATTAGTAACAATTACCTGAAGTCACTAATAAACACGGGAAGTCGCACTATTTATTTATTTATTTAGCGTATGGCTACATCACAGGTTCATATATATATATATATATATGTATATATATATATATATATATATATATATATATATATATATATATATATAATATAAATTATATAAATTACAAACAACAGTAAATGTAAAAATATTATTCTAAAATCAAACATCTAGATTACAAATATATTCGATTGACTCTTTTGTAGCAGCCAGGAAATCTGAAGGGTTGCCGTTATAGGATCTAATCGGGCATTCCTCTACCATGTGTTTTACTGTTTGCCTTTCGGCGACGCAGTCGCAATTTGGTGATTGTATTTTTCCCCATCTAAAAAGTGGGTCGGAACATCTGCCACAGTTCGTCCTTATTCTATTGAGTGTGGTCCAAATTCGTCTAGGTTGGTTGAAGCCCTCAGGTTTGCTTGTAATCCATGGCATGTTCCAGTTAGCTGGTGCTAAAGCTAGTTCGCGTCCGTAGTAGAACACTACACGTGCACCCTGGGTAATGCTAAATGAACTAGCACAAAAGGCGCCAGACAATCTTGAATCTCCTGGCAATTCTGGCAATTCAAATATCACAGAAAGTCGCACTAAATATTACTAAACGCTTTCAATTTTACGACTAAATCTTGCCACTTGTCGCGTCGTTGACTGACTGGTGAAACTCTGACGCACTACAGTATCGCCACTGTGTTGAGATTCCCAAATATCAAATTTTCGGCGTTTTGCTTGAATCGGTTTACGCATTTTATTAATTAATTATGTAAACATATACAGAAGGAGAAATACATAAATTATTTAACAAAAAATAAATCAAAAAGATACAAATTTAATTATATTGATAAACTAATATCAATATTGATCACGATAATGAGAGGAGTGTTATTGAAAAAAAAAAAACAATTATTTTTGTAAAGTTTCAAGAATTTTGGCCACTCGTATAGACCTGCAGTCAATACACTCCCAATAGTGAGTAAGAGTGTGGTAGCCAACATGCTATCCAACGATCGATAACAGTCATGGAACTAGAAGAATAATTTATTAATTGAAAATATGAAACAATGTAGTTGTCATAACTATGTTACAAGCAAATGATGATCCTCTAATTGGTAATTAATATCTAATATTTTCTCCTTTTCTCCTAACATCTGGACGTTGTGTAATTAAATAAAATTAGTTTAATTCATTTCCTGTTGTCTGAATCGATGTCGAAGTTGTTAACCTGGAGTATCCGTGAGCAAACCCATCTGCCAAGTGTGTTCCATAGATGTTCGATTGAATTGACGTCGGAACTTTAAGTATAAAAATAAAATTGGACTCCGGCATCTAAAAAGGTTGTTTTGTACTGCTCCCCGGCTATGATACTGATATAGATCCAGAGTTCAGAGGTTGTAATCCAGAGCGTACAAGTTCAGACTTAGGTATGTACCGAAGATATGGAAGGTGGCAGAGGTGATGATTATCGCTAAAACTAGAAAGCCACCAATTAAGGTTTCGTCCTACAGGCCAATCTCCGTACTTTCGTACTTTACTTCGTACGTTACTTCCGTAATTATTTCGAAACTGTTCGAATAATTATTACTCAAAAGGTTGAAACTAATTATGGAGGACAAAAACTTAATTTCATCCCATGAGTTTGGATTCAGAGAAAGGTACTCGACAATAAATCAAGTCCGAGGAATAACGAACACAATTGAAAGAACGTTAGAAGAAGGAAAAGTCTACTCCACTATCTTTCTCGATGTGGCGCAGGCTTTTGAGAAGGTGTGGCATAGGGCGCTTATATGAAAATTAAGCAAACTTTTGCCCAAACAATATACTTACACAGTTGTTGGAATCATTAATATCAAATCGAGTTTTAAGAGGCCAGCATGAAGAAGTCTATTCCGAATTAATTTATATTAATGCAGGAGTACCACAGGGCAGTGTATTGGAACCAGTTCTATATATGCTTTATACCAGTGATATTATTCCCGAATTAACCCATGACATTCTAGCCACCTTCGCAGACGATACAGCCCTCTTTGGCTGTAGGCAAAAATCACGAAGAAGCAGCTAAATACCCAGATACCTTATGAATATATTACAAACAAAAGAAATAGTCAGATTTATACGTGTTTAAATATACAGTATGGATAAAATGTTTTCTTGTTTACACAGTAAAATTAATTTAAATAATACAGTATATTACAGTAAATATTGCTTAACTGTCTTGTATCTGCCTTATAATGTATTAAATCTTTTTCTTTATTGATGTGACACATTTCCAAAAAAAATCTTTCTTTTTAATTATTTTCTTGTCCTAAAACCCTGAAATTTGGGTAGTCAAAATGGTGCCCAGTTTTTAAATGGTGGTCAACTGCCGCACACGTATTTTTCTTTTTTGTACAGCCACTTTTGTGTTGTGTTATTCTCTTTTTGAGTTATTTTGTTTGACCTAAATAACTCTGGCAATCCGAACAAGCCAACTTGTAGATAACATTAGTTTTATAAGAAAATTTTATTTAAAATACAAGACTCCAACTCTTTATAGAAAAATACGTGTTGCGGCAGTTGATCACCATTTAAAAACTGGGCACAATTTTGATTACCCAAATGTCAGGGTATTAGGGCCAGGAAATAGTTACAAAAAATATTGTTTTCCGCAAATCGCCAGGAAATTTTGACATTCCTGTCAAAATTTCTTGAAGAAAAAGTCAGGACTTCCTTACTGTAAGGAAATGTCATTTCCTTACTGTAAGGAAATGATATTTCCGTACAGTTGTTAGTGTTCTACATAAATGATAGAAAACACATTGCTTATAAGGAATTAATTTATATTTTGAAAACATCAAGCTCTGGAGGAGTCCCAGGAATGGAAATTTCATCATCACTTATCATTTTACTTTCGAGAACACCAGCAATTAAATTTATAAGCGTCAAGTTTGACAATTCAACCTCAATACGTTTCCATAGTAACCCAAGTAATTTTATTAGGAATTTCAAAGGACCATTTATTTGGGAATAAAATTATCGCGTTTTTTTTAAATCAATCAATATCTGTCGAATTTTAAACGATTTGCGGAAAAATAGTATGTTTACCTCGTAGGAAAAGCCACATTCCTGGACTCTGTGTTGCTAAGTCTCGGCTTGCGCCTCGACTTAGCAATCTTCACAGTCGTCCAGGAATGTTAAGCTTTTCCTACCCGGTAAACAATGTACTATTGTAAAAATGTGTCACATCAATAGAGAAAAATCATTAGAGAAAAAGAGACAATCAATTACAAGGCAGATACGGGACACTTAACGATATTTACTGTAATATTCTAAATAATTTAACTACGAATTCAAAATAAAACATTTTATCCATACTGTATATGTTTAACATGTATAAAACTGACTACTTCTATTGTTTTTTTAAATATGTACTTGTATTTCTTTATGTTTGTTTTTTGTGTTTTGTAATCACTAATTATAATTATATATTTAAGTGACATTGTCTTTCAGTACAAGTGTCTTTTGAACGTGGAACTGTTGAAAAATACTCTTAATTTTTAGTTTAATAATTTATAATATTGTTCTTTTTACTAATTTTGTTTAAAATTATATCGTAGTTTCTCCTGATGCAGCTAACAAACAGCAAAATATAGAGACGTAAAGAAAAAAAAAAAAGAGTTATTTTTAATTTACAAATATACAACAGACCGCATACTTTACAATTAAATATATATGTCCAAGTGGTTGGATAACGAGAGTATTGATGTATTGCCGTGGCCAGCACAATTACCGGACTTGAATCCCATTGAGCATGTATGGGACATGGTCCAACGAAGAATTACTCCACATTTGGTCAATATCTACAATTAGTTTCAATTAAAAGAGCTTCTGAGAGAACAGTGGACAAAACTACCTCAAGCAGACATTAACAATGTAATTCGGAGCATGAACAGTAGATGTAGAGCTGTAATAAACCAACGTAATACTTAATTTTAAGTTTATATTTCATATTTTTGACATTTTATTTTGTTTGTTTTTTATTTTTTTTTTACAATTTATGGTTTTTGACATTTTAAAGAACAATTTAAACTACAAATTTTGTATTACTTATTTTAAGTTGATTACAGATAAAGAAAATACGTCTATTTGTAATCCCTAGACTTTTGCGTAGAATCTTATGTGTACCTTGGCACCAACGTAAATGCAAAATGGGAACAGACCATAGAAATTAAGGCGAGAATAGAACGAGCTAGAGCAGCATTTAGCAATATGAAAAAGCTCCTCATAAGCAAGGATTTGTCTCTTCCCCTAAAACTACGTATAGTTAAATGCTACATTTTTCCGATCTTGCTGTATGGCGTGGAGGCCTGGACGCTGACGGAGACGCTAACGAGAAAACTAGAAGCATTCGAAATGTGGGTGTACCGACGCATTCTTCGTATATCCTGGACCGAACATGTCACCAACATAGAGGTACTCCAAAGAATCGGAAAGGAGAAAGAAATCGTGAATACAATTAAACAAAGAAAGCTTGAATATCTAGGCCACATATTGAGACACGATAAGTACCGTCTGCTACAATTGATTGTCCAGGGAAAAATAGACAGTAAGCGAGGGCCAGGCAGGAGAAGACACTCGTGGCTCCAAAATCTGCGGAAGTGGTTCGGGCTCACATCGGTCGAACTATTCAGAAGCGCCGCAAACAAGATCAAAATTGCCATGTTAATAGCCAACGTTCGCAACGGACAGGGCACTTGAAGAAGAAGAAGACTTTTGCGTTTTGTATATATATATATAAATCCAAAAACCAGAAGGGCTTAGACGTCTTTTATCCTAACTGACTTTAAAATTGTGTTTTAAACAAATCTGATAAGATATACAAGTTAGGTTGTGTTATTTATTTTGAATTCCTCCTTGTGTGGAAGTGACTTGCTTTAAGGCCTGCTCTAATTACGATTTTTTTTCGATAGATCTCAATAAGGTGGCAATGCATTGAAGGTATGCCAGATTATGTCTCTTTTTTTTGGTAATATTTGGTTTTTAAATTAATTTTATATTTTGCTAATGATTTTCGATGTAAACTAGATTCATTGAACGTTTTATTGTTATGAAAGAAGCTGGTAAATATAAAATAACAGATAAAAACATTTTAAACAAATTTAAGAGTATATTTAATTGTTTTTATGATTTAATTTTAAAGAAATAAATAAAATTATTCTAATGAAAATTTTGTTCTAAGAGAATGGCGAAGGAACTTTTAAAATATAGGTGAATATATGGCGCATCCACCAGAAATTAAATCTCCTATTATTGGAAAATATAATTTGTATAGTAATAAAATTATTATTATACACACATTGGAAAATTGTAGAAACAGATATTCATATCTTTATTGATTGTTATTTGTTTATTTCGTTTGCAAAGAGATGATAAATTAACACTTACAAATGTGCCTTTGACTGACCTGTATGTAAACTAATTTGTGTGTTCAGTTCCTACAAAAAATTAGTTTAGTATTGTTATAAAAGTGTGTTTTTTAAAACTTTAGAGTACGTACACTTGCCATGGAAATCCATGTAAGAAGTAAAATTTACCCTTATTGTATGTTACAATATGGGCTCATAGGATCCAGATAATAGGTCGATTTCACCAGTTGATGACCGGATCCAAAATATCCTCGCATTCAAAATATTGCATTAACCTGGCGATCGATACGATTCTATGGTCGGAACGAGGGTTGGTGGTCGGCGCCTCATAGTGTCGGTCGTAGAGTAGTCGGGTCGAGGGTCGAAAAAATACTAAGCTCAAATACTATGGCCCAAGTCTATGGTCCGATGCCTGGCTTGAGACTGAGCGCTGCGCTTTGACAGTGAACTCTGGCATTTTTAAAATAATGCATTTATTTTACCTGGCGACGATAATATGACACCATCCTATGGTCCGAGCGAGGGTCGGTGCCTCGTTATGAGCGCACACGTAGAATCTGAAGACCGTCAACAAGTAGGTACATTTATTTATTTATTAATGCAAAACAAATTATTGTCAAGTGTTTCAAACTCATGTTGAAGGAAATAGGAATAGTAACAAAGTCTTACACGAGGCTTCACGCAGGCAAAAAACACTTAAATAGTGCAGTAGAACAACTGCTTGTAATTATTTGCAACTTACATGATTTAAATACAAAAAATCAGATATAAGAGAGATACTTATAGCGTTTACCGATATGTTGAAGGAAATATTTAAACAAAATTAAACAGTATCCTCGAAAGATCACATATATGATTTATTTAGATAAAACGTTGTTCGACAATCCCGATATGCTATCTAGATGTAGTAAATAACAGTCAATATTTCATAACAAAGGTTCCTTCTAATAGAGGAAAAATAATAACAATACTCTATGCTGAATCATTGGTTTATGGATTACCATAGCAACATAACTTTCAATGTTTTTGAAGAATGGTTTAAAAACAAGCTCACTGTATTGATGTTTTTATTCACTTTAGTGTTATCCATGAACATCATAATATGTAAAACATAAAATAAACTATTCCTTCAAAATTGCTAGTTGCCCGAATGTTTGAAAAATATAAAATGTTTTGTTAATTTCGTGCTGTTGCTCCAGACTAAGGAAAAGTTAATTGCTAATTCGTGTGTTTTGATAAGTTTTATGTCGTGTTGAAGCCGTTAAAAACAAAAGACCGAAAAACTGTTTGGTAAAAAATTACATTATTATTAGTCACTAATGAATGTATCCATCACGAGTTTTTTAATTATATCTAACCATTATCTACTAAGTCATTACGTAAAGCAAATTTTATCACATTTTAATTAGAGTAGGTGTCTCCTCATCAGTGATAAAGCTGGAAATATTGACGTTACCGTTTGATATTAAAATATCCAAGGCATTTCCTAATGGTTGAAAATCTGGGAACTAGCAGGTCAATGGGAAAAAATATACTAAAATATTAAGGGGTAGATACAGCTCACATAGTTTGGCGAAAAGTACATACTCCGACATATTAGGAAAACAATATTGAACGATATCTTGAGAGATATTGCGCATGGCTTTAGTAAACTGGTTTCCATAGTTTTATAATGAAACAGCCCAAATATACCACCGACTGCTACCAGTTCTGCCACCTTACTTTAACTCTATTCAGATAAATCCCAAACATTTCTGTCCTCTTCAAAGAGAGAGATTTGAAGTGAGGACAGAACATTTTTCGTTGCAGAATTTTTTTTTATTATTGTAAATAAAATTAAGGGCAACGAAGAGGTTTGTCCAAGAGAAGACGAGACATCATAAATTTAGGAATGAATCCTAGTTACTACACACGACATCGTTGAAGAACATGTTTAATTTACGTCAGATTTATTGGTTATGATAATTTTTTGTCAATTCATGATAATATCCGAATCCATGCAGATATCACAGAGACCCGCACCTAGAAGCAAATAGTCCTAAAGTAAATTATATCAAACATCTAGAGTTTATTTATTTAACTACATAAAAAATATAACTATTTTTTGTAGCAAGTAAAAAAATGATATATATGAATGATGATAATAATGATGATAATTAAATATATCACCAACAAGAAAAAATATATGTATTACACAGTGTATGTATTACATATATAACAGTTTTTCAGAAAATATTTTTTATATCTTTTTCGAAAGTATTACAGCTTATCTGTTTAATACTTTTTGGTAAAGTATTATAATTAGTGTAGCCCAAAATCGGTCTTGGTCTTGCAGTCTTGGTTTTGTTCTTGCGTTTTCGCTACATTATATTCATTTAGATTAAAAGAAGAATACATAAGATTGTCTTACTTACATAAATTGCAACTCCACCTTGTTTCTTTTTTACCCTACAAAACAAATTAGCTAATGAAACGCCGGAGATGCTAATTAATTGTAAATTTTCTTAACTACCAGTGCTCCGAAAAGATATGACGTCATATAAATTTTGATCCGCAAGAAAAGCATTTATCATAATATCGACTTTATTTGAAATACACTGCAAATTAACATGAAACATGCTTACCGTACCTTGTTGAATTAGTTTATTTTGATAAAAGTTTGTAAAAGATTCTAGGTTTCTTCGTTCGTCTTCTTTATGTGCTGAAAATTTCTTTTGAAGTTAAAAATCCTAACAGCAGTCTCGTTGGGCCAAATATTAGGTCTGTAGACTTCGTCAATTTTATCGAAAGGGAAAAATACCTTATATGTGGAGTATTTGTCAGTTCTATGCCAGCCAGTCCACACAGTTAAAAGTAATATCGGGTACCGTCTCACCCAAGAATTTTAGAAGATCTTTGGCTTTCATATCAACACCTATGCGGAACACATGTACATCTAAAACGTCTATTGAAAAAGCTGAATATAATTAGACGAATACGAAATCCAGCTCCTAACTCGATTGCACAATTAATTTGCTGCATAAGAATATTTGAATAAAATTCCGCAAGAATACATGACATTTTTTATGTCATTTTATATCGATTGATTTATTTTTCAAAAACTCCGAGCTAGAAGCCAAACATCAAATAAAATTTGCACGTGTTTGCATGTACTAGTCTTTGAACGAGATTACAAGAGACAATTTTTGTTTTTACAATAATTTTGTAATTATAAATGGTAAACATATTTTAAATACAAGGGCGTACATGGCGTATTTGTTCAATAATTCAGTTAACGGATTAATCAATACGCTCTGAATATCACAGTTAGTGTTATATAATGGAGATTCATTAACAGTAAATTATCCAATTGGACTGCCCATTAAATTATATGTATATTCAACTATAACAGAGTTAATGTTTGCATGTTTAATGATTACAAAAGAAAAACAAATTATGCATACAGTAGGGTAGAGGATTTCTCACCAAACAGAAGTTTGAAAGCATTCTGAAAAATATTTTATTTGTATGGCAAATAAAAGAGTTTTATTTTTTTTGTTATAAACTTTCACAGGTTATAGTAAAGTTAAAGGAAAAGACAATATATCATTGGTTGTTGTAATAATTTGTTTTATAAATTTTATTTCATGAGTTTTTTTTGGAAAAATGATGCTCCAAAAGCTAATTAGAAAACCCCAAAATAAAAAACATTTGCAATAATCATCGCTAGCTTTCACTAATAAGACTTACATATAAAAAAACAAAATGAGTTTTTGATTAAACAACCATTTAAAATAATATAGCATAGTATCCATCCCCTAATAATATTGTTTAAGAGCGTAGGCTCAAAATTTTGGGCCAATGCTTTTTAAATGCATTCATTTTTTCGAATCCTGAGAAAACTAATAAGTATTTTTGAAAAATTTAAACGCAGAGTGAAAGATTACATTATTACCGAGGGCCGAAAGTCGCCGAAAACTTCTATAATGTTTATTTTAGTAAGTTAGAGGGGTGAAAAAAAAAAGAGAAATTTCAGTGTGATTTTTTATTTTAAATATCTCATTCAAAAGAAACTTTTTGTTTATTTTAAGGGACTTTTGGCCCTCTGTAATAATGTAATCTTTCATTCTGCGTTTAAATTTTTTTAAAATATTTATTAGTTTTCTCAGGATTCGAAAAAAATTAATGTATTTAAAAAGCATTGGCCCGAAATTTTGCGCCTACGCTCTTAACTCCCATTCTCTAATGATATTGCTTAACTTCCACCCCCTCATAATACCATTATCTATTGAATTTATAATAATACCGCTCAATACCGTTGCCTTGTGACGTCAGAGGTCAAAAGCCAAAGTATGCTGAAGTGACTACCTATCTACTAATACCAACAGTAAAGTTTTTTTGGACAGTTTTACTGGACATTCGACAAAAAAACTGCTAACCAGTTGCGGCTGGTGTTCATAATTGTGTTTAGGAGGGCGCTGATTGGGGAATACAAAAAATAAATATGTAATTACTTCTTAAAATGAAACTAAATGCTTCTGTTGTTATCTGAGATGAACCTTTTCATCGCCTCTTTGTTGAAGTCTCCAAGAAGTTTCTCAAACTAAAGTTTTTTCCATCGACAACAAGGTAAGCGTCGTTAATCTTTCTTCCTACATTATATTCTTTAGAAAGATCGTGATACATTTTAAACTAGAGAAACATCTTCCAATCATGAATTTGTTGCTTGTGTGAGTCCATTTCAAATAGGTAAAGAAATAATAAATCAGACTTACTCACAATCAATTTAATTTAACTATCCGACGACCGGTTTCGCTTTCTACAATATGCAAAGCATCTTCAGGTCTCGGTACAAAGTTAAACAAATGCTGAAATGATAAAAACCCATATTAGGGTGTTGTCTAATAAAGATAAACAAATTAGATGTTACAAATTACAATAATTATGCCAATATTACCTGTCTGTGGTTTTATTTAAATGATTGAGTTGAATAAAAGGTATAAATATTTTTTTAAAAAGTTAAAAGGACAAGGTAAGGCCCACAAGTTGTCATAAAATCTCTTCTATTGGAATAAATTAATGAATGAGCAAATAAATAAATGAAATAAAATAAAATTACTTACATGCCGGTACTCTATTAATAGATGGATGGTAGAACATGTTTGAAACTACTGTATATTGTTGAATGGAGAACTCAATACTATTATTGCAGTTGTTTGACAGTAAAATGGTCAATTCAATTCCAATCTTCCACTACGAAAACCCTATTACCCTTCCACTACGAAAGTTTTAGCGTATTATTTGTTAAGTTTTTATCTCTGTAGTTTTTTATATTGTTCTCCAATATTCCGGCATTGTATTGTGTTTTATAATTTAAAAATGAGTTTTATTTTAAAAATTATTCCACAATATATATAATGCTCTTCTTCAATATATTCCCCTTCCCTCGCCACACACCGTTCTTCTTCTTCTTTCTTCACCGTTAATCTTCTTTTGTTAGAGCTTTTAAGAGCTCCACCGTTTTTCGCTTCACCTCTTTCATCGACTCGAACCAGATTCCTTTTAAGACAGACTTGACCTTCGGAAACAGGAAAAAGTCACAGGGTGCTAAATCAGGCGAGTACGACGGGTGTTCGAGCACTGGAATGTCTCTATCGGCTCAATATCGCTTTACAGACAGCGCGTTATGGTCAGGTGCGTTGTCCTGGTGCAAGATCCACGACTTGTTTTTC
The DNA here is from genome assembly GCA_918026665.1 of Diabrotica balteata. Classification (NCBI taxonomy): domain Eukaryota; kingdom Metazoa; phylum Arthropoda; class Insecta; order Coleoptera; family Chrysomelidae; genus Diabrotica; species Diabrotica balteata. Next base: position 39,404,831 of record OU898278.1, read on the forward strand.
CACAACTCCGGCCGTTTCTTACGAACTCACTCTCGTAGCGTCGCCAAAACTTTCAAATAGTAAGTTTGGTTTACAGTTTGACCCTCTGGAACCGATTCACGATGCCGTTAATGTCGAAAAAAAAAACGATTAGTATCACTTTAAATTTTGGCTTTGACATCCTTGCTTTTTTCATTCTTGGCGTTGCAGGAATATTCCAGTGCATAGATTGTCGCTTAGTTTCAACATCGTATTTGAATATCCAGGTTTCATCGCAAGGGATGTTTTCCATTAATTCAGGCTCTTCATGTAACCACTCATGAAAATCTGAGCAGTTCTGTTGACGAACGAGCATTTGGTCAGGGGTCAAATTTTTTTGGGACCAACTTCGCAAAGACTTTCTTCATGTTCAATTTGTAATGTAAATTTTTTCTGAAAGTTTCTTTATCGGCGTTTACAGTCTCAGCAATCATCCGAATGCTCATAAAACGATCTCCGCGCACAATTTCATTTATTTTGGTCACTGTTGAAATAGAGACTGGTCGACCTGGACGTTGGTCATCTTCGGCGCTGTCTCGGCCTTCAGAAAACTATTATACCTTTCGAAAACACGCGCACGATGTAGAGAATTTTCACCATAGGCCACTTTCAAAAAATTATAGCACTCAGCCCGAGTTTTTTTTAATTTAATGAGAAATTTCACATTAATCCGTTGCTCATGTTTTTTGTCACACATTGTTATCGACACGAGGAAAAAACACGTTCTTTTCTAACCTCTACAGAAAAAATACTACCGCATCGAGAAAAACATCAAGAAAAATCGAAAAAAACGAATGTGTTTAGAGATTTTACGTTCGAAGTACCAATGCGAAGTATATTTCTCGTTTTCCATAAATTCTTTGGATTATTTCTCGCGTTAGTTGTAATGAAATCATTCCTGTTCCTAGACAACATCCTGTTTCTATGAGCTATATAGTTTTAAAATCTATCAGTAGGGTGCTAACGTGGCTATAGAGTCCCTCCTCCTTTTTCATCTGGGCTTGGGACCGTTAACAGTTCTGTCGAGCTACTCCATTCACCCAGAAAAACTACAGGCGGAGTTCATATTTTTATTAACCATTGGAAATGCATTTCAGAAGATATTAATGTTCTAAAGGTAATTCCTTTCTATTGTAAAATTTAGTTCAGTCAGATAAATATATTTTAATGGAATAAGTTTCAACAAAAAAGTGAATGAAGTTTCAACCGAAAAGTTTGAATACGAAATATGAAAATATGAAATGCAAATAATTGTTTGTACATAATTTTCTAGGGAGGGCGCGCCCCATAGCCCTCCTTCACTAACCACCACTGGATAACACCTTTAACAAAACTATGGATATTCCTAGAAATACCACAATCTATTCATTATCCAAAATGTACGATTTAGCAATCTACCCGCATTAAAACAAACGACTTAGGAAACTGCGCTCTGACTCATCAAAATTTTAACAATGTATCCAATTTAGTCGCACTTAAGACACCCTTTAGGTACTGTCAGGGCGTTATTAAGCAAAACTATTGTCGTCGTACGTCGTTGCGGTAGCACTAATCCCTCTAATACTGTTCCATTTTGTTTCTCATTCCAGATGTGCTACTATAACAAATCGGGTTACGTTACGATAGATAGATGGGGATAAAATGGAACGGTTAAAACGTGGAAGAGCAACTCGTAAGTAATGTCGAGCTATTATTTGAGTTGATTCGGAAGGATAGTTTTAAAAATGTTTCGTTTAAAAAGTTAATGGAACCTATTTGTCTTCCAAACTTATTCGGTGAAGATATAACTAAGTACCGGCGAGAAATTTTTAACAAGTTTTGTTTCCTGAATGAGGAATATAGTTTGTAACTAGTTAAATTGCTATTAATAATTTAGAGCACAACATTTCTGAAGATTGTTGAGATGCTATTTATTTACGGCTGGATTTATGCATTTTTATTTATTTTTAAACATAATTTTAACTTTTTATAGAAAATTACGTAAAAAAAAAAACTATTAAACTAGGTTTTTAGATATCGAAAATTATGTTTAATATAGGTTTGATTAAAAAGTCAAAGTCTTACGTTTATAAACTATTTGCATTCCGGGTTTGTGTCATTTCTTGTTTTGACTACCTATGAAACCTAAAACGTCCATTATCACTCCACCGAGCTTTCGACATTATATCTGATGTCTTCTTCAGGGCTTCCGAAGTCTCAGTCTCCCGCCGAGCTGTCGACATCCTGTCTGAGTCTTCTTCAAGGCTTCCGAAGTCTCAGTCTCCCGAGCTCCAGACACTACTACACTGATCACTAATCAATGCATTACTGCTGTTGAGAACAGCGGCAGTTCATTTAAACCGTCGATGGTGACGTGGTTTGGATGGAGGTTGGCGTGGGGTTTGGCGTTGGGATTGGCGCGAAGGTAGCGCGAACCTTTCTGACGGCATGATTTTGATTGGAGGGTGGAGCGGGCGATATTTTCTTTAACCAAAATTAATTAAGATCTCGCTATCTTATTTATTGAGATAATTTAGCCTCTTTTCAATTTCTATGGCTTCTCGAAGAATTCTTGATTTATAGAAGCAGATGGGGCCTATGGTTTTGGAGTTTTCAAAATCAATTTTGTGACCTGTATGAAGATGGTATTGATTTGGAGCTGAAATTGAATAGGAATTGCGAACAGAAATGGAATGGTTATAAATCCTATTTTGTATTCTACTATTTGTTTGGCCTATATAAGATCGGGGCAGTCTGCACAAGGAATTTCATAAACTCCGTGCTGCCATCGTTTGTTAGACCTTCTGCTACGTTTATTTGCATAGTTTCATTGACGTATATGCATTCTAGCAGTATTCTGTATCTGGAATCAATCCTTGCGTAATTCATTCTTTTTAATGCGCCCATAGTTCTAAGCCTCATTGTTATTCACAAATGCCAAATGAAGAAGTTCATTTTTTTCATTACACTTTTCTAGTATTGTCTGTAGGTATTCTATGGTACTACAATCTTTGAGAATTCCCGCTTGTTCAACAGGATGTTACTTATCTAACTTATTTGATAGTCTCTTGGTAATTATTTTGGTAATCAGTTTATACGGATGTGGTAACAGGCTTATTGATTTGTAATTTTAGAGCGTTTGTCTCCTTTCTTGTGTAACAAAAGTACCTGTGCATTTTGCCAAGAGGCTGGAATAGCACTTCCAACGAGCCACTTGTACATTAAAATTTTAATTGTTTCCAAAGTAGTTCCAAAATTGTTTGATCTAGAGTACAATTCTGTATAGTAATCTTCAACAATATTTATTATCTGATTTTTCTCGTTTATATTGATTCAATTTTTGTACTGGTCCAGACTGGAGTATTGTATATTGTTCTCCTGGTAGTCTCGTTTCACTTAGACCAAGGACATCCCGTTTGATCCTAGTTAGTTTTCCTGTTAATTCAGTCTTTCAGACGGTTTGAGGGTTCGAGCATTGAAACTAGAAATATAAATATGTTGCTTTCAATGGTTTATTTTTGAGTTACTGCGTCTTCCAGATTCCATGAGGCTGACCTCTTTAGAGTGAGAGATTGAGCGCCTACCTGGGTACCAGATCCTATTGTTTCAAAACTTCTTTAGGATGTGTTATCCATAATTCGCCACGCTGGCAAAACGGGTGCAAAACATTGTTGGTGAGGGATATAGGGAAAGGATTTCAGGTTTCTTCTTCTTTTTGTAGTGCCTGTCCTGCTGTTCTAAAAATATTTTTGGTCGTTGTGTTGAACCACCTACGTAGATTTTTCAGCCAGGAATTCCTTCGCCTTTCTGGTCTGCTTTTTTCTTCTACTTTTCTCTGTAAAATTAATTGCATAATGCATAACTTTCGCTGTTCCTCATGATGTGACCTAGGCATTCGATTTTTGCTGTTTTTATTGTAGTTAACAGCCCTTTTCCTTTTTATATTCTTATAACCGCGTTGATCAGTAACGTGGTTGGTATAAGATATCTTTAGGATTCGACCATCAAACCACATTTCGAAAGCTTCAATTTTCTTGCATCTAAGGTTTGTGTAAGGTAAAACTGGGTTTAACAGGGACGCTAAATCTCTGAAGTAGGTCTACCCTCTGTCGCGATCATATACCTACCCGCTATCGTACATTTAAGTTGCACAAAATTGTAGTCAAACCTACCAAGTTTTTTCTAATTCGCTGTTTGCTTAAGTTGAAAGCGTAGTAATCAAATCTGTTTTCTGTACATATTTATCTACTTTTAAATCTTGAATATGTTCTCTGTGTGAGTCCATTTAGGTAAAGAGAAATAATACTAAGACTTACAATCAATTTATTCTACGACCTGTTTCGCATACTACAATTTATATGCATCCTCAGCATCCTACGCATTTGTATATCATCCTAAATAATTTATTAAAATAATTCAATAAATTATTGGGAAAGTTCTTGAGAGGATGAGTTATATTAACAACCAGGAATTGAAAGAGAGGTATTGATGTTGATAAAGTTTGTAGGTGCACTGCATTACTTATATGATGGAGGAATTCTCTAGTAATGAATTGTTTTTTTGTTGCCTAATAAATGTTTAAGAGGTAAAACTGACATTTTCAATGTAGGTTAAAGTTTGACAGTTCTTCTTTTTTGTAAATGTGGTCATCAATTTATCTGATCTGAAGTAATCAGAACTAAATTTGATATATAAACTAAATATTTTAAATCGACATTGTTATCTAATTTATGAATAATATTGGCTTAATTAATACAATATCACACTTATTTTTCAACAAACAATTGCATCAATAATTCTATTTCTATCCTGGTTTAAAAACTTTCCGAATAGTCGTCATTTAGTGCATTAAAGCCGATGATCACCAGTCTTCAGCTGACCACAACGGAATTTTAACTATGTTTTCTGAAACATTTAATAATAATACTTGTATCGGCATGTCCATACTGCTATATGGTGTAGAAACCTGGATCATAAAGGCCAATGTGATGAACAGATTGGAGGTCTTTGAAATGTGGGTATTTAGAAGACTACTTAAAATTCCCTGGACAGATCACACAACAAATGTCGAAGTATTAAATCGAATGGGCAGAGAACGAGAATTTCTGCCAATAATAATAAGAAAAAACTGCTTATCTGGGTCATATATTTCGAAATTCCAGGTACCAGTTCTTAAAGCTTATTATGCAAGGGAAGATAGAAGGAAAACGGGGCATCGCAAGAAAGAAACACTCATGGCTTAAAAACATAAGGGATTGGACAAACCTCGATGCCCGTGCACTCTTTAGAGCCACACAAGATCGAGAGGAGTATGCCAGAATGGTCGCCAACATACATTAATTGGATAGGACACCATAAGAAGAAGTATCGGCATGTAAATAAAATTTATTAAATTATTTTTATTAAATTACTTATTTAATTAAAATGATATACCACTAAAAAATGCGCACATATAATATTGGCACAAGGAGTACCGTAGAGCTGAGGATGCATATAAAATTGTAGTATGTGAAACCGGTCATCGGTGGTAGAATAAATTGAGTATTAGTCGTATTCTTATTTCTCTTTACCTAAATTATGTATCTACTTTTATTTGAAATAAATTACTTCCTCATACTGATTTAACATAATATATTATCAATTCCCCAGGGTGCACACATCTCTTTAGTGACTCTCTCCGACCATGAACACTGTTGCATATACTTCATAGTCTTCGTAAATTTGCTCTTACACACCAATATCCGAAACCATTATTTAAACCATCCATGTTCATATTTGTTTTTCACGCCATGCAACTTCACAGTTCCCGCGCACTATTTTGAATACAAACACAAGAGACATCCCTCTATTTGAACGAAACCTCGTTAGTAGTGTAGCAATAGAAAGGAGATAGCGAAAATGCATCGCCGTTCCACTTTCCGAGCCTCGCAATTACCCCACAGCCACCGAACGGATTTCCAGTGTGATCCTTTGTACAGAAACAGAAATTCTATTGTCGGTCTTAAATTTATTTGTTCCTTTCTGGACTAAACTACTTGTGTGGATCTCGAAGAATATCTCTGTAACCGGCGGGAATTACTTGAAGCTTTTGCTGTTCATTTTGTTGAAACATTTTGAATTACTGGTTTGTCTTCCAACTAGATTCTATTATAATATAATTGTATGCGCAAAATACAGACTGACTTTTATATATAAATTAAAAGATTTTTTTACCTAATTTGCGTGTTTTGTTTATTTTTTAAAGTTAATATTAGTTTCCAAATATGTATTTACTTTCTATGCAATTGATTATTTAAGAAAAAGATTTAAAAAACTTTATGTTTAAGCGCTAAATTGCTGTATAAAAATGTAAAATATTTACATTGCACTAATTTGGCTTATAAATAAACCTTTTAAGAACTGAAAACAATCTAGAGGACAAATAAATAAAAAAACAAATCAATGTATGGTAGAATAATAATAGTATTTTGGTTTTAAATTCAGCAAAATTTTGAGCAACTGTTGAGTTGCTATCATCAAGTCCTCGTAGACACGTCTTCTCAGGACCAGCAACTTCATGTGGAGTTATACGTCTCCATGTTACCAAATGCACTGGTAACTTTAACATCCTAATATTTAATACCATATAATGTAAACTAAATTTAAACAGATAATTTTTAACGGGTTTTTACCCAGATATTTAGTGGCTCAATAAATGTACACCTAGACACTGATGATGGAATATGGATTCCGAAAACGTTTTGTGATATAGCCCGATTGGGTTTTTTTTAATTATATACCTTTTATAAAGGATTTTTAATAAATTTTTTATTATAAAATTTGTTTAAAAAGAATTATTGTTTAAATAAATTAAAACCACTTCTGCTGGTATTATGTTTTAACGCGAAATAAGTTAAATACAAAGTTATCAATTAATTGAATTGTGAATGATTGTTCACAAAAAATAAAAATAATACAGCTATTTCACTAACGCAAAAACTAGTTTCACTGTCTCGCTACGATAACGCACTGCAGAGAACGACGTGTTTTTAGCAATGCCTGATTTCAGTTGTGCAATATGATTATGAGCTGTACAATTATCAATAAATAACACGATTTTTCTTTTTTTCCCTTTTCTTATCAACATTTATAAGCCAGTTTTGAGAATTGCAGTCTTCCATGCTTTTGTGATTGACATCTTGAAAAATAACGAGATTTTTTACATTTATCGATGACTAATGGTGATAGTTTTCCTGTACTCGACATGTTTGCTGAGAGCAGAATACTCAAACGTTCTTTGCTGCGCTTTCTCCACTATGGCATTTATCATTTTTAAAAGTTAGAGTCTTATCAGGATTCAAATGTAGTTATAAGGATCGAATCGTTTTGTAATGCCTCTTTGTCTGATTCTTCTCGATCGACGATGGTAAATACAATAAAATGTTGAAGCTGTGGAGCAAAAATTATGGTTTTATTGGCAGCTACCAATAATTACACTCTAGTTAATGGTTAGGTAGCTTTCTATAAATAATCAATTTATAATTTGATAAATAATGCATACTTCATCACATAGGTTAATGCTTCTATCATACTAACAAATTTTGAACTATGAGTTTACAATACAATTATTTAATCTAGGCCGTAATTGCAACACTTAGGAAGTTTAACTGAAAATAAATGCAGGTAAATGGACTCTGATTATTAAAATATTACACGATATGTTTTCACAATTTTTCAATTATACACGGTGAAACTATAAAAGGTTAAGAAGTTAAGAATAATGTGAGATTACAAATTAACGGATTAATTTGTGATTGAACGTATTGGCCACTGTATAAAGGAAACAGACGACCAATAGAAAATATCTAAACACATATAAAATATAAAATAATAATAATAATATAACAATAATCATAACACTAATTCACTCGGTTTTTGAATTATTATGTCACCCGAGCGGTGCTACCTATAACTTGATTATTTAGAATTTATGTTTCAGCTAAGCTATCTAATTCAAATATAAACTCATTAAGTGAAACTTATCTAGGAAGGGCTTTCTCTAAAGTTAGTTATTATACCGTATGTCTTAGAGGCGCTGGATGAGGTTGGATGCAAGAACCTTGATGCCTTTGTTTTCTGGCTCTCTTGGAGTTTCGAATATATCTGACTACTCTCCATATAATGAGAATTAACATAACAATGAATATAGTGACTAGTCCCGTGGTTAAATCAGGAATCCACTGATGGTTAGCAATGGTTTTCCACGTGTGTTCGGATATATCTTGGTCAAACTGCTCTGCCTCAAATACAATATTTGGCAACTCATCTCCCCGAATATCTATTATGTCTGGGAATGTTGTTCTGCTTTATTATTGACCTCTGCCTAAGCTCTTCAATGGGACTGACGGGAATCTTAAAATAACTTCCAATTGCTGCTTAAAATCCATTATTGGATGCGAGTAATGTCGTTTCGAGTTTGAGCAACGCATTTGAAGGACAGCTTTATAAAACTTGTTTGATTGGTTATATGTTCAGATCGAGAACCATCGCACATTATAGCTAAATTTATAGCGTATGGTGGAATGACTAGCTAGAGGTTCAGCGTGCTCATTTTCAAGTGGTTCCTTTATCGTGTATTCTATTATATTGCGGGTGGTGTTGGTATATAATTCATTTGATATAGTTTGGCTAAGTGTCCATATTAATCATTCCCATTGGTGAACATGCCTACCCTTTAGTAGGCCCAATTGTTCAGTGACATCTTTCTTTTTTTGACCCTTTTTTTAAAGCGTTGTTCTCTTCCCTATTCCTTTTTTGTTGTTTTGTATCTGTTCTTTTTAATGTTTGTCACCTCTCTGAACCACTCCGCCCATAATCTATCAGTACTGATCCACGGAGCCTTCGAGCCTATTATGTACCGGTGTTCCAAGATTCCGGTGTTAAATATAAGCCTCAGAGACAAAATTCCTAACACCGAAATACGCCGAAGAACTAAAGTAACCGACATCATGGGAAAAATAGCGACATTGAGATGGCAATGGGTAGCACATGTAGCAAGACAAGACACCAACAGATGGTTTCATAAAGTGACATTCTGGAGACCTCGAGAAACAAAAAGAAGCGTAGGAAGACCCGAAAAGAGATGGATAGACAATATAACAGCTGTAGCTGGAAAACAGTGGATGAGAATTGCAAAAGATAGGGAAGCGTGGAAGCAATTGGAGGAGGCCTATGTCCAACAATGGATAAATGAAGGCTGAAGAAGAAGAAGAAGTTTCAAGATTAATTGTTCATATTCTAGATACTAAGTAGGGTACAACCTTCGATACAGAATGTCATCTCGCGATTCTATTGGTTAAAAATCTGCACGTTGTGATACAGGTATTGAAATGGTAATTGATATATTAAAGTACGAGAGTAGGAAAATAAAATGATGGTGATTTAAATCTAATCTGCAAGTACCTTGTATCATTAGGGTAACGGAAATATCAATCTGTTATGAATCGGTATAAAAGATAGATTTTTAATCGAATTAAAAAGGGAAGTTTTTAATTTATTAAAAAAAAAATAATTAAAACTACCTTTATCAATTTATTAACAGCTTTGTAACAGAAAAGCTTCATTAGAACTAATTAAACCGACATTAATTATATAAATTCAGAATTAATATGAATATAGAAGTTGGAGCAGATTAGATACAAGTTTAAAATGCATATATGTTAATAATTTACTAAGAACAAATATCAACATTATTTTCTTGTATATAAATTGTCAACTCCGACATTGAATCCTTCTGATCGTTAAATCTTCGTCAACGTAAAAACATTTGTAAATTAAAAAACTTCCGTGTTTAGCATTTGAATTTATTCGTAGCGTACGCACGAAGCATTCTATGCACAAATACCTGGAAAGAGGATAAAATACGAACATTGTATATTGATAAAAGCTCAACTCTTCCATGACCGGAACTAGGACAACGTTTATCGGATAAATTCTCTTCAGTGCAGTCTACAATATTATATACACGTGCTTTTTTCTCGTATCAACCAGAACCGGAGTAAGAATCAAAATTTGATACTCTCGTTGATTTCTGAAAATAAGTTTTTTTATTAGAGTAGTGTGTATAATAGAGAAATGGAGTTAAATTTGAAGTTCAAGCTTTTTTTATATTCTCAGTTTATGCTTAGTCAATTCTTTTGTTGTTTTATCCGTGAAATTAAGGAATTTTTAATTATGTCACTGATATTTTGTACGTCTGTAACAGTTTATTTTTTCTCCTTCCTCTTCCAGCTTCTCTATTTTCCTTATAATTATCATTGCTCCTCTACTTGTTTGTTCTTCCTATTGCTTTTCTTTATGGGTTTTTGTTTATTCTTTTACTTTTCTCTGGCTTCAAACTACCCTTTCGAACTTATTCTTTTTAATTATTTCTATCTTATTCGTATTTTTACTTATCTCTGTATACACGTAACGATTATTTTGCTTACCACATAGGGTATTACTATAAGGGGTTGAAAATTGGGGACAAAAATTATTGGGGTAGAGATAGGACAAGAAAAACAAACCGAAACTTTTGCGAACAGCTGCTTAGGGTTAATTTGGAGACCTGGGTTGTAGATAAGTGAATGAAACAATGGGATTCGATTGGGGCAACTACAAAAATGAAACAAAGGGGTACTTACATGAGTCTCCTAGACAAACAAAACACAAGAAGGTTCTCAAGCTATTTAAAATAAGGACGCCGGTTTGAAAAATCTTCCTGCTGCAGAAAAGAAAAAATGAAGAAGAAGGAAAGAGAAGGCTTTTCCCTCCTAAAAAATATAAAAAAGGGGTTAGGAACATTTTTTAAGAGAAATAAACAAAGTGGTTTAGGGAAAAATTAAATATTTATTGTTGTCTCACAACAATCAGTTAAGACTATAAATAATAACAATAAAATACAAAATATCAAAAACAAACTTACTATGTTCTATCCGTATACAAACTCTAGAAGTTGGAAATACTATAAAAATTTACAATTGTTACTGGGCGATATTTTGTAGCAGAAATAAATTATTACAAATGAAAATATCCTTTTAAATGATAATAACATAAAGGTTAACCTTTTTTAAAAAAACAAAATAAAAACAAGATCTGTTATGATGTGTATGTGTCAAAGGTAAAAAAATAAAGCTAGCTGTCACATGTCAATATCAAATTGTCACATCACAATTGTCAAGCTGTCACATGTCAATATAAAACTTAAGAACAATTAATATGACAGCTAGGCCACACAATAACATCTACAATTTTAATTATTACGTTTTATTAACAAGAAGCAATTATTAAAGAAAAATGTCTATTTTTACTTTAAAAGTTCAAAAAAAAAAGTTACCTGGGTTTCACTAAATGTTATTTTTATTTTAAAATTTTGGGATTGGAACTGGAGATTTACTGCCACGCAATAAACTGCATCTCACACTGCGAATTAGCCTAGAATGACTTTAGACAGACAAAATGAGGATGGAAGCTGTTCACTGGGATGTAAAAGTTTTAGACTCGGCTTCTTAAAAAACAGGAACACATGTGGTTATCCTTCAAAGTTGTTGTAAACGCCGTTTTACAAATATCTCACATGAGTGACGGCATAGAAATAAAGACAGTGATTACTTTTTAACTACACATGCTGCCGTCTGCTCTCCATGACCTTTCTTCCCAACCTGACTTTACTTCGACCTGACGCTTCGTACCGGCATCCAGTGTTGCGTCTCACCCCTTATACGGTTTTCGCAACAGGCCAACCAAAACCCTTTTCAAAGAAGCGGTCCAAGGGAGATTCAACCTTAACATGACTTGGGTTAAAATTCGAAGAATTTTTAAAACGCAAAATATGAATTAGGTATTTAAATTCGCAGTGGTAACTGGAATTTTATACGTAAATATGCGATGGTTATACTCAGGGAATTTATACATGCTAGAACGTTGCATTTGTATCTATCGGTATATTTTTCAGGTTTAATTAAAAATATTTTATTTTCGTATTCTTGATATCTTATGACTTATAGACATTTTTAAATGCACATCTTACGGTGGGATCTGACAGAACGTGGAGCGGCGTTCTTTATCGGCGAAAAGAAATAGAAAATACGCAATGGACAAACACAAAATATAAATACAGGAACCAACACAATGGTGAATACCTTTTTTCCCATTAATATTTGTAGTTTACGATCCCTGGGATAGGGCAGAACTGTCTATTTATAACCGACGCGTGCTATCCCATTATTTGTCGGTAAAGAAACACCGATCAAAAGACGAATGCACTGCAAAAGAAGCTGGTGCACCGCTTACTAAACAGTTTTACTACAACTTACTAACATTTTTACCATCAACACTGATGGCGTAAAACACACTAAACCCTTTATACTCACCATCTGAATGGTCCGACTACAATCAATCGAATGGTTATCAAAAAGCAATTATTTACTTATTTTACAGTAACTTGGGGTGCCAACCCATTATCTCTTTTCTGTCCACTATTACCTATTTTCTATTTCTTAGAAGCATCAAAACTTCTGACCTCAGTGGAAGAGGCGGGTGAAAATTTTCCCACGAAATAATCATCCCATTTCTGTATACAAGAAAAGAGTTCTGAACTTGCCACCCACATTTTTACACAGCAAGGAGAATAATCTTGAATTGGGTCCTAGCCAAGTAGATGGTCTTTCAAAAAATTCAGTCGGCTTACAACCAAATCAGAATGTTTTGTGTTTTGGTGACGCATCAATAGAGAAGGCATCATGCTTTGATTGGAAAGCATGAAGCATTTCGAAACCAGCAACACATCTAGAAATGATATTGTCACTGTTTTCCGTGCCGGACTTTACAATAAAATCATATTGTAGGTCGTGTTATTTCAATATCGTCGTATATTTACGATTGGACTACAGTTTAGGATTTTTAACATTATCCTTTAAAGTTCCAAAGTTCACCAGAAACCGCTTAATAGTTTATTATGGAAGCACAAAAAAATTACACACAAACTTGGTAAGAATCACTTCAAGTAGAAAAAGTAATCCAACATCTCTCCTAAAGAAGTAATGATTGAAATAGAAGAAAACGTTAACCTAAAAAAGTCCAGGCTATGATTTAATCACTGGTAAGGTACTAAAAAGCTTATTTTGAAACGTACTATTATGCTTCCTTTAGGTTAATGTATGTACCCAGATTATAGAAAATGGCGGAAGTCATAATAATCACTACACCAGGAAAGCCTCCCAATGAAGTGTCTTCCCTGATACTGTCTCCAGTTTACTAGTTACTGTAATATCGAAGGTATTTGAGACACTTCTACTCAAAAGAATGAAAACAATTAATGAAACAAAAAGGTTGATTCCGACACATCAATTTATCTTCAGAAATAAGCATGCGACAGTTGATCCAGTGCATAGAATAACAAATATCATTGAAAAATCATTTGAAGAAGAGAGGGTATAGTTTAGTGTATTTCTTAATGTTGATCAATATTTGATACATAAACAAAAAAACATTTATACAAAAGCAATATTCGCAAATTTTGCAGTCTTATATATCTGAAAAACACTTCAGAATTAAACTCCTATTCAGACATAAGAGAAATTAGGGCAGAAGTGCCGCAAGGTAGCGTATTGGGCCTTTTCTTTTTTTGCTATACACGTGTGGCATAACCAAGTACCACATGCAAATACGGCAAAATATCTAGGTATAACATTAGAAGCACAACTACGCTGGAAAGGTCATGTTTTGGAATAGTTTGGCATAAGATACAAAAACATTTACTTGATGCTTGGAAGAAACTCTTATCTATCTATATACATACAATAAGTTTTTACTATATAAACAAACACTATTACCTATGGTAGCCAGGTATAGGGGTGTACCAAGAAAAGTAGTATAGACATTTCCGAATAAAGTACAGAAAACGTTGTAAATGCTCCTTGGTACGTAAGGATCTGGGTGTGGAGACTACAATAATTAGCAAGGCGTCATGAAAAGCAACTCCATAGTTATCTAAATGTTAAAACAATCCATCTCTTTGACAACAGAGGTCTAATTAAAATACTGAAGAGGAAAAAGCCCTTCGAATTACTTGAACTATCAGTGAAAAGCATAGCATAACGTTTTTTATGTGGAGCAAATTACTTGCTACCATTATTGTTCATACAGGTATTCTCAAGTTTAAGTTGATTTGATATAATCAAATAAACTAGCCACCAATAAGTCCTCCCAGAAACGCACCTCAAAAATATTTACTATATCAGCTTCTCCTTAAAATGTAAAATATATTTATGTCTAAAATTTCATGATGATTGAGGAAGATAAAACAAAATTATTAGTAAAAGTTTTCGGGTTACCAAGTAAAAAAATAGAATTATTTGTATTTTCAATTACAATTTTTCTGAAATACAGTTTTTGTCCAGTATTGGATATTATTTTTTAACATTAATAATTTTGTCCGATTTCATTCCAAACTATAAAGCTTTTATAACCCTTGGTTACAAATCTCTTTCACGCTCAGCCCAACGAGTATTAAATCCTTCAATCTCTGTGTGATCTAGTAAATCCGTCACTGTTTTAACTCAGTTTGTCCTCGCCATTTTAAATCCATTTTCAGCAAAGTTTGTCGGGAATATACATATCTCGATAACTGGTGTTTCAGAATGAAACTGGGGAAAAAGTGCCAGTTTGACTGGCACAATGTAGATATAATCAATATAGATGCAGTGTGCATACAATATGCTCTCTAACAATAGACTAGAAAATAAAAGAGAAAAAATTCGTAGAGGGCGTATCAGGTTATATAAAGTTCTGAATTTTTTATAATGGAATCACGTAATATATATTTGCATTTTCTTGTTTCTTTTGGTTTGATTTATTGACTTTTGTTGATAATGGTGTTGCCTAACGACCGCCACAATTTGGAATCAATGATTATTTAAGTATTATATTTAAAATTTCAAAGAGAAATTCCCAATATTTGGCCACCAATACCATTGTTTTAAAAAACTGTTTTGTGGAAAACTTGTAGAGGTCGCTGGTTGAACGATTAGAATAATAGCGAAGAAAAAATGCAATATTTGATTGTGAATAAAATAGCAATTAATTTAAATATCACAAAATATATCTTGGCTTAACTTATTGCTGCAGTTCGATTGTAGCAGCGGAAGCGAATAGTTCTCTGTGTGATCGAAGTGCTAATTAATAGAGTTGTTGTTGTTTTTACCAAAAAATGGAATTAAATTTAGATGGCAGAGGAAATCCACCTGACAGAGGAAGGATTGACGATGTTGCTAGTAATATGGATTATGAAGTTAATGAAAAACAAAAGCAGTCTGAGGAAATTATAAATATTTATATTAATACACAATCAAAACAGGTACCGATAACAAATTCAAAAAACTTTTTACCAGATTATCAGGTAAGCAATAAAACAAATATTAATATAGGTCAGTCCATAATGTCAGACGTGAAAAATAAATACAGTCAAGGTTACCAAGGTTCTTATTTTGTTTTTATGCAGAATAAGGAAGGTAACATTGGCCGATTGCATCGCATAGCGACAGCACGATTAATTTTAGGTGCAGTACCTGCAATTAAAGATAATATTGTTAATATTAATTTTATAGGAAAAAATAAAATTAAAATTGAATGTAACACATATAAAAGCGCTAATATTTTAGTGGAATGTAAAAAGTTAATAGAAAGAAATTACGATTTATATATTCCAAATTTTTTTTACTCAAAAGAGTGGGGTAATTAAAGGGGTAGAAATATTTCAGAAAACGAATTAAAAGGTATTATTGTTCCAAGATACGGCAATTTTAAAGTAATAAACGTTAAAAGAATAAAGCGAAAAAAAAAATGATCAACTGGTGGAGACGGGTACGATAGTGGTGTCTTTCAGAGGCCAAATGATTCCAAAACAAGTAATCATTAAATGAATGATATACCAAGTGAAACCTTACGTTCCGAGAGTAATACAATGCCTTAATTGCATTAGATACGGACACGTTAAGTCACATTGTCGAGGTAAGTGAAAGCGCACACCAAACTGGCGTGGCAAGCGGCAAGTAGCAAGTAGCACGCGTCTAGCATGTTACTTAAGATGTATCCAATGAAAACGAATGATTCAGCGCACACCAAAATGACAGTGACGTCATTCATTCTAATCATTCGTTTGCATTGGTTACATTTTAAGTAACATGCTAGACGCGCGCTACTTGCTACTTGTCATGCCAGTTTGGTGGGCGCTCTCACTAAGAAAAGATTCAGCAAGTGCGGACAGGAACATGATTCATATGTATGCGATTTAACAGATCCTACTTGTATATTATGTTTCGGAAACCATTCAGCATTAGATCGAAACAAGTGCGCTGAGTTTGAAAAACAAAAGGGTATTAAATATATAATGGCAAATGAAAATTTACCTTTTGTAGAAGCAAAATTAAAATACTTACAGCAGTAGCTATAGGACAGTCCTGAATTCAACAAACACAGGAAATAGGTACACAGTGACAACCAAAAGAAAATGGAGCGAAGGAGCTCAAAATAAATCAGTTTATTAATATTCAAAAGAACACGAAAATATACTGGACACTGCAAGCGCAACAAAACTTACTAACTAGTAAACAAATTACTGATAATATAGTAACAATATTTAAAAATTTCTTAGACAAAAACTTAATTCCAATAGCAAACAAACACATTTTAGACGATATTAAAAATAATATAGAAAAAGTTTTAAATGGCCCTAGTAAATAATAAGATTTTACAATGGAATTCACGATCGATAGTGAACACTAAAGACCATTTTTGAAAATAAATTTTTAGCTGTTCTTTTAAGTCAAACTTGGTTAAAACCGAATTCAAAGATGAGCTTTTCCCAATATAACATCTTCCGTGAAGATAGATCAGATGGTTATGCAGGAGTAGCGATATTATTAAGAAAAAATATCAATTTTCAGAACAATTTAAATTTTTATAAAATAAATAATGTCATGTGCGTTGCAGTACAGATTAAAATAAATAATAAAAACTTAAATTTATATTCCATTTATGCAAAACCCAAATTATGTGTGTCAAAAAACGAATGGGTTAAATTTTTTATATTTTACAAAAACCTTTTTTAATAGGGGGAGATTTCAACTGTCATAATAAAATGTGAGGCTGTGGGGTCACCGATCAAGAAGGTATTTATCTTTTTGAGGTTGTGGACTTAATTTCCTAAATGATGGGTCAGAAACATTAATTCGTAGACCTAAGAATTTAAATAGATCTGCTATAGACTTAACAATTTGC
The DNA here is from genome assembly GCA_918026665.1 of Diabrotica balteata. Classification (NCBI taxonomy): domain Eukaryota; kingdom Metazoa; phylum Arthropoda; class Insecta; order Coleoptera; family Chrysomelidae; genus Diabrotica; species Diabrotica balteata. Next base: position 39,422,123 of record OU898278.1, read on the forward strand.
TCTAGGGATATTTATTACAAATTAATTGGCACACAGAAATTTTGAGTCTGGGTTCTGATCACTACCCAATAGTAATAGAATTTAACCATAATACTGTTAATAACGTTACTAATAGTAATGGTGTCATTGAAACTAATGATATATCTAGATCTAGAATTACATGGGATATTAAAAAGGCAGACTGGGCTTTCTTTACCTATCTCTTAAACAATGAAAAGAACAATAATATATCAGATGGTTCAGAGCAAGAATAATCCACATTTTGTGACTCAATCAATTTAGCTAGTAAATGCTCTCTTCTAGAGAGGAAAGGGGGGCCCAATGCAAAATTTAATAAACCATGGTGGAATGATGATTGTAGGGACGCTTTGACAACAAAAAGAAGCTTTTTTGCAATTTAAAAGACTATCTAATTACGATAATTATTTAAAATGTCAACAAGCAGAAGCTTATAAAAAAGAATTTATTTTAGGCAGCAAAAGAGCTTCATGGAAAAACTTTTGTAATAGTTTAAATAAAAATACACCCATCAGCAAAATATGGAATGAAATAAGAAAATTAAAAACCGTTTATAATCCTCCCAATAATCCGATAGTTGTAAATGAGTGGACAGATATATTTTTTAATAAAATTGTTAAACCTTGGGTTATAGAAGGGGAAATTAATCACAGGAATTTGTCGTTGCCATAAAGAAATCCCTATAAATTAATAAAGTTCCTCTTTTGTAATTTCAACAAAGTTGTTCTGGAATATTTAGGTTTAGGTCGATTTGATATCTCCAGTTTAAGACCATATCCATTGATACTATTTACAAGAAGTCTCTGCAATTGCAGACACGCTTGCGAATGTGTTAACTTTTTACATTGCTAATCCATACGATATAATTAAAAGTAACTTTATACCATTTTATTTTACTCTTGAAAATATTAATTTTTGGTATATTTGCCTGTTTTATTTACAAACATTGTTTTGTTTATTCGTATATGTTGCCACGATATAAAACGAGCAGTAAGTAATTAAATTAATGTGCTACTCTATATTTAACTTTGTTCACAAAATAAACTGCCGGACAAAATTACACTAGGACTCTAGTAAACTTAAATAATTACATTGAAAGGAAATTAATGGAAATGAAATTAAACTAATTTATAATGAATACTCACAAATTGAATTTATTTTAAATCAATATTTTTTGGTAATAGGAATAACATAAAAGCAACAATACAATCAGAATTAACATCCTTCAACAAAATGAATTCTATAAAATGAATGGATCCGATCTGACTAGTATTTTGCCGATACTTCTCAATTTTTAATTACGATTTGCTTTCAATTAAGTTGTTGAATATGTTTCGGAAATATTATTGCGGAGAATATTATTACTTGAAGTGTTTGAAATGTGGTGCCTGCGTCGAATGCTCAGAATATCATGGACGGACAGGGTCAGAAATGAGGAAGTACTCAGAAGAGCGGGCTTACAGGATAGGGAACTTTTTAATTATGTAAAAAGTAAGAAGACTGCATACTTGGGGCACATTATACGAGGAGAACGATACACTTTTCAGCAACTGATACTCGAAGGGAAGATAGAGGGTAGGAGAGGTCTCGGACGTAAAAAAATGTCATGGCTGCGCAATATTCGACAATGGACAGGAATCCACAGCTATGAAATGCTTCGCAATGCTGCTAAAAACAGAATTATTTAAACCAGATTATTTAACATCTCACCTGACGAGACGATGTACGGTGGACGCCTACGCAGAAATGCACGGCACCTTAAGAAGAAGAAGAATTTCTACCCTTATAAAAGCCACCTTTTACGAATAAATTCGAATAGTTGTAAAAGTATTATTGTTTTATGTTTTAGTACTATTTTTTTCATTGAAACTATAAATACAATAATTTTTTTAATCAAAATGTTATGAATTTATTTTATTTCAACTTAAAACTTTGTACCGATGCGTGAAAGTGTGTCGATGCTTTAATAGCATTATGTGTATCTTATAATGCTCCTAATACACTGTATCCGTAAAGTATGGAACAAATTCTTATTTAGCTAAACAGAACATTTTGAGAAATAATCCTGAAACAGGTCGATTTTTGATTTTAATTTACCGTATTTTAAAATAATATTCTAATATACAGGGTGAATTACTTTCGAGTAATGACGTCACCGTCATTTTTTTTAACGGAACACCCCCATTTTGTCTCTATTTTCAGATTACGCTAGCTGAGCTGATTCCAAAAATGTATCACATGTTGATTCAAATTGGTACAGGGTGGACAAAAATACAATAGTTTTGTTTGTGTTCATAAAGTAACGCGCTAGTTAAATTCACAATATTATCAAAAATACTTATTGTCTAGCGGACAGAGTATGATGAAATACATGACTTTATAAATGTTCGAACTGCAGCCCTTTCTGTATTTTACAGTAACCCAAACGTTGTACAAATTCTTGTTGAACCTTGTTTATTGCTGTCCGAATTCTCTGTTTTCTGTAATTCTTGAATATTTGCTGGTGTCATTTGATACACAACATTCTTCAGATGGTCCCACATAAAATAATCCAAAGGATTGAAATCTGGTGACCTCGCTGGCCATTCAATAGGTCCACGTCTACCAATCCACCTGTTCGGAAAAATTTCATCTAGGTACCTTCTAACATCTACAGCATAATGTGGAGGTGCACCATCCTGTTGTAACCATTAACTTTAATCAAAACCTCCAGGATTACGTCTGCTGGGAAACAAAGTACGAAAAGTAGGTACGAGATATCCCCTTACAAACTCAAGGTACGTTGCTCCGTTTAAATTACCTTCGATAAAGTAGGGTCCGATGATTCGATTTCTTACAATTGCAGCCCATACATTTACCTTTTGCGAGTATTGTGTATAATGCTCACGCGTCCAGTGGGCGTTTTCTTTTGCCCAATATCTACAATTCTGACGGTTAACCTCGCCATTTAACGTGAAAGCGGCCTCATCAGAAAAAATTATGTTTTGTACCAAGAGAGGATCTCGGTGGCAGTTATCCATCATTGCTTCGCAAAATTGCATTCTTCTATCTGGATCATCTTCGTTTAATTCCTGCACAAGTTTGATTTTATGAGGATGCCATTTTTCAACTTTTAATAGTTTGTGTACCGTTGTTTTACTAACACCGATATCGCGACTAATTTTACGCACAGAAGTGTGCGCATCTTCTTCAAAACTAAGTAAAACATCTAATGCTGTATCAGCATTTGCAGAGGGACGAACTGATTTCCGTGCATTTTCAACCGTACCAGTTTCTCGAAATTTCTGTTCAATCTTACTGTTGAACGCGTTATAGGTCTTTCTGGATATTTATCATAGTTTATCATATTTATCAAAGTTTATGGTTGCAACAGAATGGTGCACCTCCACATTATGCTGTAGATGTTAGAAGGTAGGTAGACGTGGACCTGTTGAATAGCCAGCGAGGTCACCAGATTTCAATCCTTTTGGATTATTTTATGTGGTGCCATCTGAAGAATGTTGTGTATCAAACGAAACCAGATATTCAAGAATTACAACAGAGAATTCGAACAGCAATAAACAATATTTCTCAAGACACAATAAACAAGGTTCAACAAAAATTTGTACAATGTTTGGGTTACTGTTAAATACAGAAAGGGCTGCAGTTCGAACATTTATAAAGTCATGTATTTCATCATATTCTGTCCGCTAGACAATAAGTATTTTTGGTAATATTGTGAATTTAACTAGCGCGTTACCTTATGAACACACACAAAACTATTGTATTTTTGTCCAACCTGTAACAATTTGAATCAACATGTGATACGTTTTTGGAATCAGCTCAGCTAGAGTAATCCGAAAATTGAGACAAAATGGGGGTATTCCATTAAAAAAATGACGGTGACGACATTACTCGATAGTAATTCACCCTGTATATTAGAATATTATTTTAAAATACGGTAAATTAAAATTAAAAATTGACGTGTTTCAGGATTATTTCTTAAAATGCTCTGTTTAGCTAAAAAAGAATTTGTTCCATACTTTACGGACACAGTGTATATGCGTTCTGATATCTACCAAAATATGTGATTCGAGTTTTACTCGAAACTCGATTAGCTTTTAAGCTAGGCAGTACTAAAAAAACTATTTTGTATGTTTTTTAATGGCAATAAGATCATTTAAATTAATTTTTTAAACCCTTTTTTTAGAGGATTGTAGTTGAAAGGCTTGAATGAGTCACTAATCACGAGTGTATGCAAACTTTGAACAGCCATATCTTAACCAATTTTTGTCTTACAGAAAAAGAAGATTTTTCGTATCAGTAATACTTTTTAAGTTAATGTGGAAAAAGGCATTTTTTTCAAAATTAAAAAAAAATGCTGCTACTTTTAAACCAAATTTTTTGAAAAAAGCTCTTTGAACCTGTCAAACTTAGAAATGTGGAAGATTTACATATAAAGAATACACAAATAAAGTAAATTGTAAAGCGGTAAGGGTGCTAATTAGGAGGAGATTTTCACGATTTTTACCAAAACAACTTTATTTTAAGTTTAACTCGCTTAGGTTTGATGCTAGAAACTTAAAAACAAAGTTTCCCCGAAAAGTGTTTCATTTTTTGGTTAGTTCACGTTGAAATATTCGATTTGAAATTTGAGAAATAAGAACCTACTTTTCATGAGCTACAACTCTGAAAAAAGCTGTACAAAACCGTCTGAAAACCTGGTTGTTTTTTGAAAAATGAACATTTTCACTCACAAATTACTTAAAAACTTTTAACTTAGTGAAAAATCTCGATAGAACAAAACTTGCTTAGAATTAGTCATTTTAGCTACTTCCATTTATTTTGAACGTATATTTTTTACTTCTGATAAGGGGTGGCTTTCACCCACCAATTAAAAAGCAAATCTGGGCAGGAGTCCAATAGTGAAGTAGAGGGTAAGATGAACATAAATACAAATTTTCAAAGTATGGCTAACTTAACATCTTTTGAATTTTTTAACGCCGATAATCTGGATATTTAATTACCATATTAAAAATATTAAAGTTGAATTTTAAAATCTCGTCTAACGCTCGACCATTGGTAGAAATAAATGGAAGATTTGTTCTGCAAATTAGGATGGCGGTATTACTACCATTTAGAGCGTACTAAGTAATGTAATTAATTATGAGTCGAAGGACCACCCACTAAAGTGGGAAATAAGACCACAAGCATTAATTATCATCATATAACGGGGGTCCTACGGCGATTGCCGCTGCCCGCATTTCAGCCTCCATCTTTTCCTATCTCTCCAATCTCCCTCTTCTAAGCCTCTAGATTGCATTGTTTTTGTAATTTCTTTTCTCCAGGAATTTGGTGGTCTTCCCCTTTTCCTTCTTTCTGGCGGAACATACATTAAGGCTTTCTTTGGCCACCGCTTCTCCTCCATTTTCATCACGTGACCATACCATTGTAATTGCCTTCCTTGTATTCTATCTGAAAGAGTATCTCTAATTCCTGTACCGTTTCGTATTTCCTCATTCCTGATTGTTTCCATTCTCGATACTCGACATGACCTGCTAATATAATCCATTTACCACAACCATTAAACAAAACGTAATTTAATTATTAACTTGGTTACTACAACTAAGTCAAGATCTAGGTAAAGTTTTTATATCTGTACTGCTGATCACTGTCCTAATTTACATTTACACGAGTCCGCGAAATTCCACATGAGAGAACTATTACAGTTTAAATAGGTTACTAATAAAATGGTCACATGAACCAAGGATGTTTATTTCAATATTAATATTATACCAATCATGAATGTGTTGCTTGTGTGAGTCCATTTCAAATAGGTAAAGAAATAATAAATAAGACTTACTCACAATCAATTTAATTTAACTATCAGACGACCGGTTTCGCTTTCTACAATATGCAAAGCATCCTCAGGTCTCGATACAAAGTTAAACAAATGATGCCGGTACTCTATTAATTGATGGATGGTAGAACATGGTTGAAACTACTATGTATTGTTGAATGGAGAACTCAATTCTATTATTGCAGTTGTTTGACAGTAAACGGGAAGTTCTTGAGGAGATAGATTTGATCCAATGAAGAAGAGATATGTGTGTGATTGTTTGTTAAATGAAAGTGATGTAATATACCATTGTGTTATTAAAAGCTATTTATATTTATTCGAGAGGTATATTTTTGAAATGTGTGTTATTTATTGAGTAATTGTTTTATGAAGGTGACAGTTTTATGACAATGAATAAGTTTAGATGTAAAAATTGTGTAGGTGTGCAATTATTTTCCAACTTGTAGTTATCAAATTACTTTGATAAAGTTCTATGGGCAAATAGTAAATTATTGGAAAGTCAAGTAAATAAAATATTAAAATACAAACAATTAAGGACAATTTAAACACACTAAAACAGAAAACACTTAGAAGGGACGAAACAAACATTGAATTTAAAAGGGGGGAAGGGCTTTAATGCACTACATCGCAGTCTTGGGCACAATGAGTTTTTTTATGTTTTATCCACTTGTTTTATCTACTTATTTTATTTACTTGACTTTCCAATAATTTAGTAAGTCTGAGTAAGTTTGAGTAAGTCTTATTTATTATTTCTTTACCTATTAATATTATACTTGATTAATAATGAGTGCTTGTGAAACATCTAACCTTTCTTGAATAGTAAACTGACACTGACTAATATGCGAGAGTTGAAAACTCTAACCAAGACGCGACCAGCTAAGCTGGCATACAATTTTATACTGCCAAAATGACTACTTTCAAATTATTATTGCCTCACCTATCAGGAGTCAGGGGATTAGGTAGCTAAAACCCCCTTTTGAATGATCGCTAACGGGGATTTCCAAGGTACCAGTTTTCAATGGTTAAAAACAGCTTTTGAATGCTTTATACCAGCGATTTTTTTGAAATTTGCTAGTATAAAGTTATCTCGGTAGATTTTACTAAATTAAAAATTGTTTGCTACCAGTGGCGTAGCAACACTTGGATAAATTTGTTAGAGAAATTTATCCAACCATAAATCAGGATAAATCCCATCAGAGGTTCTCAGTTTAAAATTTAAAAGAGAGAACTCTTTGACGAGATCAAGACAGAACTGCCTACCAATTAGAGTTATCGACATCTGGATAGCCTTAGTAATAACAGTGTCTCTGCATCACCTACTATATCTTTTAAAATCAGATTTGACCATTTTGTATTGTAGTAAAAACATAATTTTTCTTTTATAACAATATTCTATATCTCGAGTCTAGATTTAGGCAACTATATTCGAGATATAGGCAACTGATACTTAATATATTTGCAAACGCAACCATAATATTACAACTAGACGAAAATACAAATCCCATTTCCATTAACAGAGGAGTTAGACCAGGCGACGTAATATCTGCAAAGATACCTAGGTATACAAGACATAAAAATACCTTCTTCTTCTTCTTCTTCTTTTGGCATCATAACCCTGGATGGGTCTTTGCCTGTCTGGCTATGTCCTTCCATTCAGATCTCTCTTGTGCCCTTCTTCTCCATTGTCTTACGTTCATTGTTTTCAGGCCGTCTTCCACGTCATCCAACCATCTCGTTCTGGGCCTTCCTTTTTTTCGCCTTCCTATGGGCTTCCATTGTAACATTTTCTTTGTTGTTTTTGCATCGTTTTGTCTCTGCACATGTCCCAGCCATGACAGCCTTTGACTTTTCACAAATCTTACAATGTCATAACCTTCATTTAACTCATTAACCTCGTCGTTTCTCCTGATTCTCCATGTGCCATCTTCATCTTGTACCGGGCCATATACTTTCCTCAGTATTTTTCTCTCGAATGTCCTGAGTTGGGCTTCATCTTTTTTCGTCATTACCATAACGTCATAGAAATACCTAGGTATTTTTAATTCGTGAAGTTGGTAGGAAACTTTAAGAATTAAAATCGTATACAGAGATCTTATATATTATATGTATGTAGGGATTTCTTTAAAGTAACCAGGTAAGTTGTACATAAAGGGGTGATGGGTAGATTAAGTAAATTATTAAACTGTACATATTACAGTAACTTGGGCTCATTTACTTTGTTGTACAATCTAAATTTTTTAATTAGTACCTTTCCTTTTGTTTTCAGCCTACAAGGTCGCATATACAGCACTATAAGATACGTCGTAAAGTATATGTTAATACTTTCCTGGCTCGCACTCATCTATTAGAGCAATTTCTTTCCTTTATCACATATATTTTCAGTCATTTATTTCTTTTTATTTACTCTCTATCTTTATTCTCATATTACGGTCTCTGTAGAGCATGTAAATTGGCCGAATCCTTCGCTGAGTGTCAAGTGGTCCTTCTCCGGCGCGGCATTGAATGCTAGCCAACCTTCAATTTTGTTATATTTTAAATTCACATTTGTACATTTACTTATTTTTTATTACATTGCTCATTTCCATTAAATCTCTTCCTTCGTTTCAAATATTAGTTTCATTGGTATATCACGGTACATTTTATAGTTTACCATATTGTTGCACCAAAGCCCATCTCCATCTCATCCACTCTTGTTACATTGCCACTCGTTTAGAGTGCTACACTCAATTTTTTCTTACAAAGATCACCCAAGGAGTATATTCCATTTAGCAGAATTAATACAGGAAATACAGGATACAAAATGACTTGTCTAGTAATATATTTCCGTTTTGTCGATAGTTTCCCGTTTTGATGCTCCTACGACTGCTTCAGAATTTTTATCTATCATCCTTAAACTGACTATGGGAATATAAATTTAATCACCTGCAATTTGCACTCGGTGCTACTCTAGATTGCTGATAAAGCTATGTCGGAAATCGTTAAGTTTCTCTAAAAGTTAATCCCGTAGAAATAACCCCAATTTAATTTATCATGAGATTCAGCTCACTTTTTCTCTCGTGTTCTTGAAAAACTTTAGCGAATCAATTTCATCGAATAAAAAGAAGAAACACGATGTCGGTGGCTTCCTTTTGATATCAAAAGGATTAATTACTCTCTTTTCACACGACTTTTATCCATCAAATAATTTGCTTGGTGGGGGATAAAAATGTTCTTTATAAAACTATCTTACGGGTAAGATTTATTAAGTATTAAAATCCGATCGTTACTTAATCAATAATACACTCTTCGAAAAAAATTTTATCTATATATTTGGATTATATTAAGTTATATATCTATAGATATATACATAGAAAAATATACTAAGAGTCTTATCAAAACAGTCAACGAGTAAACACAATAAATTCTAATTATTCGTTTCTTGGTTTTGTGTAAAAGTTAAAAACGCGTTTTTGTATATGCGTTGTATTTTAATTGTTTCTCAACAGCATGGTAAAATAGTCAGCGGAGGAGTAGCGATATACATAAAACAATATTAATAACATAGCAATACCACTAATAACAAACATCGAGCCAATTGCAGTCAGAATTAAAGACGTAACTACTTTTTAGTATGCAGCATATGCAATCACCCCAACCAAGAACTTAACCATAACGAAATATCGGATCTCTTAGACCAAATACCTAGTCCCCGACTAATTGTAGGAGAATTCAACGCACATAATTCTTTATGGGATTTAAAAAAATAACACCTCTTTGGAGAAAAATAGAATCACTTCATGCTTATGCTTTCATGGGATGTATTACTCAAGCCATACGCCAGTGATCACTATCCTATTAGAATTCATAAAGAAGAATCATCTACAGCTGTACCAGAAGCAAAATCATTACCCAGTTCTTTGCGTCAACTGCTGGACCTAGGTCTCACATAATTTTTTTACATTATGCTTTGTCTTGAGCACTTTTCATCCAATTTCATGACATTTTCTTAAGATCGTCAGTCCAACGAGTAGGGGGTCTTCCTCTACTTCTTTTGTCTAACCTCGGCCTCCAGTCAAGCAATCTCTTCGTCCACCTTTCATCATTGATTTGGACGACGTGTTCGGCCCAGTTACATTTGAGTGTGGCAATTCGTGAAATTACATCCGTAACTCCTGTTCTTTGTCTTAAGTCTTCATTTCTTACTCGGTCACGAAGCGACATACCCAGCATTGACTTTTCCATTTTTCTCTAAACTATTTGCAGCGCTTTAGAAGTTGTAGCTGTCAATGTCAAAGTTTCGGCACCATAGGTCATCGCAGGCAACACACAGGTCAAATAGAAGCAAAATGGAACTTAAAAAATGTTTGTATGTACAACTTGCATGTCATAAATCAAAACAGTAATGTGACTGAAGAAGTTGACTTTATTAAAAAACTAATAAAATAAAATAAGTAAAATAAATAAAAGCAAATAAAAATATTGGTAAATTAACATCACCATTAAATTCTATCCAGGTCACAATATTTTACTTATACTTGAAGGTTTACAGATTATAAAACTTTTTGTAGAATTGCAATTCATTTAGTAGGTTTTTAGAAAAAAAAAAAATCCCAAAAGTACTAATTAAGGCATTTTTGAGGGGAAAAATTTAATACGAGGGGGTTTTAGGGGGACACCTTGTAATAAAAGTTTTTTTGCATCTTGTTTAGTGTTCTAATATTTACATTCTCAGCTAAATTCAGCTTGTTTGCATGATTTTTAGAGGTCAAATCGCTGACGACTGGACTATTATTACATTTTTTGTGTTATCTTTCATTATTGTAGTATACTTACTGTCCATCATTTCGACAGCTCTGTATTTTTGTTTTTTATGCCAGTATCAGTAATTTTGATCATTGACTAGTTGAAGAAAATTTTCATTCATAATTATTAACAAATGTATGTTTTTAATGCTATTCAAAATTCTTGATGTCTATGTCATTATAATCAGTTTAATTTTTTAAGTTGACGGACGTTTATTAGTAAAACAAAGGTTTTTTTTTAAATGGCCTATCTATTTATTCTCGTTTTTTCAAATTAGTCCAGATTGTGAGGCCTCTCCCGTGGGAATAATGTTTCTGATTTGGTTTCTTTGCGGATTTCTGTTCAATGAAAACTCATGTAGTTAAATTGTTATTTATTAGGTTGAAAACTCCCTAAATAAGATGTTTAAATATTCAGATTTAAGATTCTGAAGAGTAATCTTAGCTTATTTTAATTTAGATTGTAGTTTTCTAATTGCTAATTATTTGCGTGCTCCATATTCAAGCCGGCGCGCCGCGCCGCACTATATGGTGCGTCTCTGTCGCACCTATTCATATTATACGTACTTACGCTAAAAATTTTTAACAAATACTTGACATTTATTAAAATTTTGTATTTGTTATTTAAATGCTTTTTTTAATTATTTAGTTGTTTATTAAATTTTTCAGATTTTAAATCGCTTATAACTCGAAACTATCAACTTTGGAAAAAAAAGTGATTTTATTTTTGTTTAAAATAACCCAAACAAACACCTAAAAATGGTTTTCCGGGGCTAAAAAGGAGATTTTTGGAATTTGTTTTGAAAAATTGTTTAAACAATTTCTGCCCAAAAATTTCACCCAGTACTAGTGTTGCCCAAAATCAGTCTTGATCTTGGAGCCTTGGTCTTGTTCTTGCATTTTCGCAAGATCAAGATCGCCTAATTTTAGCTAGACCAAGACTGACCGTGCAAGATTTGAGCAAGAACAAGACTAAGCCTGCGAGACTCTTGCATCTTGCAGTTAGTATTACACTGTGAAAATAAAATATTTCGTACATTCTTTCCCAGCAGACGACTTCTTCGCTCTGAAATTAATTGTCCAGATTTTAAGAATCGCCGCAGTCTAATTTTAAAATAATCTGTCGGCGACGCCGACAGTAATATCGTATCGAAACGTTTTAAAAATATGTCACCTTAGCTGATAAAAAATATAATAAGGTTAGCATACCTACTGTTAAGGATACCTACTTAATGATTCAATTTTTTTCTTATTATAATTTAGTTAGGTGGAATCTAAATACCACAAAATCTTATCGGCTTAAGAGTAAACATCGTTTCTGCTGAGTTTGCGGTGAGATCATTCGGTTGAACAAAATTTGCTGAAAGAGCGCGGATAATATTCAAAAGTAACGAGACAAATTAATAACAGATAATGATGGCTACCGTGTAAACAAAATACCGAAGTAACGATATATAATTCTCGGTTTGGTATTCGGTACGTAGGATATTGGATAGTAACGAATATAAAGTAACGAGTAGTTACTTTTTTGACATCACTAAACTTCATTCATCAATTGAGCTTTACTTCGAGACTAATGTCATAATTGTTTTTCATCTAATCCTTGTTGTTCTCGGAGTAACAACCTTACAATTTGACATGAGTGTCGAAGATTTAAACCGTTCTAGTCGGAGTAATGAGAGCTGGAGTTATAGATCTAAAAACCTAGAAGCAAATTTAATGAGTTTTTCGAAATAATTCATGGATCCCAAATTGCGTTGTGTAAATTTCTAGCATCTAATATCTTTCCATAAAAAAAATCACAAATATTTCTTCCTGAAAAACCAAAATTAGGTGGAGATATCACAAGCTCTTTAATAACCGCTAGAAAAAGTGGACAGGTAAGAAAAAATATACCTAACACACAATTACATGTATTATGTACCTATCACACAATTACATATGTTTAGCACATCAATTCAATCACAATTCAATCGCATTCAATCGCATTTATGATACAGGTAAAATACCCCAAGATTGGCTGGAGTCAATATTCATCCCACTACCAAAAAAGCCAAACCCACAACACTGCAATGAGTTCCGTCTGATAAGCCTTATGAGTCATGCAGTAAAAGTCCTACTAAAAATCGTACATAATCGTATCTATAGAAAGTGCGAAACAATCATCGGAGACGATCAGTTTGGATTTAGAGCCGGCATGGGAACGAGAGAAGCCCTGTTCAGTTTACTAGTTCTCGCCCAAAAATGCTACGACCAACAGAAAGATATATTTATATGCTTTATAGACTTCGAAAAAGCATTTGATACAGTAAGACACGACCTACTATTAGAACGTTTGCAAGAAGTCGGTTTAGATGGAAAAGATATCAAACTCTTAAAAAACTTGTACTGGAACCAAAAAGCCAGAGTTAGGATCGAAGGTTCCACATCCGCAGAAGTAGAAATTAGGAGGGGAGTTAGACAGGGATGTGTTCTGTCGCCTCTGCTGTTTAATCTTTACTCCGAGTTTCTATTTAAAGAAGCATTGGAAGATTCCAAGGATGGAGTCAAGGTGAATGGCGTAAATATCAACAGTATCAGATACGCCGATGATACAGTGTTAATTGCGGATTCCGACTCAGGTCTACAACGACTCATCGACAAGACCAACTCGACCTGTGAGCAATTTGGTATGAAAATAAACATTAAAAAAACCAAAGTGATGTCAATCCGAAAAAACCAAAACGTACCTCAACCTTGCACAATAAATGGGCACATCTTAGAACAGGTCAATAGATTTAAGTACCTGGGATGTTGGATCGATAGCAGCCTAAATCCTGATCAAGAAATAAGGTCGAGAATAGAACAGGCTAGAAAATCTTTCGAAAAAATAAGAAAAACTGCTTTGTGATTCTCGAATAAAACTCGAAATTCGACTACGTTTATCAAAATGCTACGTCTGGTCGACTCTTCTATATGCAGTGGAAACGTGGACCCTTAAAACATCAACCGGAAATAAATTGGAGGCCTTTGAAATGTGGATCTACCGGAGAATACTCAAAATTTCATGGACATCGCATACCTCAAACGAAGAAGTGCTGCATAGAATAGGCAAGGAAAGAGAACTTTTTAACACAGTAAAAGTTAGAAAAACATCATACCTAGGCCACATACTGAGAAATAATAAGTACCAATATGCCCAACTTATAGTGAAAGGAAAAATCGAGGGAAAGAGAGGCCTAGGAAGGAAAAGACTATCATGGCTCAGAAACATCCGACAATGGACAGGGCTAAATTTTGAACAGCTAATAAGAACAGCTGAAGATAGAGAAGAGTTTAAAATTGTAGTAGCCAACCTCCAATGAGGAGAGGGCACTTTAAGAAGAAGAAGCACATATGTAAAGATCTTCATCATATGTAAAGGAGCTTTTAGATGCAAACGTTTATTAAGAAACAGATTGGTAGATAGCTGTTAGTTAGAGTCTAGACACGGATCGCTTAGATCGTGGGTTCAAACCCCACCCGGTGTCAGTTGTTAAGAAATTTATTAATTTGGTTTTATTATGGCTATGCTAATTCATGCTTAAAATGTACCTACTCTATTACGTTGTTCTAAGATCTAAATTAACGTTTAATAAGTAGCAATAGGCTAATGGGCAACTCATTTTTATACAGAAAGTTTTCATTTGTTTAGGTATTGTGTCATTTCTATAACTCTACTTATTATGTAATCCTTATACCAGTATAGGTAAGTTTAAGTATTGCATTAAATTGTTGAAGTAAATTTTTTTATTTCTTTATTCATGTTTGCTCATTCTATATCACAATACCCTGCATATTTGCATTGAAAAATTATACGAAAAATTAGATCTTCAGAATAAACCTTCAGAACTTCCTTAGTATAATATTCAGCCACCCAAAACCGGAATCAAACACGATAGTACAAATTCTCTCCCACTAAAAGGTTATAAAGTTGTTTGACTAAAATATGGAGGAAATGTGAAATACAAACAGCGAGACCCAACCCAACCAAAGAAAAAACTTCGCCTACTACCTTTCCCGTTTCGAAACTATGGTTTCCCCGTCACAATTTAATTTTGGAAGTTATCAATGAATTCACCCTTAAAACACTGATAAAGTAGACGTAGCAAAATATATTAACTATTGCGAATATACATTTATAAATTAATCTGATGAGATCAGGTTCGGACTTCTGAAACAAAAGTTGTTAAATTAGTAAGTTATATAAAACAAATTTATTCTTTTCTTATAATTACCGTTGGTTTTTATCGAAGATGTGAATGGCACAATTTTGCAAATGTTCAGGAAGTTTTATATGTTTTGTTTTTATTATAATTAAACATCTTTCCTAGTGAAATTAGGGCCCAAGATCAACCAAGATTAAATTTAAAAGCCATGCCAAGCATGCTGAATAATGCTTGTTTTATTTCTAAGAAAGTTAGTCAGATACTATTGTGTTATTCGAGGTCGGAATTCATAAAAAAATTGGAAAATTTTGACAATTTGATTCTAGGTTTTGCTCAACTATCACCAAGTCACTATTACCAACTCATTTAGAAAGGTTTTAGAAACTTTAATAAATAATTGTTTGCTCCTAACGCCACTTGTTATCCTATTAACAAAGCATACGTTGTTTACTTCTGACAGACCTGTCAAATTCAGATGTAATATTAACTTAATAATACAATATAAATAAAGATCATTTGATAGTAAATTTAATTATATAAACTAAATAAGATGTTTACAAAAACTAATTATTGTACCTATTTATATGAAATTATTTTACAAGAACCACCAATAATACCAAAACCTGTTTTTACCTGATAACCAATTAGAGCGTCTTCAAGAGAAGCAGGTTGTAAACGTATTAGTGGAAGAAATAAACAAAAAACTAGAGAATACAGTCAAACAGGATATAGATGAAGAGTGGTAGACCATATAGGCAGCCATGTCGGAAGCTGCGGAAAAGAGTATAGGAAGAGAGCATATAAAAAGACGGCAATATTGGTTCGATGAAGAATGTAGGAATATTTTGCAATAAGAAACAAGGCAATACTACAAAGAGATAAACAAAATACCCAAAATGAGATTCCAGATGAGATTCCTAGGGAATTGTGGAAAGTATTAGGAGAGACAGGGACAACTTGGTTAACAGGTCTATTTAATAGAATTGTGGAAGTTGTAGAAATACCAGACAAATGCTGAAACAGTGTATTATTATCTATCTAGAAAAACCAGGAAGATGTACAACAATGTAAAGTCATAAAACCAATTAGTCACACCATGAAACTATGGGAGAGGCTAGTTGATAGACGGATACGTGAAGAAACCGAAATATTCGATAATGAGTTCGTCTACGAACTTTCCCGTTTCTTATTCTATTTCTTAAGCTTATTCCAAGCATTGATCTCTCCATCTTTCGTTGTGTCCTTCTCAATTTTTCGGCTGATGTTTTTGTGAGAGTTAAGGTTTCTGCTCCGTATGTGAGGACTGGTAGAACGCACTGGTTAAAAGCTTTTCTTTTTAAATGGATCGGTATATTTGTTTTAAATACGTCTCTCATTTTTCCGAATGCAGCCCATCCCAGACTTATTCTTCTCAGTAGCTCGCATGTTTGGTTATCTCGCGTTAACCTTATTACGTGACCTAAATACACATATTTTTCCACAAGTTCTATGGGCGACTTTTCGATTTTTATTAGCTCATTCCAGAGTCATTAGATGTTTTTCCATAGTTTATCTTTAAACCAACTTTTTAAGTTACTTGCTGTAGTTGTTGTAGCATAACTCTGGCTTCTCCTAAGTTGTCTATTATGAGAACAATATCATCGGCATATCTGAGATGATTGAATATCTTTCCATCGATGCTAATACCCTTTGATTCCCACTCTAGCCGTTTAAATGCGTACTCCATAACTGTTATAAATAATTTTGGTGACAAGGTATCTCCTTGCCGCACCCCTCTGCCAATTTTTATCTTCTTAGTCATGCAATGGAGGTTAACGGTTGTTGTCGCATTTTCGTATATATTTCGAATAATATTTGCATACCTGTGATTTATTCTGCATTCTGATAGTGCTTTTAAGATAGCAACTGTTTCGACTGTGTCAAATACTTTGTGTAAGTCGACAAAGATAAGAGCAAGGGGTCTGTTATATTCGATAGACTTTTCAACTAGAGTTTTAATGCATTGCAAATGGTCGTTTGTTCCGTGTCCCGCTCGAAATCCTCTATCTTCCCTCCCGCTTCTTCTGATTGATAGAAATCGAGTTTTGCTTCTAATCTGTTCGTCAGTATTCGAGTAAAGAGCTTGTATAGGTGGTTAAGCAAACTAATTGGCCGACGGAAATATACAGGAATAAACAAACAAACGCTCATATGGTAATAATTGATCTTGAGAAAGAATATGGTAGAGTTCTTCGAAAGATTCTGTGGTGGGCACTCAATAAGAAAGCAGTCCCCGGTGAATATGTAAAGATTGTGAGAGGCATGTATGAGGCAATAACAACTGGTGTGATGACATGTGTGGGAGAAACTGATAAATTTCATGTGAAAATTGCATCAAGACTGGATGCTTAGTCCTTATTTATTCTCATTAGTTTTGGATCAAATAACAGCGAAACTACAGGGTAATATTCCGTGGTACTTAATGTTATGCTAATGTTGTAGTGTTAGTAGGAAATAGTGAAAGCGACTTAGAACAAAAACTGGAACAAAACCTACTTCGTAGGACAAAAACAGAGTATTTGGAATGTTCATTTAAATATGGAGTTAGTACAAATAGAATGATATATTTGGATTGTGAAATGATTGTGAAAAGTAATAGTTTTAATTACTTGGGATCGGTGTTACCGAGTAATGGGGGGAATACATGAAGATACATGCAGTAGAATTATGGTTGGATGGATAAAGTGGAAGGAAGTGAGTGGTGTGTTGTGTGACAGAAAAATTACAATGAAGCTGAAATGAAAATTCTATAAACCAACCAAAAAACTAGCTATGATGTACAGAACTGAATGTTCGGCAGTTAAAAATAAAAAGGAACAAAGAATGCAAATGACGGAAATGAGAATGCTTAGATGGATGAGTGGAGTGACAAGAAAGGATAGAATTAGGAATCATTATATTAGGGTAAGTCTAAGGTAAGTTCTTCTTAAGGTGCCGTGCATTTCTGCATAGGCGTCCACCGTACATCGTCTTGTAAGGTGAGGTATTAAATAATCAGGATTAAATAATTCTGTTTTTAGCAGCATTGAGAAGCATTTCGTAGCTGTGGATTCCTGTCCATTGTCGAATATTGCGCAGCCATGACATTTTTTTAGGTCCCAGACCTCTCCTACTCTCTATGGAGTATCAGTTGCTGAAAAGTGTATCTTTCTCCCGTAATATGTGCCCCAAGTATGCAGTCTTCTTACTTTTTACATAACTAAAAAGTTCCCTATCCTGTAAGCCCGCTCTTGTGGGTACTTCTCCATTTCTGACCCTATCCGTCCATGATATTCTAAGCATTCGACGTAGGCACCACATTTCAACCACTTTAAGTTTGTTAATGGAACTGGCACCAATGCGGGTGGCACCAATTGTTGCCAATATGAGAGAGCATAGGTTAAGATGATTTGGTGATGTTCAACGTAGAGACCTTAATCACCTAATTCAGCGAATAGCTGTTTTGCGGGTTCCTGGAAGTAGTAGGAGAGGAAGACCAAAAAAGACATGAGGGAGACGCTTAGACAGGACATGTTGGTAAAGGGTATTAATATTGATGTGGCCCAAGATAGAAACTTATGGAGAACCGACCCCTTGAAGATAAAGGCAAAGAAAATGATAATGTTCCGAGTTGTACCCTTGCAAGACTCAGTTTCTACTGAAATAGATTCTTAGCCAATTTTAAACACATACAAAAGATGTCATGTATTTTTTCTGCCAGTCAATAATTTTTTCTTTATTTCTTTATTCTAATATTATCCTTTTCTTAGTAGGTTTCCTAGTGTTGTATTATAGACATTCTCAAGAATTTCTTGACAACTAATTGCTAATTAAGATCATGGCACAGGTAGGGAACATAAGTTTCCGTATAGATTTGAATCTATAACGACATTCGGAGTCGAGAATTGTTGCTGTATTAACTGGGTTTCTACAAATCTTACACTGAATAAACCAATTTTCTCGACCATTGAGAGCATATTGTAAATATCTAATGGCTATGTTGGATGTTTCTTACTGCTATGGCTGTGTCGTCAGGGTATCGGCTGAGAAAGGTTTCTTGTGTATTTGGAGTATGTTGTGTATATGTTGTACAGTACTGCTGACAGTACTGCCCATTGTTATACTCTTGCTTGTTATAAACTTCTTCATCACTGCAATTTTCTCACTCTTTTGTATTAGAATTTAAAATGTATGTTATAAGTCAGTTTTAAAATATATGTCTCCTTACATAGAAAAGACGTCATTATTAAACTCGGATCGTTTGAAAATATAACTTATAATAGTGAGAATAACGAATACTTTTAAAACTTAAAACCATTAAGAACGTTATCTATTTAATTACTTGTCTATGGCAACATTGCTAATGGAACCTCGTCCTTTATAGCTTATTATAGTTCAGTTTCTTTCCGAATGAAAATAGAACTGCTAGTGCATATCTAAATTTAAGTGTATATAACAGCAGAGAACAAATTTACATTTCTCGAATTCAGAAAGTCTATTAAAACATTCATTGTCTTCGCTATATCTAACCGTAAACTGATACCGTCTCTTTTAGTAAAACGAAGTTCTTCTACAATTGTTTTTACAACTAACTCGAGGCATAGAAATGAAGTAAACTTCTAAAAGTATTCACAAGCGAAGTAAATTCATTTTTATTACATTACATGTTTTGTTAGGAACTCGTCTTTGGAAAATCGATTCATTTGTGTTGGAACACAAAGCAACCAAGTCTTCCTTTGACGGAAATATTATAATTTGGGCCAATTTTTCTTGTAGTCTGCGAGTATTCGAAAAAAAAAAAACTTGCGGTTTTATGGCTGGATATCATCTATGACTATGAAAATATGAGGAGGTAATCTCGTAATTTTTTTTTGGAAACCTCCGTTACAGATGTAAAGTTTTCCGGGTTTGACTCCGCGTTAAGTAGTTTTGGTTTTTAGAAAAACCATTGTTTTGACGACGTTTCGGCAAGGTCACACTTGCCATTGTTAAGTCAGATTAGTTCTGCTTCGTCTTGATGTTTCAGAACTGATTTCTTGGTCAAGGTCGCTGCTCGCTAAGTTTAAATACCTTGAAGCGCTTCTTGTGATTGGTCCTAGTTTTAAACCTTTTCACTTTAGCCTTCCAGACTTGCTTAACGGGTCGGCTGTCGCTTATTCGGCACAAATGACCAAACCATTTTATTTGTTGTGTTTCAATAGCATGTAGTACAGATTCTGTGCCCAGTTCTTCTCTAACATCTTCATTTCTTATTTTGTCTCGTCGTGTTATTCCTTTGACTCGTCTTAGATATTTCATATCAATGGCTTGTATCCTGCTTTTTAATTGATTTGTTAAAACCCAGCTCTCGCTTCCATATATCAAGATTGGTTGGAATACTGTCTTATAAACTGTCATTTTGGTTCTTCTGCTGATTTCCGGTTTACCTATGAATGCTCTACTAAGATTATGGTACACTTTTGAAGCACTACTTATTCTTTCTGTTATTGCATTCTGCATGGTACCTTCTCTGTCTATTGTAACCCCTAGGTATTTGAATGCATCTACTTGTTCTATGAGTTGTTGGTTAATTTCTATGTTAACATTTCGGTTAGTTTTCGCTATTAGCATCACCTTGGTTTTCTTAACATTAATCTGCATGTTTCTGATTGCCAGCTCATTATTCCAGCTATCTATATTTTTCTGGAGGTCCCTTTCGTTGGAAGCGCATAACATGATATCATCTGCGAATGCACACTCAGCTATACCAACCGGTCGTAGTTTACTATATCCGATATGTACTTTGTGTATACTTGCTTTTGTTTCCTTAATTATGTCGTCAATAATCAATATGAATAGTGTGGGGCTCATAACACCTCCTTGTCTCAGACCCTCGTTTATTGCAAACATCTCTGATTCTAAGTTATCCTTACGTACATAACTCTTGTTATTTTGATACAGACTTGTGATAGCACCTGTTAGTGATGGTCAATATTTCTATTTTGCAGACTTTTCCAGTCTGGAAATTAAATGTTGCATGTTGCAAAATTCAACTTTTCAAAACATCAAAATAAATGTAATTTAAACTAAAATTTTGGGTAATTTCCATTAAAGATAGTATATAATATTAAAATGTCACAAGGAAATAGCTTCAGAAAGATATTAAATTTCAAAAACATATTGTTTTCCATACAAAGAACAACATTAGTACATATTTTAAAATACGAGAGGTCCAAAATACATACCTTTCTACTACTAGGTGTATAAACTTTGAACTCAGTAAACGTTGGAAGTGATCACAACTTGTTTGCTGGCAAGATGGGACCAAATAAAATTCTTGAAGAAGACAACATGGAAACGATATAAAAAAAAAAACAAATTAACCAAATGCCAGCAGTGTGAAGCGCTAGGAACCAGAGCAGTAAACATAAACCACAAAAAATCCAACAAAACGCATTGATTCCGACATGAAATCAAAATACATTGCAAAAAACGAAGCACTAACTACAAAAAAAAGAAAGAAAACTAACAAGTCTTTTTAAGAATGAAAGCCAACTTCTGTGGACTACAGATACAGATTTATTATAACACAATAAAGGGAAAAGAAATAAGTGAGCAAACATAAAAAACAATATAGAGGTCTAGCAAAAGTGCTGCAACTCTTAAATCACCGCATATTTTCCAGGAATAATGTTGGTATTGTAGCTTTGATAATATTGAATACGTAACCACAATCTAAGGTTTCTTATTTCCAATATACACAAGCACGGCTATAAAATAAGTTTAGAGAAATCTATAAACAACCACCAGTCCTTACGATTACGGCGTTAGGTAACTCCCTGAATAAAAAATCAAAATTATCTTCTGTAAGAGACAGGCGTTGTAGGTCTTGATCCCATTTACAATACAAATATATTTTTCCCTTCCCAACAAGATTCTAGAGATAGTTAGCTAGAGGCTAGCAAATCTGCTTGGTTCTTTCTTATTCTTCTTCATCTTTTTATGTAGACATGATTCTGTATATTTTTCAATGTGCCTCCAGTCGTTTTCATGGTCTTTCTATTGATCGTCTTTCTATTGGGGAACCATATTTTGCCATCTACTACTCTATTTGTTGTTATTTGGCTTATATAATCGTTTGATTGTACTCTTCTATTTCTTACCCAGCCCTTGACGTTCTCCACCTTTCATATCTTATATCTGTACTTCTAGCTCTGTCACATATTATTTTACCATCAATGTTTCTAAATGTTTTCCTCTTTGCTATTTCTAACATCCTTTTTGTCATCACTTTTTCATTTCTTTCTCGATATTTTTATGTCTCCATATTGTTTTATTCAGGCAACCTGCGGCTCTAATTGCTCTATTTACTTGATCTTTTCTCTTTCGAGTTTTCCGTAGTTAGGTAATGTGATGCCTAGATGTTTAAACTCCATGACTTGTTCTATTATCTGACTTTTCAGCTCCAACTTACATCGAAGTAAATTTGCACACATATATAAATTTTACATATATAAATCGGTGTTTATAAACAGACATGCTGTTATAACCTCGCATTTTTTTCGTAGTCCGACTGTTGGCTAGTAAAGTCATGCTATCATACGCTATACGCAGTGACATCGGTGTTTGTAGGTTATTTGGTTCACATTATTAGTTATTTAGTTCGCAATATTTAAATCATAATTGAAAAATATCAAGCCGAGTATATCAAGATTTCATATCCAAGTATATAATTTATATAATTTTTTTCGTAGCGTAGTTTTTCAATCAATCATAACATTATATCGTTGCGTCAAAAAATCGATAAAAATTATTGTCTTTATGATGTTGTGAAACAGTTGAAAGATCGTGTTAGTTTCACAAAGTGTAAAACAGTTTTTTTTATCTAAAATCAAGTAGATGTGGTTATAAAAATAAAACGTATTATAGCAGTATGAAAAAAAAAACCAATAGGGTGTTAATTCGAAACAACACTTTTTTTACTGGTTTAATTCACATAATTATTATCTGAATAGGCAATTTGCATTTCGATACAAACGAAAAATCTTTGTTTGAACATTGCGATGATCAATTTGCAGAGAGTCGCCGTTTTTCCAGGACACTGAAAACATATTTTCACATATTTTATCACTCTAAATAAATTAGAGACACAGTGCAAATCGTTACTCGGAAACCATTTCATATCTTTTGGAAATAATGTGCAGCATCTGTGAAAACATTTATTTACACGGTCGCTGACAAAGCGACTTAATTTAAATTTTAAAATTTTCTCTTTGTGACTAAACTAACTAGAAAATTTATTTGAGGAATATTTACTGAAAATGGTTGACAAAATGTTTCATTTTTCTTTATAAAAAGCGTTATGTCATTATCACCATTATCTTTGACTTTATTCGTATACGGGATCGTTTTCCCTAATTACGTTTTTCCATAAATTTTATCTTGCTTCATACCAATATTAGACATACTTTACCGGCCTGGCCTCCTAAACTTCTCCCATTTGGTCTTCTTTTGTCATTCCCTTCTATTCCTTCCAGAACTCGAAAATCACAAATTCTTAGTATTGGGTGACTAGTACCTCGATGTTGAATATGTCCTAACCATCTTAACGTATGCTCTTTCATTTTTTGTTCCTTATGTTTGAAATACCATAGCCTAAGTGTAGTTCTTAGCCTAGTGTTATTATGGTCTATCAAAGTACTTAGCTAACAAACTTCTGTCTCAAAAAACTCGTATAAGGCTGTATAAAACACTGATAATCCCCGTTCTCACATACGGATCAGAGGCATGGACGCTAACGAAAACAGATGAATTCGCTCTATCCATTTTTGAAAGAAAGGTGCTACGCAAGATATTTGGAGCGGTCTGTGAGAACGGAATATGGAGGCGTAGATATAACTTCGAACTGCAGAATATCTACAAGCATACGTTTGGTGGTAAAGATATTACCACTATAATTAAGCGAAACCGCCTGCAGTGGGCAGGACATGTAGCCCGGGCCCCTGAATCGAATATGATAAAAAAGATTCTAACAGCGCAACCTGTGGGAATGAGACGACGGGGTAGACCAAAGCTGAGGTGAATGGATGGGGTAACACAAGATGCGGAGAAGATCGGAGTCGGCAACTGGAAAATTCAAGCAAGGGACAGAACAGAATGGCGTAGAAAGCTTGAGAAGGTCGAGGCCCGATAAGGGCTGTAGCACCAAGATGATGATGAAGTGTAGTTCTACATTGAGATAAGTATTGATACTCCCTTTTACCTTAGGTTTGTGCAATATAATCTTACTTAGTACTTAGCGAAACTCTCTGCAGTATGTTTGGATATTTATGGAAAATAACAAAGTTTTGCTACTCTTTCCACCACGCTGTTTAATTTGGCCTTTTAAAAGATAATAAGAGATAGCAATATGAATAGAGCGGGATCAATATTTAATAAGAGTGTATAGCCTATGCTGATGATGTACTTTTGGCTAGTGTTAGAAAATAATTAGAAAAAATAGCTAAGAATCTTCTAGAGGCCGCAGGAAATATGGAATTACAGATAAATATAAATAAAACAAAATACATGGAGCTGAAGAATAAGCAAAAGAAAAGCAGAAAACTAAATATGGAAATTGCATTAGAGAGAGAAGTTCTGGAAATTAAAGAGGTGGAGGATTACATGTATCTGGGAGTTCTTCGAACAAATGTATCTGGGAGTTTTTCGAACAAATAAATGCGAAGCAGAAAAGGAAATAGATCTACAACTAGCAAAAGGAAACAGGTGTGCAGGCAGTTTGCAAAGAATAATAAAATCCAAAGAGGTATCGAGAAATACAAAAATAAGACTGTATAAAACTCTTTAAAACCTACTATAACATATGGGTGCGAGACATGGGCGAGACAAAGAAACTACAACAGAAAATTGAAATATGGGAATGAAGAAGATTAAGAAGAACTTTTGGAGGAAAATTGACAAATAGGATGGGAGCGAAGAACAAATGCTGAAATTTATGAAATATTCGGCGAAGCGAGAATAAGCGATTTTATCAAAGCTATAAGATTGCAGTGGCTAGGTTATCTTGTTGGAATGGAGGACAGTAGAGAGGTAAAGAACATAGCATGGAAAACTCCGGAAAATAAGAGGAAAAGAGGCAGACCGAGGAGAAGATGGAGGGAAGCAGTTGCTTCCCTCAATTTTCGAAAAAAAGAAGATCGAAAATTGCAGGAAAGAAGCTAGAGACAGAAGGAGATGGAAGAGAATTACTAAGCTATGGGCCTGAAATGGTCTGCTACAAACTTTAATATTTAACAAAATGTTGCTACATTTTTTCTTTTTATAACAGAACCTTACCTGACATTAAAATATGTAAATTAGATGTATGTGTGTATCTTGCTATGAATAAGTGATGATAAGTGATAAAATTCTCAGGTTATCTGTTTTTGCGGTGGCTGCGTGAATTATTTGGTGAAAAAGTAGCATTCAGTTTTCGTGAATTTACGATATCAGTTAAAATTTAAATTTCGTTTGGTTGATTGAGAATCCTTTTTTTATTGCTCAAAATGCCTGGAGTTCGTAGAATACACAAGGTGTCCCAACTAAGTAACTTTGAAAGGGGTCGAATTGCCGGGTTGCGTAAAACCGGTCTATCGATAAGAGAATTTTATAGAAAGACCTTCTTTAAATTCCATTTTCTATCGACTGTTGGAAATCAATAAGTCTATTCAGACCATGTTGACTGCCGCTCTAAATAGTTCTGCACTACTTCATTCAATCTGCTTCCTCAAGTTCTTAAGGCTTTATATTTTTCATCTTCCCACATTTTGCTTTCCTCGAATCCTAGAAAGACTAACAGATCATTATTCAGTATACACAAAGATCCACAAGCTACAAGATCGTCGATTAAGACTTCTGGCTCCAAGAGAAATTCAGTAGTACGCGAGTGATCGCAAATCAGTGGATTGAAGAGCATGGAAGAATGGTTGGTATGCGTATGGTATATCGCCGAATATGGCAGGTTGGCCTTTTTAATTATCGCCCACATTTGGTGCTACTTCTCAGAGCTAAACCTCGGCGTGACCGTTTGCTCTGTGGGACCGTGAATGGAATCAAGTAGTCTTTAGTGACGGTTCTTTCTTTCAACAAAAGTGAGAAGGCGACGTGGTGAAAGATGTGACACACAATTAGACAGAGAGCAGCATGATCACCACACTGTGGGATTTATGGTATGTAGTGCTATTGCTTATGGTAACAGATCACGACTAATTTTCATCAGAGGCAATATGACAGGTCGACGCTATATTCAGATAGTAGAACTTCATCTTATTCCATACTTAAACACCATCCAAAACCTAATTTTTCAGCAAGACAATGCCAGACTGCATGTTGCCAGAGAATCTTTAGCCTTCATGGAGCAATATCACATCAACTATTTGCCTTGGTTACCACGACCGCCTGATATGTCTCCAATTGAATATGTCTGGGACATGTTAGGACGCATGCTCTTGACATTGCAACACTCTTCACATACTTTAGCAGCGCTTACTACAGAAGTTGTATAGCCTCCAATGAGATATCCCAATAGAATAACGATGTCCAGGTGTGTTAATGAGTATATAAGAAATCGTGGATTCTAAATACGTTATTCAATGAACTTCTGCAATAAATTGACGAATCAAGATGAACATTTAATGAGTTTACTAGTAAGGACTGGACATGTTTACCAAAAATTATTAAAATCGAGTGAATATATGGTGTTTTGTCACTTAGTATAGCCATTTGAGTACGCAATAGATTAGCTTAAATTATTGTTGAGTTTCAAAAACCTTTTTATAACCCAATATTGCCACAAAGTATAGTTTTAATAGTCACCAACAATATCAGATATGTTTTATAACAAATGGGATGCAAATTAAAAATGCAACGGCTACGACAAGCTCTATTTTAAAAAACAATTTTGTCCTGTTCATTTTGAAATGTGGACATGAATATTTATTTTTACATTACCATGTTCAGAATTAAAAAAAAACTCAAAAGGGGAACAAATTACGTTGTGTGTGTCATTGAAGTGTTATTATGGGTAAATTTTATATCGGTTTTTAGTTTAACTACAATTATAAAACCATTTAAAATAAAATAATAAAATGTGGACTTACACGCCATGTTTATTTACAGTAAACTAGAACGTATAGGGTGACTGTAAAACTGAATTCTATTAGGTAACTATCAGGTTTAAATGTTTTTGTACTCAAATGGATGAAACCTATGTAAATGAACTAATTATCTAAAGGTAGTATCACTACTTAGATATCAGAACAACACCACAAAAGATTAATATTTTGGCTTTGTTAAACAAGAGAAAAAAATTTTAGAAATGAATTGTACTTATTATAAAATTTAGTAGAACAGGCGTTTGCCAAGAAATTTTACCAAACGGTTGTCACGCTGTGTACATTTTCTTGCTAGGGTAATTTTTTCATACACATGTGCAGAAAAAGTTTATAAAATTACACAGAAAGTTAGTCTTAACAAAACGACTTTGATGCCGATATATTCCATGAATGTCGAGTTGAATGAAGGAGCCAAGATCATTTAATAAATAAGAAGTTCAGCATTCTTCAACAGGAACAGGTCTAGTCAGCGTACCAAAGGTGACATCTACTCTGGCGGCCATTAGTAAATTCTTTTTCTTTTTTTTTTTTGTAGACATGACTATCTGCTTTTCAATGTGCCTCCAGTAAGTTGTGATTCCATCGTTTACGTGGTCTTCCTACTAATCGTCTTCCTATTGGGGAAGTCTCTTGCCTTGTTTACTATTATAGGGTAATTCGAGGATAGATGGCGCAGGTTTTTAAATTTCATGTCATTCAAACATTTCTAAATGCTATATTAGAATCAGTGTTAATTGTTTTACCGAATCTTTATTCAGTTTAGAAACATGTATTAAGTAATAAAATCCATGAAAAATATGCTTATAATTCACAATAAAAATAAAAATAGTTAGCAAAAACCATTTCCTCCACAATGTTGAGGTGAGATGGCCCACAGTGTTGAGATGAGATTGCGCAACAAAAAAAAGTGTTTTAGCCACAATTTTACTTTGTTTGCCACATAACAATACCACCAATTCAACACTGGTTTTAATTTAATGCTTTCTTTCTCCCTTTTCATAGACGCTTTATTCTTTTTTTCGCCAATTGTTGTCTATACAGTTAAAATTTTCGCTAGCTGCTTGCTCCTTTTTCGAACCGAATTAACGCCAGCGGAAACAACTGGAACGGGTGAGAATCTAGCATTTTTTCAGGGGTATTTTTCACGGGAGTATTAGCGTTAGTTTCTGAAACTGATTCATTTTGTTCTTCTGGTACAGAATCATCTTCAGGCTGCCAGCTGCAGCAAAGTTGTTGATCATCATCAGATACTGCTTTGTTGACACTTTGCGAACTACTTTCTGGGGTTTGTTTATTTTTACTTGCTTCAGAAACGACAGGAACCTCAAGTACAATACTATTTTCAGTCAAATAGGCGTCATCTGGGATAGCAAAAGGAGTAAATGGCACAATTCCAGTAGCCTTGAATGCCGAAGTTCCATTACTTACAGTTGCAGACTTGTTCCATCCTTCAGCAAGTAACTTTCCAAATTGCAGTCTAGTGAGCTTTCGTCCTGGATTATTTTTAATGTATAAATTGCAAGTTGAGTAGTAGTTTACCTTTAACGATCTGAAAACACGTCTATCTAGCGGTTTTAAGAATTGTGTCGTATGACTTGGTAAACAAAGCAGTATGATGTTGTGTTCAACACGGTATTCTAGCATCTGACCGTTACTGCAGTGTGAAGCATGACCATTGAGCAGTAACAAAACTACTCCCCCTGTCGGCTTTTTGGGGATGAACTGATCTTTAAGCCACTGAAAAAATATCTCACTGTTGACATAGCCTAATCTTTCCGACATGTAGATCAAAGATCCCGGAGGCATCCGATTCTCGAACTCTTTCTTTTTATTTTTTCCTTTCATTACACAGGTTGGGGGATGAAAAACGCCTTCCGGCTTACAACAGGCTATAACGGTGATGGTTTCTCCCTTTTCAACAGAGCTGATAATTGCAATGTTTTTAGATCCTTTCTTAGAAACAACATGTCATGGCCTATTATTCAGTTGGTAACCCATCTCATCCATATTGTAGATGTGTCCAGGTTTATTCAAAAGATCTTTCTCGGTTAGAGTATTTTCTAGCAGATGAAAGTAAGTCTCAACCTCTTTTTTGCTCGTACCCAAGAATTGATTAATGGATACCCCTTCTGCTTTTATCACTGACAGCCTTGGGTTTCTCTGTAGAAATAACTGCAGCCATGGAAATCCAACTAATCTTAACTCCTTACTAAAATGATGTTTAATGCCCAGCTGTTCGGCCAATTGAAAAGTCATACTTCGTATGACAACGTACTTGTATTTGGTTGGCATACTAAGAAAAGGAATTATTAGTGAGATGTCTCACCTTAAATATAAGTGAACCATCTATCCACGTTGTGAGAGGTGAGATGGCGCACCTCAAAAATTAAACACGTTTGGAATACACAATTTTGAGGTTATATATGAAAACTTATTTTATTTATTAATAACAATATTTATTTACCTGGCACGATATTGTGACTAAAATTATTATTAAATTTAAAGTCCAATAAGACAAATAAAGAATTCGAAAAAATATTTTTGTACCGTCGGAAGTACGTATAAACTGTTATTTAAGTAGATATTATATTTATCGATGAGCACAAACGGTGCGACCTGTTTGATATGAACTTAGCTACGTCAAAGCGCAGCTACTTCGATTCTAACGTTAGCGGTGACGCTGTAAAACCATTGCGCCATCTCACCTTCTACATCATCTCTCCTCGAATTACCCTATTTGCTGTCATTCGGATTATACGATCGTTCCATTTTACTCTTCTATATCTTACCAGTTCTTGATCTTCTCCATCGTGCATCTACGTCTTCTATTTGTATTTCTAGCTCTGTCCCAAACCTTACATTTTTAGAAAAATTGAAATTAATCAAAACACCCTGTATTTAAGTAATGGAAACCCTTATAAAAGTATAGCTTTTAAAACACCAAAAATATTCATTTTATCCTTCCAAATTCTTCACATTCTTTTGAACCCATTTTAAATCATTAAAAGCAATATAAGTACAAAAAAATACAAAAACTTTCAGCGTTTTGTGCTTAACTTGTTCACGCGCCCTTAATAAATTCAGTATAATTCTCCTACTTCATCTCCCTGCTTCACCCCAAGTCGCTACCACTAAATTATGCTGTTTAAGACCGTCATCCTGTTATTTTTACATTCTACTTTTTCAGTGCACTACAACAAAACAAACGGGAAATAATTAAAACGGGACACTCTTCGTTCTGGATGCCTTTTGCGAATTTGTAACTGTCTGCCACAAACGTGTACCTCTTAAATTACAGAATGCCCTGGAGGTTTTTTCGTGAAAAATAGATATGCATT
Organism: Diabrotica balteata; assembly: GCA_918026665.1. Lineage (NCBI taxonomy): Eukaryota > Metazoa > Arthropoda > Insecta > Coleoptera > Chrysomelidae > Diabrotica > Diabrotica balteata. The sequence goes on from OU898278.1 coordinate 39,452,435, forward strand.
TATTTGGGGGAAAATATAAAATCCTTCGAGGCCACAAAAGCCAACAATACGACCATAAATTGGTATATTTTATTCATTCGTCGAAAATGAGGTTACTGAGATTTGCATTTTTTATTGGTTCAATCAAAATGGGGTCAAGTCGTGTAACGCTTTTTTTCGGTCTGTTTTCTTAGCTTTCATAACTGTAAACATATTTACTGGACCCTTTATTTTTAATTTTTCTTTATATATTGATTAGTCGGCCGAAATAAACGCACCATCCGCATTTTTTAATGGAACACAAAATCCGTTAACCAATCGAACACATTTTCTAAATTGAATAAAATTCGGAGAACATTTGAAAAGTGACTTGAAAAGAAAGTGATTTCAGCCGATAATAATGCCGTAGGTGCCCTCGAGATATGTTAAAATTTCATTGATTAGGGTCATTGATTAGTAAATTCATTTTACTATTACAAACTCAAGTAACCGAACATATTTTGGACATGCGTTTCATAAATTCGTCGGATATGGGAATCACTGCTTTATTTACTATTTCAAATGCATGAGTTAATTTATTTTGAGTTGCGTGTTTTAAGTTGGCCTATAATTAAAGGGGGAAAGCTGCAAGAGTCTTAACCCTTCGAGCTGGATTTTTTTTTCAGGATCGGTATGGAATTTAAAACTTTTTTTGTTTAGAACGTATAATTATGCAAAAATAAAAGTGATTGAGATTAGTTTTATCCTTGAAATCCGCCATTTTGTCCGGAACATACATATCCCAGTCAGACTTTTTTGGAACACATATGTGGGACTCTAATAACCCATCAGACACCAAATTATTACTGTATTTTATTAAAGAAAAATCGAAAATACAAATAAAATCTCATATTCTGAAAACACAAGGACTAAAACTAAAATCAATATTTAATGTAAAAGAAAAGGTGTGAAACATGTTTTGCACAAGAGTACATTGCAGCTCTGATATAGTGTGGTGGTTCGTTTTTCTTTTTTCTGAGAAGAACATCGTTGACATCTTCTACAGGTCTTTCCTTCGATAGGTAAATGATCTCCCACGTTGAACATTTTTTTTGTTTCTTTGCTGGAGGACGTCCAAGTGATCGAGGCTTTTCTTTTAACAGCAGCACGGCTTTTTCCCAATGAAATAAGTCCCTGAGCTACACTTATTAGAAAAGGCAAAAATGGTGTTTTTTCTTTCTTTTTAGATCATTGTGTAATATATGAGAATTACTAACAGCCTTCATCAGAAAGCGAAAAAGTACTTTCTTCCACCATTTGGTAGACTTCCTATCAAAGTCATACAAGCCCAAAATATGATCTGTTAGGTCCACGCCGCCCATTTTCATATTGTACATGTTGAGCAGTTGAGGACATCGCACATTCATTTTAGAGCCATCCTTCATTTTTCGTTTCACTTCTACTTACTGATCTCCAAAGCAATTGCTTACTGCTAACAAGTCTTTAGTATCTTGCCATCTGCAAACTATGGTGCCGTGATTATTTACTCTGAATTTTTTCAACTTCCCAACAAATTTAGGTACATTCTCGTTGCAATTATTGTTTCTATCGCTGGATAAGATAGAGTATCAAGTACTCCTTCCCCTTATAGTACTAACTAATTTGGTGACTACTCTTTCTCCCAATAATAAACTAGTATCATTTCCTGTTTCTTTTCCCTCGTAAATATTAAAATCTTAGACATATCCTGTTGCAGAATCGCTTCGTACCCATATCTTTCTCACCAAACTTATCCCCGTTTGATGAGTTTCATGGGTAGGAACTGTTTTAGGAAAGGTCTTTCTTTAAATTTCGCCATTGACCCATCAATGATTTGAAACGCCGCCTCTGTTCGATATTTTTTAAGTCTTTTAAGTAAGTAAATGAGGCTCCTGGGAAAAACTTTATTTGAAATATTTATATTTCAGTCATGGTATAAGGAAGAGTACAATTGACTTTTTTTTATATAACCGAAAAACGTGGTAAAAAAGTTCCATCGTTATCAAACCAAATACCTGGTTGGTACGTACCTTCGCCTTCTTCATAATTTTCGTCACTACTGCTTTCTTCTTCACTTTCGTTACTTATCATCTGATTCTCTTCATCCATCTTATTGCCCTCGGAAACTGCATCTATTTCGTGACGCTCTCGTTCTACATCTCCTTTACATCCAAATGGATTGTAGTCTTCATCATTGGAGCCACTAGTCTCAAAAGGATCGACTTCTGATTAAGTATCGCTGGCAAAAATGGCTGCTGCCTCCTCTCTAGCTTTTTCTGCGTCAATATCTGTCTACTCATCTAGAACAAAACAAGACTGTTAGGACACATATAACCCACCATAAATGTCTGTTGGGACATATTTCACCCATAAAACAAAATACAAGTTTTATTGAATATATTTACCTTTTTTGTAGGTAGCTCCACTCACAAAAACAAATTTGCAACAACAGTAACAGCGCACAACTGTCCCTGTGGTAATCATCAACAAAACTACATAAGTACATTCCATCGATCAACATCACAAGCAAACACAGCACGAAAACGGTTTGCAATGTTGCCGCTTACACAAATTATTCTTTCAAAACTGATGTTCAAGTTCTTAAAAAGTCGATTACTATAAAAATTCATGTAAAACGGTTTAGATTTAGCCCAAGAGACTTAATGATCTCATGACTAGGATACATACGTCCCGTCAGACTCGAAAGGGTTAAGTAACACCTGACCATTTGAAAAAATATTAATTAGTGCAACTATTTTATTCTTTTCTTCTGAATCGCCTAGAAAAAACTGATACAGCTATTTTCCTAGCTTAAAAAATTGAAAGGTTGCTACCAAGCATAGGCTCTTATTGTAGTATATCAGCCATTGGATACACCTTCGATCAGTCTTTGTACCAATTCAGCATTTTAGCTTTAAAAATCGAATCAAAGATTGTTTACATAAAATAGTGAAAGAATTATCTGGAAAATGACGAACAAATACACCTAACCGATTAATTGGCAAAAACAATAAACCTATTAATAACCCAATTTAAATAAAATAAGTATGGACTAAATATATTAAAGACCTTTTCATGGACTCTAGAACGGAACCAACACAAATTGATAACGAGGAAGCTCCAATAATATTAAAATCTGAAGTCCAACAAGCTATAAACAACTCAAAATCTGGCAGAGCCCCTGGGCCAGATGAAGTTCATATCGAGCTAATTAAATTTATAGATGAAGACAATCTAAGTGCAATAACTATACTCTTTAATAACATATACAAATCTGCTGAGATACCTACAGAATGGTTGCTATCGACCTTTGTTCCGCTACCAAAAAAAAAAGAACCACAAACACTGTAATGACTATTGATTTATCAGCTTAATGTCACACAAGGATTATACATGCAAGAATATTCAGAAAGTGCGAAGCGGATATGAGTAATAGACAGTTTGGCTTTCGTAACGACTTCGGAACAGTGGAAGCTCTGTATGGTTTCACAACTCTTGCCCAAAAATGTCGAGACCAACAAAAATATCTTTTCGTTGCGTTTATAGACTATAAGAAAGCTTTCGATAAAGTTAAACATAACATTCTAATGCAATGTCAACAGGCTGTGGTAACATTAGATGGAAATAGCACGGATGCGTAACAGATAAGTAGAAGAGTGAGACAGGGCTGTGTACCTTCTTCATTACTATTTACCATAACATCTGTTATGCTGACGATACAGTCATTATCGCTGAAAGTGAGACAGATATGTAGACGTTACTAAACACAATTTGTGATACTGGGGAACAGTTTTAACAATAAACAAAGAAAACAAGAACCATGGTTATCAGTAAGAGGGGCAAAAATGAAGATATTGAGCAAGTGGACAAAATAAAATACTGAAGAGTCTGGATTACGGAAAATCTGAATCCGAAATCAGAAATTCGCTCAAGAATAGAGCAATCAAGAGCAATCTTTTTGAAGATGAGGAAATTTCTGAGTAACCAAAGACTCAATCTGCAAATCCGATATCGGATGGTAAAATATTATATCCACTATATTCTTCTTTATGGTTTCGAAGCCTGGACTGTTAATGTTGACTTAATGAGAAAACTGGAAGCTTTTAAGATGTAGCTTTTTAGGAGAATTTTGAAGATACCAGGACCGATCATATTACGAACGAAATGGTGTTGCACATAATGGGAAGTGACAGAGAACTTTTGACCACCATTAAAACGCGAAAGACAGCATATTTGGGGTACAGTACGAGTTGTTGCAGCTGATTATGAAGGGTAAAATCGAAGGAAAAAGGGGTCCCAGTGGACGACAAATATCCTAGCCGAAAAACATTCGCGACTGGACCGGGTTAAACACACAGACGCTTTTAAGAAAAGCAGAAGATAGAGACGAATTTGCAATGGTTATAGCCAACCTACATTAGTGGAGACGGCACTAGAAGACGAAGAAGAAGATCTTTAAAAACAAGACACAGGACATTTATCATGTTCCATTTATAATCACAAAACAGTAGAGAATATGGAAAATATTTGTATCTTCTATTAGATGGGAGTATTAGGATTAACACACTATTACTTCTCTCTCGATATTTCCTCGGTCTGGTAAAATGTTTTTCCATGAGAAACAAAACGTCCTAGTTCCTACCCCGCTACGATATCAATACGTTCCACACAAACTTTTAATAATAGTTAACATCAATGAAGGACATTTTACACATTGACTAACGAAACAGATCGGATCGCGATTAAATATACTTAATATGACTCGAAACAATTTAGACCATTATTAGTTTTCTCTTCATTCTAGTTCGTGGTTTGCAGGAACCACCAAGATAAATTTACCAGTTGGCGTATTTCAGGAATTTTATTGCCATAAACTCCTAATTGTTAATTCAATTTAACCCTCCAATAAAAACTGCGGTCTCTAGAGTGAATTAGACAAACTTTTTGCTCGGTTATCTCGATTTCATTAACAAGACCCCATCGTTTCGTATTTACTTGTACTGCACGTTCGTTGGCCAGTATGGATCCTTCTTAAAAAAGAATCAAATCCCATTGTGTCCGTGTCAAGTTTTGGAGGTCGACTAGGGTAGCAGTAACGACTCATTTCTCTCGGGGGTGATATTCCAGATTACGAGAGGAAAAAGTCCCTGTCAAACCCGGTGTTGTTTTTACAACCTTCGTACAACGAAACGGGGGCTTATCTATCGCCGGGAAAGGGTCTTTCCCGTTCGGGCGTTAGCGACACAGCTTCTTTCCTGGGTCAATGAGTGAGAACAGTTTCAAGGACGAATTACAGGAATGGATGTTACACGGGGAGAAATGTAATTGGCGTTAACTGGGAACGCAGAAACGGGTAATTTTAGCGGAATTATAAACGGTTCAGTTGAAGCGAAGTTCCAGACAATTTTATATTTTTAAGCTTAGCATTAGACTATTTGCGCAAGTAACATATTTACGAAGAATAAAAAAGAACATCAAATCAATAAATATATACTCGTACTTGTTACTTTGTTATCTGTCCATGAATATATATATATATATATATATATATATATATATATATATATATATATATATATATATATATATATACAGATTGAACGAATTTAAAACGGATCATACAATTTAATATATGTCTGTTTGAACTGCATTTGAAATAGTGGACCAATATAAAACTTGGACAAAAATAAATCCATACCTGGGTATAGACATTGTATACAATATCGTTCAACTATCTGTCTCGCAACAATGTTGTTTGCGTAAAGGAAGCGATAATAGTTCAGGAAATGAAGCTCGAAAAAAGTTAAAACTTCCCTTGTTAGAGATTAATGTAAAAAAAAAGTAGTAAAGCGAAGAAAATGATTTTGCCTTGGAACGATTTGCATAGAAATTTGGAATTAAGCTCAACTCACCCTCTGCTTTATAGTTTCTCTGCTTTATAGTTTATGTCATGCCGATGAACTCTGATTGTTCTTAGGGGTGAAAACTACCCCTAATTTTCAAAAATTGTAAAATAACATTACATATTTTAAGATGAGTGAAATTTGGTTTGGATTAGTTAAATAGTGATTTTTTATACTTTAAAATACAATTTCATACATTTTCAACCTTAAAATTAATTGTTATGAGTGCTATAAATGAAAACAATTTTTTAGCAAAATTTTGCAACTTTTCAACTTTTGAAAATCACCCTTTACAACACTGCAGTTTTTATAAACTAATTTAATAGATATAAATTGAAAAAATAAGAATTAAATACAAAAATATTAATCAACATAAAAAAGCACCATATATTCTTATACATTTACATAAATAGTTGAAAATATTTAGATTTATAAAAAGTTCATCGGGTGCAGGTTGTTTGTTCATGCCTACGGGTAATAACAAACCATCTTTGGAATACCATCCCCATCTGTTGCTCTGATATTTTCATTGCCAAGCCATAGACATATTATGAGCAGATGTTTTATTCTGTTGTATGGGATTTCAAAATAAGAACGCTTAAAATTTCGAATGTATAACGCCCCATTACCTAATATACCGGTTTTGTAGATTAATATGCTGTACTATACTAATGGAATTTTCCGGAAAAAAAATAATTGGTTTTTAACGTATTTCCTTCATTTTTAACGATAGAGTGTTTCTTTAAAAACGATTTTCTAGAGGTTTTTAAGAGCTACAAGGATCTGTGAATTAAATCTTTTTGTAACCCTTGGTTTTTAAATGGGTGAGTTTAAAGGGCTCGAAAAAGATGGTGCTTGATCGTAAATCGATGCTTGAAACGGCTATATCTCGCCAAATATTCATTGTACAACAAATCTAAATAAAGGAAAAATTTAGTCATTAAAAAAGCTACAATTTGGTACATTTTTATTTTTTCATATATTCAGTATTTTCGGGGATATTTAAAAAAAAGAAGGGTAAAAAATATGAAATTGTAAATCGTTTCTCGCTTTATGCTGTACTTTTTCTAAAACTAAGCGTTTTAAATAGGTCAAACTTCTTGGACGTATTAACAATACATGTACAAAGATAATTGCAGAAGGGTGAAGATCGATTTTAATTATGGGGGTGGTTAGGGGATTGTTTTCATCGATTTTTTTCGTAAAAAAAATGAGGTATTGACCTTATTTTCATCATAACTCACTGAATTTTTGAGCTAGAGTCTTTCTTCCAAAAATGCATCATTTTCCCGATATTTGACTTTGAATCTTTCAAATTTGGCATTTGAAGAAAACCGCTGAACATTGATAGGCCGTATTTCGGTTCCTGTTATATCGCAAAAACATTTTAAAAAATGAATTGTATTTGTCTTTTTAAAAGCTACAAATTTGTTCTCTACAATTTTTTTGATAAAATGCACTATTTTCGAGTTATTCGCGAAAAATCGATTAAAAACGTCGATTTTTTTCGTCTAAAAGTTGTTACTTTCAATCGCGAATAGCTTAAAAAATATCAGTTTAAAAAAAATGTATAGAACATTTTTTGTTTAGAATCACTTTTTTAATCGAAACCTGTAGTTAAAACGTAAAAAAAAATTTTCACCATCGAGATGGGGTGGCAACCACCCCAAGGCTTTAGCGCACTTTGGTTCGATATAGATTTTGATCCTTGGCTATTACCTACCTTCTGTTCAAATTTCAAGTCAATCCATGCAGGACGAAAAAATTGCGAGGTGACATGCTTCATTTCCTGGACTATAAGTGGTTTGACAGCATCATAAAATCGTAGATTTGTGTGTAGCTTTCAATTTTTATGATTTCAGAATCCAGCAGCCCGCTGAAGTATTGGATTTTTATAATATAATTATTTGACAACCTTTTGTTGGTCAACCAACTACAGCAGAATTGAGCCGAAATACATAATATTTCGTATGTTCCGAATTTATTTCGTTCAATCTGTATATATATATATATATATATATATATATATATATATATAATATATATATATATATATATATATATATATATATATATATATATATATAAATGGCTATTTCTTTTTTTATTTGTCATTTTTGGATTTTATGTTTGTCATCCCTTGTATAATTTGGTTGAACGGGGATGGCCGATATCTTCGGGGCAAATATAAACCTAGACCGACGGAGAAGCATCAAGAAAATCGCCATGATGAAATAGTGAAAGTTGTCTGCGAGAGATAAGTTTCCAAAGTACAGCATTATATCGTATAAAAGGACATAACCGTCGATTGCAAGACCCTTCGAGGCTCTGAGATGTCTCTAGCGAAGATTTGAAATTTAAGATGCAGACCGTAACAAGTTTCACCAAATTTAAACGAAAAACATGTTTAGGATAAGCTTTCGTTTCAGCTGTATCTTTATCTTTTAAGAATTGAGTACTGTTTTAAGAGATAAAATTCTAAATGTGATTACTCCTTTTTTAGGTTTTGGTTTTTTTAATGCCTTAATTTTTAAAGTGGTAGAAACCTTAAGATCTTTAAGTGTTAGGATAAATGTTCATGAAAACAGTTTCAGAACAATTTAAATAATCTTATCTTGTAAAAATAAGTTGCTGAACTGGACTTTATTAATCTCAGAATATAGCTATCGTGTACTATAAGCAGAAATAAAGATGTGACGACAAAATGGATAAAAAAATGTGTGCTTTATACTAAAATATTATCCATGACAGTGGTATACACGTTAATATTAAACATAATTTCCAAGAAAAACTGGGATCACGAGATTTACCGATGTTTTGTATAAAACTTAGAGGTCGCTGGTTAAATGAATTTAAAAATAATAATGGAGAAAAAATGCAATATTTTGACTGTAAATACATTAGCGGACAATAGCAACTATCAATTGTGAATAAATTACGAGAATTAACTAGCTTTAATCATTACTGTTATCTGTACAAAGAATTGACTTACCTCTTGAAATATTGATGTATTCGTAGCCAGTGGATTAGCGTGGGTGACACGCGGCTCAAAAAAGAACTTAACCGATAAACTGGATGTTTTCAGTACGCTGTCTCGTTATGGAATGTCTTTGAGATGGTGAGAAAGAACTAGTGGTGGGTTGCGATTTCACGAACTGCTACTTTGTCACTGCTACAACGCTGTCACAGTCACAGTCCGCTACATCTGGAATAATATAGCAGTGACACTCAGTCACGTTTTAGTCTACTGTGACTGCACCACTTCGGTCAGGCGTACGCTACACAAGACGTTGCGCTGGTCCATAGATCGTAATTGCGACAGTGACAAGCCTTGTTGACGGAGCATTTTCAAAATGGAGCAGTCGCTCTCATATGGTGACTGTGACTATTATTTGCTATTTGTAACATAAGGAACGACGTGGTCGAGCGTGGGAAAATAGCACCGTTAAAAATCCGTAACAAGTTATTTTCTAAGTCATATTAAATTATCATAAAGTAAAAAACATAAGAATTGAATAAAATAAAATCAATATATCTACTTATTTCTAAAACTTTTAAGGGCAAAATCACAATAACCAAAGATAAAAATAAAACAGTGGTACAAAAAACAACGCTGTACAAAAAATATTACCTAAAATAATTTTTTTTTATAAAGTACTATAGTAAAGTTTTATAATAAAGTCTATAATAATATTTTATAGTAAAGATTTAAAATAAAGTAAAGTATAACATATATAATTATAAATAAAGTTTTGTTTTGTTTTAACATAAAAATACAGAAAATAATAATGATAAAGAACCTACTGACTATATATAATACTTTTATAATACAAACCTTATAATAAACAAAAATAAAGAAAACAACAAGCATGTCTTTTGCTTAAAAAATATGGTAAAATAAAATATATTTTCGAATATTCAAAGGTAGCAATAGTAGCAGAGTAGCAGTTAAGATTAAACTGCTCCAAAAAATCACTGCTTTTTGTCACCGTGACAATACTGGAGCAGTCACATTTTGTCACAGCTACACAAAAATCGCAGGTTGGCCCACCACTAGAAAGAACCTTCTTGCTGTTCTTATGGTGGTCAACGCTTCGTGGGGCAAGTGCATCCCATAAATCAACGCTATTATAATGCGCTTTTGAATGGCGACATAATTTACAAAAAGACATGTGCTAAAGCCAGTTTGACAATGAGATTTTACGAAATAACAGGAAACAATAGGTATATTTTAAAGCAAATAAGTTAGAATATACCATTAAACTAGATCATATTGTACAGTAAAAGAAAAATATTAAATTTAGAATATGAAAATAAATACTACATACTTTCCCAAACAACCGAATTGTATACTACAAGAAGAGAAGAAAGGGAAATTTAAGTTGGTTTGTATTGTTAAGAATGTACCAATTTTTTTTTGTTGTTAGTGCTCCCATTGTGTTTTTTACTGATACATTACATTATAAGAATTAATTTTCTTAATTAACATTTTTTCATAAATCTAAATAAGTGTTATTATTTTCTTTGTTTATTCTTTTTCTTTAGTTTCTTTTATCTATGACGTTATTTAAATCTTTTTTGTAGATATATAAAAAAAATGCGAAACATTTAAATACCTAGGAACAGTGATAATAAAGGAAAGAACATCGAAAAAAGACATTCGACAGAAAATACAACAGGGTCAAAATGTAATACAAACACTAAACTCATTACTTGAGTCTCCTAAAATTATTTAAAAACAAAAATGACAATCTACAACTCGGTTGTAGAACCAATATTTTAACGTACGGATCAGAATGTTGGCAAATGATGATAAAAGACGAAGAACCGGAAGGATTGACAATACCGTACATACAATACAATTCAAACAACTTTTATAGTACGGATATGTAATGCGAATGGGAGACGAATTGTGACCAAAACAAAATAGAAGGAGGAGAGAAATATCATCAATGAAGAGAAAGGATCAGAGGAATAATGGGAGATAGATAGATAGATCTTTTTGCTATATATTTTTTTAATATACTTTTTTTTTTGTTTTTTATAATTTATTTCCTTGTGTTATATCAAAATATTTAAAGTAATACGAAGGTGTTCCTGTTTCTTATAGCAAATCACTGTATATATATGTTTACTTTACAAACTGCTATGTATGATAAAAAAGATTTTTGGAATTATGTAAATAATACAAGAAAATGTTTTGATTTTGAAACACAATGAAATATGAGAATATAACTTTGATAATTCCCAAAATATAGTAAATTTGTTTAGTAAATTTTACTTACTACTAACTGAATGTTACTAGTAATACAGATTATCCAGCTGTAAACTCTGATAATAATAGTCTTTGTGTTGAAATTTGTGATATTACTGTGTTTTATGTATTTGAATTTATATTTAGGATTGATCTAAAAGTAAGTTGTGGACCTAATAATATATCGCCTTTGTTCATATTTAATTGTAGATTTATTCTGAGTTATATTTTACAAAAAATATTTAGTTTATCATTGAGCTCAGGTGTCTTTCCAGAGATATGGAAGGAAAGTTATATTACACCAGTCCATAAAGGTGATAATAGAGAAAATATT